>CM035787.1:55402374-55747374 GCA_020466265.1 Siphamia tubifer
AGGGGGTCAAATTAGAGGTCAAAGGGCTGAATCAGAACAAATTGCAAGCTGGATCAATAGGCCTTAAACTGATGTGGGACGTGATGAAGGTCTAATAAAAGGTTAAAGGATGTATGCTAGTATGTTACCATGGTTACCGTCTGCTTTTTTCCTTCTTTTAAACACACATGTTTTCAGAGTTTCAAATACTATTAATGCTTATTAACGCTTATTAACAGATTATTAACGCTATTATTAACAGAATATTAATGCTATTATTAACAGATTATTAATGCTATTATTAACAGAATATTAACGCTATTATTAACAGAATATTAATGCTATTATTAACAGATTATTAACGCTATTATTAACAGAATATTAATGCTATTATTAACAGAATATTAATGCTATTATTAACAGAATATTAATGCTATTATTAACAGATTATTAACGCTATTATTAACAGAATATTAACGCTATTATTAACAGAATATTAATGCTATTATTAACAGATTATTAATGCTATTATTAACAGAATATTAACGCTATTATTAACAGAATATTAACGCTATTATTAACAGAATATTAATGCTATTATTAACAGATTATTAACGCTATTATTAACAGAATATTAATGCTATTATTAACAGAATATTAATGCTATTATTAACAGAATATTAATGCTATTATTAACAGATTATTAACGCTATTATTAACAGAATATTAACGCTATTATTAACAGAATATTAATGCTATTATTAACAGATTATTAACGCTATTATTAACAGAATATTAATGCTATTATTAACAGAATATTAACGCTATTATTAACAGAATATTAACGCTATTATTAACAGAATATTAACGCTATTATTAACAGATTATTAACGCTATTATTAACAGAATATTAACGCTATTATTAACAGAATATTAATGCTATTATTAACAGATTATTAACGCTATTATTAACAGAATATTAATGCTATTATTAACAGATTATTAACGCTATTATTAACAGAATATTAATGCTATTAACAGAATATTAACACTATTATTAAAGGAATATTAACACTATTAACATTTACAAACTTACTTTAAACAAACTTTTCGTTTTTACTTTATCACAGCCTTACTGAAGAATTACCAACTTATTAATGATGTAGTAGAGATAATAAATGGTTCTAAAGGCATTATTACCATGACATTACATGTACTGTCTCAGGTTAGCGGTGGACTACGCTCGCTCCGGTTCGTCCGTCTCCACAGATTACGGCAGTTGGCAGATAGTTTCAGGTTGCGGCAGCATCCATGACCACGCCCACTTCCCTCCACCTGTTGCCTCGGCGTCCTCAGCCTCATCTGCTGTCGCTGCTGCTGCTGCCTACGACTCCCCCCTACCCTTCAGTTTCCAGGATGAAGGTCCCAGTGGACGCATGTGAGTGACCCCCCCCTACCACCACCAGAGGTGGAAATACTTAAGTACAAGTACTTCATTACTGTACTAACGTATGTACTTTTACTCCTGATTTGTTCATGAATATTTGTACTTTATACTCTTTACAATAATATAAATATTTGTACTTTATACTCTTTACAATAATATAAATATTTGTACTTTATACTCTTTACAATAATATAAATATTTGTACTTTATACTCTTTACAATAATATAAATATTTGTACTTTATACTCTTTACAATAATATAAATATTTGTACTTTATACTCTTTACAATAATATAAATATTTGTACTTTATACTCTTTACAATAATATAAATATTTGTACTTTATACTCTTTACAATAATATAAATATTTGTACTTTATACTCTTTACAATAATATAAATATTTGTACTTTATACTCTTTACAATAATATAAATATTTGTACTTTATACTCTTTACAATAATATAAATATTGTACTTTATACTTTATACTGCTACCAGGTGACATCAGTGCCTCTCTGAGCCCCTCCCCCCTGGTTACCTTTTCTTCAACACCCCATTACAAATGGGGAGGGGCGGGGTAAGTGCCACCTACTGTCCACCAGAGTGAACTCCAGCTTTGAGTTTCAAACATTTGTCCTCAGTTTGCCCTCTCTTATTTTGTGTGCTGTCTGTAAATTGAAGAAGGCATTTTTAAATGATATTTCAGAGTTTGACAATATTTATATTTTTAATATTCATGTGTGCTGCCACTTTGACCACTTTGATAGTGATTATGTCATGTCCCACTCATGGGTTGGGTCACACGCTGGACCTCATCATTTCCCATGGGGTGTCAGTGTGTATCCATGAGGTTACAGGTGTCATCATCTCTGATCACTTCCTCATACTCTTTGACATCTGTGCTGCTGCACCTGCATCCACACCCACTGCTCTTCAGCGTTCTCACATTATCACCTCCTCCACAGCTAATGACTTTGCTGCTGCCTTTTCAGCCTGTGCTCCAATGCTGAACTGATTTCACCTGTTCTTCTCTTCACTTCACACCTGTTCTTCTCTTCACTTCACACCTGTTCTTCTCTTCACTTCACACCTGTTCTTCTCTTCACTTCACACCTGTTTCCTCTCTTCACTTCACACCTGTTCTTCTCTTCACTCCACACCTGTTTCCTCTCTTCACTCCACACCTGTTTCCTCTCTTCACTCCACACCTGTTTCCTCTCTTCACTCCACACCTGTTTCCTCTCTTCACTCCACACCTGTATTGCACCTTGACGCGTCAGTGCAGAAATGGAAGGAGGATCGACTACAGGTGTCATTAGAGATTTTCAGAGACATTTTTGCCACCTATCAGAGAGCAGTGAAGGACGCTAAAGGTCAATATTTATCCAGTCTTATCAGTCGCAGCAGCCACCGTCCTGGAATTTAGTTTAACACTATTAGCTCTGTCATAAACCCTGTGTCTGTTGGTCCAACTGATGCATCTGAATACACCTGGATTCAAAGAATATTTTCTGGACAAGGTTTCATCTGTTAGACCATTACACATGTGAGCACCACTGTCCCATCTGTCCCATCTGTCCCATCTGTCCCAGATGTTCAATGTGTGTTTCAGAGTTTTGAGTCAGTTACTCTTGTGGACCTCAAAAAAGTGCTAAATCCCACCCCCTGCCCTGCTGACGCTGTCCCTGTCAGAATTATGAAGGAGACCATTGACACCATTGGCCCTTGCCTCGTCTCTTTTATAAACAGCTGTCTTAGTCTGGACACTGTTCCTTCTGCACTCAAGCATGCTACTGTGAGACCTTTGATTAAAAAACCCAATCTTGATCGCTCCCTTTTGTCCAATTTCACATCTGCCTTTTCTGTCCAAGGTGTTGGAGAAGATTGTTTTATCTCAGCTTCAGTCACATGCCATTGTTGATAAATTCCAGTCTGGCTTCAGGTCCAGATGTAGCACTGGATCTGCATTATTAAGGGTCTATAATGACATCCTTGCAGCTCTAGACAAAAAAGTTCTCTGTGGTTCTGGTCTTACTGGACCTGTCCACTGCATTTGACACTGTAGATCACACTATCCTCATTTCCCGCCTTCAGACACACTGTTTGTCTACAGGGCCCAGTCCTTGAGTCCTTCAGTAATGATAAATGATAAATACATCTCATGTGGTGTGCCTCAAGGATCTGTTCTCAGGCCTATTTTTTTTTCACTGTATCTGCTGCTGCTTGGTCAACTCATTATTAATAACAACGTCCACTTTCATTTTTATGCAGATGACCTCCAGATTTATGTACCTGTGATTCTGAGTGATCATTCTGCACTGGATCCACTCGATAACTGCCTTCACAACATCAGACAGTGGCTCTGCCTGAATTTCCTTCATTTAAACGAAGGAAAAACAGATTATATTCGTTTTAGCCCTGACTCAACCAACAGTCCACCCAACTTTAACCCTCTAACACCCCAGTTTGCTCCTTCTGTGAGAAACCTGGATGTTATTTTTGACAGTTTTCTAAAATTTGACAAACAAGTCGGTTCAGTTGTGAAGGCGAGCTTTTTCCAACTAAGGCTCCTAACGAAAGATTTTTTGTCCCATGCTGACCTTGAAAAAGTGATACATGCTTTTATTAGCTCAAGGTTGGACGACTGCAATGTCCTTTAGACTGGACTAAACCACCGTCTCCTCCATAAATTACAGCTGGTACAAAATGCAGCAGCTCGTCTTCTGTCCAAAACATCCAAACACTCCCACATCAGCCCAGTTTTACCTTCTCTTCACTGGCTCCCAGTTCAGTTCACAATACAATTCAAAGTTCTGTTATTTATCTTCAAAGCCATTGTCGAATTCCAAGTTCAAAGGTCACAGCCCTCCGTTTCATAGGGTTAAAACTAGTGCCAGATCAAAACAATATTACTATGGTTCTGTGTAACTGGAACTACCCTGTAGCTGTGGGTGATGCATTAGCCTAGCGTCTACGACTGATATGCATAGGGTACGCCCCTCTACCCCCCTAGGATCCTACCCCCTGAAAAAGACCACTTAGTACACAGGAGTGTAGACCCCGGGTCACCCTACTTGTAGTCGTTGCATCATGGTGAATTCGTGGCTCTTGTTAATTGGCTAGGTTTATTTTAGGTTGATTTTAAAATCCAGGACAGTTGGATCTAAGGACGTTATTGTTAATTAAAGGTGGATAAATTATGGACTGACCTGTTATTCGATACCTGATGGATGCACACAGTATTAAATACCTAACTTTTTACCTCTTAAAATGCACAGTATGAGTGACGTGATTTTAAGCACATGACAATTTACTGGTGTTTAAAATAGCTTTTATTAATTTTCAGTAGTAAATAGCACAGCGTAAGTAAATGACATAAATAGGTAATAAATCAGAAATATAATCACATAGTACAGTATTTCCATGGCACCTAAACTACACCCTAAACTCCTTCATACACAACACTTACGTCTTATTTAAATTAAAGAACCAGCCACTTACTCAGTACCTTTGGCAATACTTAAAATAAAAATTGAAAAATAAAAGTAATCCAGATAAAAGAAAAAAGTTCAAAGACTCAAGAAAAATATGTGTTTCTTTTTTAAGAATGTAACCTGAGAATGAGGAAGAATCCAAACGATGGAAAAGTCTTAGAAACCGTTAAGAAAAGGAGGAAATGTAATCCAATGGAAGGGTAATAGTCCAATAGAAGAAAAGTGATCCAAATAAAGTTGCTTAAATCCAGGTGGAAGAATCCAAAAGTTCCTCAAAGTAGAAAAATCCCATCAGAAAATGTCCAGAATGTGAGAAATTGAGAAGACCTCCGTAGAATCTTGGCCACTGATACAACGAAAAAGTCCTTCATCAATGTGTCAGAAACACATCAACATTCTTCAGTGTCTGTCAGACAGAATCAGAAATTGTGCTAAACTTATTCTTTATCATCTTTGAGTGAAAACATTTCTTCTTTCTTGGTCTAACTTTTAGACACAGAGACGAGAGTAGATGAAAACCTCTAATTTAACTACAGATAGATATTTACTCGAACTCTGCACTTAGTCCTGGATTCTTGTTCCTGGACATTAACCTTTATATTAGATGGGCGTGTCCTATACATCCTGTTTAGTCAAATCTTTCAGACCATTTCTATTCCTTAAAAGGAATTGTCTTTCCCTGGCTTTTGACTTACTCTATAAAGTCTTCTGTCTAATACATGTCGCTGCTGCTCTAAGCTTAAAAATCATAAAATTAGGGGTTGAAACAGCTAATGAATACACCCAATTTGACACCATCAATCGTCTAGCCCCGCCCTACCTATGGTGTAGCCCCGCCCTACCTCACTGACCTCATAACCATCCATAAACCAGTCAGGACACTGCACTCTTCAGACCACATCTCTTGGGTTGTCCCCAAATCCAGGTACAAAAAATATGGTGAATGTTCTTTCACAGTTTTCAATTCAATTAAATTTTATTTATAAAGCTCTAAATCACAACAAAGTCGTCTCAGAGAGCACAGTTTTCAGCCCAAGGCTGTGGAATGTTCTTCCAGCACAATTACAATCAGTGATCGAGCTACAGCTGTTTTTAAATCTCCGTTTAAACCAGATTTATTTAGGCGAGCATTTAACATGTAGTCAAACGTTCATTTCTTTTTATTTTGTTGCTGAGGTTTCTTAACTTGTTAGGCCGTCGCCGCGGACAACGTCGATACAAGGCCTATTGAGTCTGCTGTGATGGCCAGGTGACGAAATATGCCAGGGGCGCGGTCACCAGAGACGACTCGCACACACTCACACATTCATGGTAGCGAGCCGTGTCCGAGCATGTGCACGTCACACGCACACACCGCATACTTGCTCCTGCTCAGAATGAATGGAAGTCTATGGCCACGCCCACTCAGGGTCACTGACATGAGTGAACGTGTGTCAAATGCAGTGTTGTACCTGAACGCGTTCATTGAACGATCGTTCACGAACTATATCATATTTTTGACGAACGTGAACGACTTGTTCACTTTTGCCAAATGAACAGGAAGTTGTGAACGCGGTTATTCTGGCATTTATTGAACTGTGCTCTAATGTCGTTCACATTTCGTTCTTATCACGTTGTAATTATTGAGTCCTATAAGGAATAAAATGGGATCAAAACAAAACATTATCATAGATGTCATTTTTATATTATTCTGAACTAATGTTGGAAACATAATGTTGTGGAATAACCAATGAGAAGAGAGAGAGAGAGAGAGAGAGAGAGAGAAGAAAAAGAGTTAAATGTACAGAGTGTGACCAGAGCAGGTGTTTGTCCCGTTCTTATAAATAAACATTAAAAACTAAACTCAGTGAAACCACTCCTTATGTTCTAAGAACCTGCAGAGGGAAGTTAATCCTGGGGTAAGGTACTTACTGCCCTGGAGGGGCGGCATTTTCCCCTGATTTACTGACTACAGGATAACGTCAGGAACAGTTAATAATAAGTTTACAATAATAACACAAAAAAGAACGAAAAAGTCAATTTTAGGATCCATGAACTACAAATTGATAATTTATAAGAATGAACGATGAACTGAACTAATTCATATTAACTAACTTGAACTGAACTTTGAACTAGTTCCTAATTAAGGTCAACTTTCCCAACACTGGTCAAATGTGACCTTAACCTAACAGTAACGTGGGTGGTCAAAAAAAACCTGCTTGGTTTCTGAATTTTTCTTTCTTTATTATTATCATTAGTCCTTCACCGCGGACAATGTCAGTTTAAGGCCTATTGATACTGCTGCAGTTTGTTCTGATTCTGCTCTTTGACCTCTAATTTGACCCCCTGAACATGCACGAAAACTCCCCAAATTTTGCACACACCTCAGAAGTGTGAAATAATATTTATAGGTTTCATAAAAGTCAGTTTAGAAATGTGTGTACAGCGCCACCTAGAAAAGGTGAAATAGTTTGTATTAGGCCAGATCACACCCTAGTGAAGTTAGAGCTACGAAAATCGGTACATTTGTTCGTTATATGATGATGAACAAAAAAAACAACGATGACCACGCCCATAAACCAACAGGTAGTCCGCCATCTTGGATTGAAATTTGAAACATTTTTAGTCGTCGTTTTCGCTGTCATTGGAATTTTTCTATCTCCTTCCATGAACACGATCTAGACAAGTGGGACTTTAAAAATGATCCAATTTAGTTGGAAAAGTTGCATCGTTTTTGTGCTACGCTGTCGCAAAATCTGCAAACATTTCAGGAAAATGACCACTACATAAACTGCTTCAGCTCGGACATACGAACACTGATTTGGCTGAAATTTGACACAGACGTCTATGTCCCAGGTCTACATCCATTTAACTAAAGACATTCTGATTTTGTATTATAGCGCCCCCTAGAAATGTACTTTTATTAAAATGGCTGCCCCTAAAAAAGATGAAATAGTTTGTATTAGGCCAGATCACGCCCTATTGAAGTTAGAGCTATGAAAATCGGTACACATGTTCGCCATATGATGATGAGCCAAAAACCTAATAATGGCCACGCCCATAAACCAACAGGAAGTCCGCCATTTTGGATTGACTTTTATAGCTAAAGATATTCTGATTTTGTATTATAGCGCCCCCTAGAAATGTACTTTTATTAAAATGGCTGTAGTTCGGACATACGAACACCGATTTGGCTGAAATTTGACTCTGACGTTGCCAGGGGTGGCGGTCAGGAGGGATGGCGAAGGCCTTTGAGACTGCTTGCAGTTTTAATCTTGGTTTTATCACTGTTGGTTTTTTTTATCTCCTTTTGGAAAGCACCTTGTGCATCTTTTGGTGTTGTAAGGTGCTATATAAATAAGATGTGATTGATTGAAATATTTGTACTTTATTCTTTACATTTAAACATTTGTACTTTATACTCTTTACATTTATATGAATATATGTACTTTATACTCTTTACATTTATATAAATATATGTACTTTATACTCTTTACATTTATATGAATATATGTACTTTATACTCTTTACATTTATATAAATATTTGTACTTTATACTCTTTACATTTATATAAATATTTGTACTTTATACTCTTTACATTTATATGAATATATGTACTTTATACTCTTTACATTTATATAAATATTTGTACTTTATACTCTTTACATTTATATAAATATTTGTACTTTATACTCTTTATATTTATATAAATATTTGTACTTTATACTCTTTACATTTATATGAATATATGTACTTTATACTCTTTACATTTATATAAATATTTGTACTTTATACTCTTTACATTTATAGTAATATTTGTACTTTATACTCTTTACATTTATATAAATATTTGTACTTTATACTCTTTACATTTATATAAATATTTGTACTTTATACTCTTTACATTTATATAAATATTTGTACTTTATACTCTTTACATTTATATAAATATATGTACTTTATACTCTTTACATTTATATAAATATATGTACTTTATACTCTTTACATTTATATGAATATATGTACTTTATACTCTTTACATTTATATAAATATTTGTACTTTATACTCTTTACATTTATATAAATATTTGTACTTTATACTCTTTACATTTATATAAATATTTGTACTTTATACTCTTTACATTTATATAAATATTTGTACTTTATACTCTTTACATTTATATAAATATATGTACTTTATACTCTTTACATTTATATAAATATTTGTACTTTATACTCTTTACATTTATATAAATATTTGTACTTTATACTCTTTACATTTATATAAATATATGTACTTTATACTCTTTACATTTATATAAATATATGTACTTTATACTCTTTACATTTATATAAATATTTGTACTTTATACTCTTTACATTTATATAAATATATGTACTTTATACTCTTTACATTTATATAAATATATGTACTTTATACTCTTTACATTTATATAAATATTTGTACTTTATACTCTTTACATAGTACAGAAGTATAAAGTACAGATACCTAAAAACTATTTCAGTACAGTAAATGAAGTACTTGTACTTAGTTCCTTCCACCTCAGAATAATTATTGACCCCTCCCCCCTGTATTTGGCCCCTCCCCCTCCTCTCCTCCAGGTGTCCGTTACCCTCAGACCGTCACGCCCGTCTGCAGGCGGTGCGGGAGGTTTTCCTGGCGGCCTACAGTTCCACCGTTGGCCTAAAGTCCAGCGCCCCCAGTCCCTCTGGCGCCATCTCTGGTCTGCTGGAGCAGTTCGCCCGCGGCGTCGGCCTCCGAGGAACCAACGCCATCGTCTGAAGCCCCGCCCCCTTCTCCTCAATGTGACCGCACACGCCTCTTCTTTCTTCTGCTTCCATCCATCCGAGACGATCCGACCGTTCCGGACGACGACAAAGTGCCAAACTGTCTCTGTTGAGTCCAGGGGCGGAGCTTTACTGCGTTGTTTTATGTTTTCAGTCTGGGTTTTTTTGGGATCTGACCCATTTTAGACTCGGACAGTTTTCACAAAAGCAGAGTTCTAGCAGGAAATTAGAGTAAAAGTTGTTGAAGCATGTTTTTGATTTCATAATTTGAGGGCGATTGTGTTTGTTCCAGTTTTAAAAGTTGTAATTTCCAAATTAAAATGAAATAAATGATTGTATAGAGTAATTATTATTATAATTATTATGATTATTATTATTTAACTAAGTAGTTAACGGTCATAGTATCAGGGTTAAAGGTCAGATTTCACTTGTACAATAGTACATGAGTCACAGTAAAAGTATTAAGACAGTTTTGACATTAGGGACATTTTTGTCCAAACTGGACAAAAACCTTTTGACCAAATGTCAAATATGAGCGACAGTCGTTAGAACATGTTTGAACGTCATCTGAGGAAGATGATGGTGAAGGTTTTTATTCCACATGGATTATTAGTGTTCTAGGACATGGTCCGTCTTCTTAAATCGAGACACTTATGTCCACATGTAACACAACCATGTGGGAAAAAAGTTATGGTCGTCGTGCGCCTGCGACCTCATGACCTCCTTCAACATAAACAACTCCCTCAAATTATGGGAACAGTTGACCCACTTTCCTCAGATTTGCTGCTAGAACCTTTTTCTGAAGAACTTTGACATTTTTGCTCATTTGTTTTTTGGGATGCGACCCATTTGTTTTTTGGGATGCGACCCATTTGTTTTTTGGGATGCGACCCATTTGTTTTTTGGGATGCGACCCATTTGTTTTTTGGGATGCGACCCATTTGTTTTTTGGGATGCGACCCATTTGTTTTTTGGGATGCGACCCATTTGTTTTTTGGAATGCGACCCATTTGTTTTTTGGGATGCGACCCATTTGTTTTTTGGGATGCGACCCATTTGTTTTTTGGGATGCGACCCATTTGTTTTTTGGGATGCGACCCATTTGTTTAGATTTTCCCTGGACTCTGAAGCGTGTTGAGTCCATGGATCCAGGGAAGCAGATCCAGCCTGAGCATTAAAAAGGGATCATGGGAAATGTTGTTTTTGTGGCACGTCAGCGGTTGGAACTGTGGAGTCTGTCCTCGTCTTTACTGTCTATGGCACCACTGTCAAACATAAGGCCCGGGACCTAATGTGGCCCACTGAAGGGTTAAATCTGGTCGATAAACATTGTGAATTCAGGTTCTACGTCCAGAATAATTTGACGTACACTGCATCAGAGCAGTAAAATATGATCCGAATTAACTCTAAATAATAAAAGCTGCAGATTTTAATCTTTGTTTTAGCGTAAAAACGGTAAAATTACATGAAAATTTTGATATTAACAAACTATCCATTTCCAAAAATTGTGAATAATCTGAACAAATAAGATGAAGCTGAAGTGTCTTCAGAGAAGTGGGTGTAATTCTACAAATATTCTGCCTGATAATACGTATGTGGTGTATTTGTATTTGTTATGTCAACTGTAATTCAGACAAATGAGACAAAATCTGATTAAAATGTCACTTGTTTTTCTTTAGATTTTTGTTCAGTTGTTGTTTTTCACATTTTAAGGGAAAGTCTATCAGCAGAGAAAGTTAACGAAGTAGAAGTATTTAAGTACTTTTTTTTTAGTATCTGTACTTGAGTATTTATTTCTCCTGAAACGTTTTACTTATACTCTTTACATTTATATAAATATTTGTACTTTATACTCTTTACATTTATATAAATATTTGTACTTTATACTCTTTACATTTATATAAATATTTGTACTTTATACTCTTTCCATTTATATAAATATTTGTACTTTATACTCTTTCCATTTATATAAATATTTGTACTTTATACTCTTTCCATTTATATAAATATTTGTACTTTATACTCTTTACATTTATATAAATATTTGTACTTTATACTCTTTACATTTATATAAATATTTGTACTTTATACTCTTTACATTTATATAAATATTTGTACTTTATACTCTTTACATTTATATAAATATTTGTACTTTATACTCTTTACATTTATATAAATATTTGTACTTTATACTCTTTACATTTATATAAATATTTGTACTTTATACTCTTTACATTTATATAAATATTTGTACTTTATACTCTTTACATTTATATAAATATATGTACTTTATACTCTTTACATTTATATAAATATTTGTACTTTATACTCTTTACATTTATATAAATATTTGTACTTTATACTCTTTACATTTATATAAATATATGTACTTTATACTCTTTACATTTATATAAATATTTGTACTTTATACTCTTTACATTTATATAAATATTTGTACTTTATACTCTTTACATTTATATAAATATATGTACTTTATACTCTTTACATTTATATAAATATTTGTACTTTATACTCTTTACATTTATATAAATATATGTACTTTATACTCTTTACATTTATATAAATATTTGTACTTTATACTCTTTACATTTATATAAATATTTGTACTTTATACTCTTTACATTTATATAAATATTTGTACTTTATACTCTTTACATTTATATAAATATTTGTACTTTATACTCTTTACATTTATATAAATATTTGTACTTTATACTCTTTACATTTATATAAATATTTGTACTTTATACTCTTTACATTTATATAAATATTTGTACTTTATACTCTTTACATTTATATAAATATATGTACTTTATACTCTTTACATTTATATAAATATTTGTACTTTATACTCTTTACATTTATATAAATATTTGTACTTTATACTCTTTACATTTATATAAATATATGTACTTTATACTCTTTACATTTATATAAATATTTGTACTTTATACTCTTTACATTTATATAAATATATGTACTTTATACTCTTTACATTTATATAAATATTTGTACTTTATACTCTTTACATTTATAGAAATATTTGTACTTTATACTCTTTACATTTATATAAATATTTGTACTTTATACTCTTTACATTTATAGAAATATTTGTACTTTATACTCTTTACATTTATATAAATATTTGTACTTTATACTCTTTACATTTATATAAATATTTGTACTTTATACTCTTTACATTTATATAAATATTTGTACTTTATACTCTTTACATTTATATAAATATTTGAGTTTTGGAACAAAGGTTCAGAACACATTAAAACTCTCGTGTAAACATGGAGATTGTTTATAAAGATCTGAAATAAGTTTAACCAGATTTGATCATTGATCCAAAATGTTCAATGTTTTTTAAAAAAGGAAATTGAAATTTGACAAATGCAAAGTTTGATTCACACTTTCGTTTTTGCTTTTCAAGTTTATTGAAACACACACACACACACGAACACACACACTTTAATATCTAACACTTGAGTCCAGACTGGGTTTGAACCAACAACCTCTGACAATTTAACCACTGAACCACCAAAGGATGAACCCTTTGACCTTTGACCTCCAGTGATTCTAGACTCAGCTTTTCCTCCAGGAGATGAGGGTTCAACTCCTGGAGAAGACGACAACAGGTAGGACCCTGTGTGTGTGTGTGTGTGTGTGTCTGTGTGTGTGTGTGTGTGTCTGTCTGTCTGTCTGTGTTGTAATGTATGTATTCAGTGTATTTATTTATTTTCATTTTAATGTATCCGTATAAACTCTATAAACATCCATGTTTAATGGTCTTTAATAAACCAGTTCATTTTTGATTTGATTTGAATTATTTATTTCGAACATGTGCAAAGTGCAACAATAATCAATACAATAATAATAATAATAATAACAATGACATGTCCGAAAAGGAGTAGGATGAAGCATAAGTTTATTTAATCCTACCCCTTCTTCACTTCCTCAACAACCTAAATACATTGTAGCAGCCAAAGTAGACTTTTGTTAATATATTTGGGAATATTGTTTAAAAAGATAAATAACTTAATTTGAATTTGTGATTTCATAGATGATTATATTTCATGATTAAAATTATAAATATTATATGACAGTTAAAATTGTTATAATTCATATGCATAGATTATGTCTTATACATACACAAAAATTAAGTACTGTCACTTTAAGAACGGGCCGATTTGGCTTTCTTATGGGAGGATTCACGCTTCGCTTGTCAGACCAGGAAGAGCGATAGAAGCAAACAGTTTTCTTACCTGACCAAGTGACTGAAACTCCGAAAGAAATTAGAAACATTTTATTTTATTTTCATCAGTGGATAAGTTTAGTTCGTTCGTTTTGTGTTTTGTAACTGGTAAAAAAGAAGAATAAAAATTCGACTTAAATTCAAGACGTCTAGCTGTGGATCTGTTATCAATTACATGGACAAGATGAATGAAAACAACTTTGGGTCGGAGAACTCATCAGCGTAAGAAGTAGCACTTTTTCAAGGTCTCACAAAGAACAAGCCTCTATAATGGTAAGAAAACTGTTTGACTTTGAAATAACTTTGGAGAGGTTTTCTGAAACGGAAAAGAAGATAAAGAGGAACTTCTGAACTCGCACGGCACTGTGATCAGTGAGTGAACAAGTGGTTCGTGGCTGCTTTGTGACTGTCGCAAGTGGAATCGGAAAAACGGACTGACAGCAAAAGCGATCATGACAGATGATGAAGAAAAGACGGTAAGCCCTCCGGGGGAAAAACGTTTGGCTAAACCAACACAAGTGTCATTGGAAAATAATCTACAAATGAAAATAAGCTCCAGAAGGGCCAAATTAGACAAACTGACTGAGAAAAGAAACAAATTATTTGCTTTAATGGATGATGACGCAAATGTGGAAATTACACAGGAATTATTAATCAAGTATGAAGAGCTGATAGAAGAATTCAGTAAAAAAAATGCTGATGTTAAAGACCTGTACAGTCAGCTTGAATGTATGGAGAACATGAAGGTAGATCAAAGTGATTGGTTTCAGCCAAGATATAATGAGCACTGTAAATTTGTGCAAGAAGTTAATTCGTGGAGACAAGATGCAATGCTTCGCATTAAAGAGTCTAAGGATGTAAACAATGAGGTGAATCCTGAAGATAGTGCTTCAGCTACATCTGTGAAGAGTAGAAAAGCCAACTCTGTCTCCTCTGCCTCCATAGCATCAGCAACTCGTGCTGAGCGTTTAAAAGTTGAATTAGAGAAATCTACTTTAATAACCAGAGCAGCTAAATTGAAACATAAAAGGGCTTTGGAGGAGCAGGAGCTCAAACTTAAGGAAAAAGAGCTGCAGCTCAAAGCTGAAAAGGAAGAATTGGAGTTACAAGCAGAGCTCGCTGAATCAGATGCAAAATTAGCTGTGCTAAGAAAATTTGAAGAAGGCTCAGATGTGTCAAGAAGCTCTAAAGGCAGTAGAGTCTATCCATTGATGGCTACTCAGAGACCACATGTAAGCTACAATAGGAGTGATGGGGCTAGCAATGTATCTCAGCATCATCATAGTGGTGGAATAGCTTTAAATGCAACGCCTGTTGCACGACAACTACATGTCACTCCAAAGGACCATTCTACAAATACAGACAACCTGGTTTATGTTATGCAACGCCAAAATGAAATAACTGAGAGTTTAATAAAGCAACAAAAGCTATCTACATTACCATCACCAAACATTCCAGTTTTTAAAGGAGATCCCATGGAATACCATCTCTTCATGAGAGCTTTTGAGCATCGCATAGAGAGCAAGACTGAAAACAGCAGAGATCGGCTTTATTATTTAGAACAATACACAAGTGGTCAGCCTAATGACTTAGTGCGCAGCTGTTTTCATATGAACCCAGAACACAGCTATCCTGAAGCCAAGAAATTATTAAAGGAGCGCTTTGGTGACAAATATAAGATTTCAATGGCATACATTGACAAGGCTCTAAATTGGCCTCCTATCAAGCCCCCCCGCCCACCCCCGAGGGGGCCAACGGCCCCACGCAGCCAGGAAGCCAGACACAGGGAGCGAGCGGCCCACCGAGGGGGCGGCAACCAGCCCATCACAAGGCAGGCCGACACCGGGCCGACACCGGAGGACATCGGAGCCCGGACCCAACGCGAGTCCAGAGGGCAAAATGGACAGTGTGCTGGGGCCCGGCAACGCCAACAGGGAGATACCCCCCACACCCCCCGCACCCTGCACCAGGTGAGCACAGTACACCCATGGCCCCCACCTCCCCACAATGCGTCCCAACAACCCCCACATGCCACCAGCCCGCAGTACAGCCACAGCGCCCGCCAGACTGGCCAATCCAACCCCCGCATCCCTCCAAGAGCCACGGAGCCAGCTTGGACCCAACGGGCAAGGAGGATCACCCCCCCAACCACAGCCCCCAGGTCCCGGGGACCCCCCAGCACAGCAACATGGATAGTAGTCTACCGCCGCTACCCCATAGCCATAAGGTATAAGGGATAAGGGGGGCCGGGTCCCACCAGCGAGGCCATATTAGTGAACCCCCCCATTCCTCCCTGTTAATATGTCTCCAGATCCCTGACTGGAGACATTATCCCTGCACTGTGATTGTGTAACCCTGAGTGTCATGTGGTGCATTAAAAGTGGGGAGGCTGGTCGAGGCATCCAGGGGGCAGGCCAGGGGACCACAGAGGATGGATACTCTGCAGCCTACCCTGGCCTATGTTCCCCAAGCCATCCCAGATCTGCCTCCAAGGTGTGAATGTGTGTGGTGCTTTAAAAGAAATTAGAGAGCAGGGGAGGCAAGCAAGAGGGGAATGGGGAAGAGACAAGGTCGCTCTCTGTGACTTTTCCTCAGTGTTCAGAACAGATGCAGTTTGGATGAACACTGGATGAAGTTAATTTAGTTTTATTTACGGAAATCAACCTGGATGATGTTTTTGTTTATTTGAATAAATCTTAAGTATTTTTGAAAACAGAAAAATCTCTGCGAGTGCTTTTTCTTGTCTAGAAATTTGTTCCTCCTCCTCCTCACTGACTCCTCCTCCTCCTCACTGACTCCTCCTCCTCCTCCTCACTGACTCCTCCTCCTCCTCCTCACTGACTCCTCCTCCTCACTGACTCCTTTTATTATTTTTGGAATAAGAAAAGTAACTACAATAAGATGAAAAAAATTCACTGAAGACCTGGAGAAACCAGAGGATCGAGTGGATCGAGTGGATCGAGTGGATTACTCACTGACAACAAAGGAAGCAGTGAGTAAAATCAGCTGATTGTTTCATCATCATTCATTTTATCTGTTTCTCACCATTTGAACCCGTTACTTATTTTTCAACAGAATTTTAAAAAGTTTAGGGTAAAGGTTGACCCTGACCCTGACCCTAACCCTGACCCTGACCCCCCACACCACATGTTTTTTTTTCATTATTAGATCAAATGGTCCTGTGTACAGTCGACAGGTTTGAGGAAAAAAAGGCTGATTTAAGATAACAGGAAGTAGTTGTTGTATTATTGTTGTTCACCTGTGGAAATCCACTGGATCACCTGATCCACTGGATCATGGGAGTAATTATAACATTAGTGAGGACATAATTTGACCACTTCCTCACAAGAGACAGCATAAATAAATACATTAGGAAATGGATAAAATAATTTAAAAAACGTCTCATTTTGTTTTTGTCACAAAAACTCAGACATTTTAGGAAAGTTTTTTTATTTCTTAATTTGTCTGGTTTTTATTGTTCATCTATAACTACATTATATATTTAATTATAGTTATCGTCATTAGACCCACATTTACGTCTAGTTTAGTTTATGTCACATGATAAAGGTTCATTAATGATAATATTTATTCACTATAAAACACACTGTCAATGAATGGATTATTTTATAGATTCTTTATATATAAGGTGAAGTGGATTATAAACAAAAAGTGAAGTCAACATTATTAGATAAAAAGATCTGTATTATATTTATGTGTATTACTTATATTTATATGTGTATTACTTATATTTATATGTGTATTACTTATATTTACTTACTTTTTTTCAGCCTTTTCTGCTTTCATTCATAGATTTGAAAGTTCAGTTACTTGGGCATAAAAAGCTTTTCGGTTGCTTTTACTTTTTCTTTACCTGCTTCCATCACCAACTGTTTTTTTTTTACTGAGACGAATAAAACAAACAAACAAACAATCCCCAGATTTTTATATTTAGGTATTTTATTTGTATTTCTAACTTTTGAAATAATATAAACAGTGTTTAATTGTAATTCAGATAAACAAACACTAGATGGTGCTGTTGAAGTAATAATAATAATAATAATAATAATAATAATAATAATAATAATAATAATAATGTAAAATGACAGTTTCAGAATATGAAAGTACACACACACACACACACACACACACACACACACACACACACACACAGTTCAGATATTATTCCTCCTGGGGTTTTAAGCTGTAGTTCGAAAGGTAGAAGTGGTGGCGGAGGGGCATCAGTGGAGGGGCATCAGTGGAGGGGCATTATCACATGACTGTTGATGTCTTCGTCCCATCAGCTTTGTTGTGATAAAAGGTGTAAAGTGGTTCGGGTTCATAAACCTGTTGGACCTTCAGTGTGTCAGGATCAGACCCCCCCCCCCCCCCACACACACACACACACACTGTTTGGGTTTACAATAATGAACTTAAATAGATTTTCTACAAATGAAACATGAATAACTAACCAAAGCAATATTTAAATGTGGCATGACATTAGGGGACATTTAAAGACAATCAGGGGACATTTAAAGACAATCAGGGGACATTTAAAGACAATCAGGGGACACACTAACAGATGCATTAATTCTGTTTGTGTTTAGTGAGGATTTAAACTTTTCTCTCCATGAATGAGCAGCGGCTCCTCCTCCTCCTCCTCCTCCTCCTCCTCCTCCTCCTCCTCCTCCTCCTCCTCCTCCTCCTCCTCCTCCTCCTCAGCACCACCAACTCCTCTTCGCGCGTGTCCTCTCACTCCGCGGCTTTTCCTCCTCAGGTGGATGGATCCTCAGCGCGCGGCCACAGGAGACATTTCCACGGACAAGTTCACACACTGACCGGAAGTGATTGAAGGAAAAGAAAAGAATCAAAGCACAAATGGCGACAATAGGAGAGTTCGACCCGCTCACCTCCGCGGTACCTGCCACCAAAATAGAAGTCACCGTCTCATGCAGGTACTATACGCACGCGCGTAGTTGTTACACATTCACAGGTTACGCGCTTTTTTGTGCGCGTTGTCCACAGTGCGTGTGTGATGTGGGTTCCGTGGAAAGTGTCCACATTTGGAGAATTTGGGTTCTTGTCTGTTCAGAGTGTTTGAGAAAGAGGGGGGGGTAGAGAGAGAGAGAGAGAGAGATGGAGGGAGATGGGTGTGTGTGGAAGAGAGAGGGGGGGGGGAGATGGGGGTATGGAAGAGAGAAAGACAGAGAGAGAGAGAGAGAGAGAGAGGGGAGAGAGGGGAGAGAGAGAGGGTTGTGTTGGTTCAGGTTCTGATGTGCTCTTGTGTTTTTTTTGTAGAAACCTTTTGGACATGGACACCTTCTCCAAATCTGACCCAGGTAACAGCTGACCTTTGACCTCAGAATTGTTTACACTATAGCAGGACATTCACTCACATCCCATTTTTATTTTTAGAATATTGTTAAGGATTTGTTTTTGTTCTGACGACGACACTTTATTAAAACTGAAATATTATCAACCTCAACTCATCTCCTCTTCCTCCTCCTCCCTCTTCTCCCTCCTCTTCCTCCTCCTCCTCCTCCCTCCTCTTCCTCCTCCCTCCTCCTCTTCCTCCCTCTTCTCCCTCCTCCTCATCCTCCCTCCTCTCCCTCCTCCTCCTCCTCTTCCTCCCTCCTCTTCCTCCTCCCTCCTCCTCATCCTCCCTCTCCCTCCTCCTCCCTCTTCCTCCCTCCTCTCCCTCCTCCTCATCCTCCCTCCTCCTCCTCCTCTTCCTCCCTCCTCTTCCTCCTCCCTCCTCCTCATCCTCCCTCTTCCTCCTCCTCCTCCTCCTCCTCCTCCTCCTCTACAACCCACACTGGGATAAGCTCCGCCCTTTTATACACCCTTAGCTCCACCCACATTAATCTACAATATTTACAGAGAATCTCTCTCTAAATTAAATCATATAAACAATGACACAGATTATGTTCCATACAGGAAACATAAACGGACAAAAATGACCGAATGTATTAATGTTCAGGTGTTTTGGTTAAAGCCCATTAGGGTTAATTAACAGGTGATGAGGATGTGTCTCAGTTTGGTCCAATTCTGCTACAAAATGATTAGTGAAAAAAACGGATCTAGTTTAATGTGTTAGCGTTAGCGTTAGCACAGACTGGTGCTGCTTCACTGAGGTCTGTAGTTAAATTATTATAACACTCACAGCAAGTATCAACGGGCGCTAATGCAGCGAGCGTGTCCTCACTCTTTCTCTTTCTCACTCTCTCTCTCACACACTCTCTCTTTCTCTCTCTCTCATTCTCTCTCTCTCTTTCTCTCTCACTCTCTCTCTTTCTCACTCTCTCTTTCTCTATCTCTCACTCTCTCTTTCTCACTCTCTCACTCTCTTTCTCTCTCACTCACTCTCTCACACACTCTCACTCTCTCTCTCTCTTTCTCACTCTCTCTTTCTCACTCTCTCTTTCTTTCTCTCTCTCTCTGTCTCTCTCTCTCTCTGTCTCTCTCACTCTCTCTCTCTCACTCTGTCACACACACACACACACACTCATAAATGTTTGACAGTGTCTTTTCACTAAATGGAATGTGTGAACCCAAGCGTTCCAAACCTCAGCCTGTTTCTCTGTGTTTCAGTGTTTATTATTAATTCACTTTGACCTTGTTTCACTCTCTTCTTCCTGCTGAGAGAATGAGGATGTCCAGGTTCCAGTGGTGGTCAGGTTGTTGTGGACTGTCTGGTGTTGTGACAGAAAAACAACATTTTGTTTTTAGGATTTAGCCGTAGAAAACCAACACAGCAGCAGTAAATATATGATGTTTTTCCAAACGCTGTTTTATCTACATGTAGACGATGGATACGAAAACATTCACTAGAAACTGTCATGACCTCTGCTCCTGTGACCTTTCCCCCAGTTCTCTCTATATTCACCTGCTCCTGCACCGTGCAGTTGCAAGTCGTAGCTGCTCTGCAGTATTTAAGCAGTGAAGCTGCAGTTGTCGGTGCGGGACCGTTCAGTAGCGTCACCTCCATAACCCGGACATTCATCATCACCACGGACTCTGGCCGATCATTCCCCAGGTTTTTGTGTTTTAGTCTGTCTGGTCTTTATGTTTGGGTTTTGTTATTAAATCTTTTCTCCCTTCAGCACTGAGCATCTGAGTCCTCATTCACCACACCCCCCATCACAAAAACAACCTGGGAAGAATGATGATGATGTGTGGGTCAGGGATTTATTTAGTCCTGTGTGGGTCAGGGGTTTATTTGGTCTTCTGTGGGTCAAGGGTTTGTTTGGTCCCATGTGGGTCAAGGGTTTGTTTGGTCCTCTGTGGGTCAAGGGTTTGTTTGGTCCTCTGTGGGTCAAGGGTTTGTTTGGTCCTCTGTGGGTCAAGGGTTTGTTTGGTCCTCTGTGGGTCAAGGGTTTGTTTGGTCCTCTGTGGGTCAAGGGTTTGTTTGGTCCTCTGTGGGTCAAGGGTTTGTTTGGTCCTCTGTGGGTCAAGGGTTTATTTGGTCTTCTGTGGGTCAAGGGTTTGTTTGGTCCCATGTGGGTCAAGGGTTTGTTTGGTCCTCTGTGGGTCAAGGGTTTGTTTGGTCCTCTGTGGGTCAAGGGTTTGTTTGGTCCTCTGTGGGTCAAGGGTTTGTTTGGTCCCATATGGGTCAGGGGGAAAGGTTCCTCCTACCTAAAGAATGAGGACACAGGTAAAAGCAGCCGAAATGACTTTTGTTGTCAGGGTGGGCGGGGCTTAGCTTTAGAGATAGGGGAGGAGCTGGGGCATCTGGGAAGAACTGGGAGTAGATTCACTGCTCCTCCACATCCAGAGGAGTCAGCTGAGGTGACTGGGGCATCTCGTGAGGTTGCCTCCTGGACGCCTCCTGGGGAGGTGTTCCGGGCATGTCCATCTGGGAGGAGAGGAGACCGCTGGGCCAACCCAGGAGGGATTATATCCCTGGGCTGGTCCTGACCTTTTTATCTCATAAATGTGACTTTGTTTAATGCGTCTTATAAATGAAAAACCCAAAGCATTTGTTGATAGTGCAGAACATAGCATAGTACCATTGGGTTCCCTGACCCTGAACACGTGGCTCTAACAGTTAAAACCAACATTTTAACTCATTCACAGGCTGACATTTACCAAATATGACTTTAATGGCGGCCATTTTGTAATGAAGCAATATGGCCGCCCTATAGACATCTGGTCAAATGCATTCTATAAAGCATAACTAACCTTTTCAAACATGTAGAGTTCACCCCCCCCCCCCCAAAAAAAGGAACATATTGAACTGGACCACATGAACTACACCAACACATGCTTCTTTTTCTGTGTTTTCTCTGCAGTGGTGGTGTTGTTTGTTCAAGGCCTTGGCACTAAAGAGTGGAGAGAGGTAAGAACAAACACACACAGGTGTCAAACATATGGCCCTGGGGCCAAAACTGGCCCACCAGGGGCTCCCATCAGGCACAACTAACAATGAGGTTCTTAACAGTCAGACTAGTGTGTTTTAGAAAAAAAAGTGTGTGTTGTTTTAGGGACATTGGTGTATTTACACATGGGGACCAATATTCAGGTCCCCATTTTAACTTTTTATCTCATCATTTTAACTTTTTATCTCATCATTTTAACTTTTTATCTCATCATTTTAACTTTTTATCTCATCATTTTAACTTTTTATCTCATCATTTTGTGCATAAATAAATATGAATGTATGTGAACTGTGTGTGACGTATGCACATGTCATCTATAAAACCATGAACTTGTTTTTTTCTGGAAGTCCCCATGAAATATGGGGGAAACATGCAAAGTAAAACATGTTTTTTCAAAGGTTTCAAAGTGTTTAGTTTTTCACCCTAATGAACCTTTTTCACAAAAAGCAGACATACCTAAGAGGAGCGTTACGGAACTTCCTATTAAACGTCCAGACAGTAGAAAACCGCTTTTCAAGTTCCTGAAGAACGTTGACACTTTTAACATTTGCAAATATTGGGAGAATCATGGAGGAAAATTCACTAACGATAAAGTAACTTGATAAAGGCTACGAGTCCTGGGGCTAAGTGCTACTGAACTGATAAGTACGTCCACCAACCAGTCTGTCCAATTATATGAATGATGCACGAAAAAGAAGGTAAATGGAGTCTGACCTGAGTATGATTCATAACATACAGTGAATATTTTACTATAAAAGAGTGTTACACCAGACTGTACCTGACAAACATATTTGAAATTAAATGCATCCAGTCAGGGTCGGTTCTGGTCAATGTGGTACACTGGGACAACACCCTTCTTTCCTTTGTGTAAATCTGTAAACGTAGTCCATGAATATTCACTGTCGATGTTAAGTTTAGGTGAGACCGACTATGTCCAGTCGATAGTGCTCCCGCTCCATGCCCCCCCCCCCTCCCCCCAGAGCGGTAACATTCCATGCCGGGGATCAGACTGCTAAGGTCCCCACCTTGGTCTGCCGCTCAATCCACATCGCAGCGGACCCTTCTGCCTCTACGCGAAGGTGGTGAGCCCAAGAGATGATGATCCCATGTCCCCTGTTTGGGTTGGACCCAGCCGGACCCCATGGGAAAAGGCCCAGCCACCAGGCACTCACCCACAGGCCCCAGCCCCAGGCTTGACTCCAGGGTGGGACCCCAGTAACGCTCCAGGCCTGGTACACACTGGTCATAAGGGTCTTTGAGCTGTTCTTAGTCTGACCTTTCACCTAGGACCAATCTGCCCTGGGAGACCCTAACCGGCAAAAAGCCCCCAACAACACAGCTCCCAGGATCACTAGGACTCTCAAACTCCTCCACCACGATAAGGGGACAGTTCAAGGTTGAGGTGATGAGATCTTGTGAGATGTAATTTAGCGATTGCTGGTTGCATAAAAATTTTCTCCAATTTATTATCCAGCAGCAGCTAGATTTGCCACGCCCCCTCCACTCGGGTTTTACTGTTGACCACACCCCTCCACAAAGGTTTTACTGTTGACCACGCCCCCTCCACATCATTTTTCTGTTGACCACGCCCCCTCCACAGCCTTTTCTGTTGACCACGCCCCCTTCACATAGCTTTTTACTGTTGACCACGCCCTTCCACGTAGCTTTTACTGTTGACCACGCCCCTCCACATATGTTTTACTATTGACAACGCCCCCTCCACATCCTTTTTCCCTGATGACCACGCCCCCTCCACATAGCTTTTACTGTTGACCACGCCCCTCCACATATGTTTTACTATTGACCACGCCCCCTCCACATCCTTTTTCCCTGTTGACCACGCCCCCTCCACATAGCTTTTACTGTTGACCACGCCCCTCCACATATGTTTTACTATTGACCACGCCCCCTCCACATATGTTTTACTGTTTACTACACCCCCTTCACATAGCTTTTACTGTTGACCACGCCCCTCCACATAGCTTTTACTGTTGACCACGCCCCCTCCACTTTACATGGTTTGTTTGGCAGCATTTTAGGTTCATTTTAGGTTCCTTTAACCCTAACCACAGTTCAGTACTCACTAACCTTTGAACTTTAACCCTAACCACAGTTCAGTACTCACTAACCTTTGAACTTTAACCCTAACCACAGTTGAGTACTCTAATCAATAACTGCACCTGCCAGGAAAACACCACCAAACCACACGATGACAAACGCATTCCCAGTTCAACTTCCACAGTCAAACACCAGAGAAATATATAATATATTTTATTTTAACTTTTAAACCACTCGGGTGGTTCCGGTTCTGGTTCCATGGCGCAGCACGTCTGCGACTCAGACTCCGCGGACAGCTGCAGTTTTTTTCTAATTTCTATCTTTTTTAAAACTTTCAACTTATGAGTCACGAGTCATTACTCATTCTTGTTCGCAACTCCTGCTGTGAGTCACAGCACAATTCGCCAGAGCTTAGGAAAAAACCTCTGGCGTGTGGACAAAAACAACAAACAACATGGCGGTGTTGTCCTACACCAGAGATGCGCTGTGGGCCCTCCGCTCAACAGGCGGCACACCACCCCCCGACCTGCCGGAGGAGATCCAGCGCCCAGGCCTGACGAGACGACGCCGGAGGAGAGGACAACGGGGAGGAGTACGCCTAAGACTCCGGAGGAGAGGATGCAGACCAGCACTGCTGTCGCTGTTACTCGGTAACGTGAGGTCCCTGAGGAGCAAGATGGATGAGCTGCGGAGCCTCACCTCAACCTGCCGTGAGCACCGGGACGCCTCCGCCATGGCGTTCACGGAGACGTGGCTCCACAGCGACATCCCTGACTCTCTCTGTGAGATCGAGGGATTCTCACTCAATTTTGTATTTCTGTAAACTGCAGCTGGACGGAGTCCAGGAAAAAGTTCCCCACGGGGAAAATAAAAGTATATCTTATCTTTTCTTATCTTAAAACATTTTATTTTAGTTTCAATGCAGAGGAAAACGTTCATTAAAGTGAACTCTTACACAGTTATAAAACCCATGTGTAACTAAGTTAAATAAATTCATTAATGTCTCATGTGTTGTCTTGTGAGCTGAGTGTCTCGTCACGCCCCTGTGTTTAGCATCCTAAACTTTATTTTCTTGGTGTCCTCAGTCTTTTCTCCTCTTCTACCCATTGATTTCTGCAGAAACAGGAGTTGGTGTATTGGATGTGAATGTCTTTATTTGTGTTGCTCTGTATTTTTATTTTAATGTTTCTAAATGAGCTGGAGCGTCTTTCTTTAGCACCGTGTTGCCAGGTTGGACTGTGTTGCCAGGTTGGACTGTGTTGCCAGGTGGGACTGTGTTGCCAGGTGGGACTGTGTTGCCAGGTGGGACTGTGTTGCCAGGTTGGACTGTGTTGCCAGGTTGGACTGTGTTGCCAGGTTGGACTGTGTTGCCAGGTTGGACTGTGTTGCCAGGTGGGACTGTGTTGCCAGGTGGGACTGTGTTGCCAGGTGGGACTGTGTTGCCAGGTTGGACTGTGTTGCCAGGTTGGACTGTGTTGCCAGGTGGGACTGTGTTGCCAGGTGGGACTGTGTTGCCAGGTGGGACTGTGTTGCCAGGTGGGACTGTGTTGCCAGGTGGGACTGTGTTGCCAGGCTGGACTGTGTTGCCAGGTTGGACTGCAGCCACAGTTGCAGGTCCATATGTTCCAGGATCCACTCAGACGGCCCACTTCCTGCTGTTAGCGGTGTTAGGGTGCATGGACGCTAGCGTAGATGTGTGTCGGAGGCTCAGCAGCGTCACACACTTGTAGTGTGTGGGATGAAGCCACACATTGTCAGATTTGGCTCCAGGCTCTTTTTGATGCAATTAGCACAAATGTAATTCTCACACCAATGGGAAGAAAAACTAATAAGTCACTACGCTGCCAAAAACCAAAACAAAGTCTGGAGTTTGAAAAGACAAAAAGCTGTTGGCAAACAAAAGAAGAAGTTAGTGAAAAATACTTTTTATGTTTGTGTGGAAACTGATTGATAGACAATAGAATGATTGTCTATCTTCAGATCATTTTCACTGGTTTCATTGACACCTTATTGATTATAAATCTTCCAGTAACTATTAGATGACAGATGCTCTGAGGATCTGAATCACTGGTGCTCAGGTCGATGTATAAAGGACACACAACCGACCGTTTTTTTTTAAACTAACTCACCGCAAGAAATATATTTGAAAAGGACTAACCCGACCCATTTCTAGACCCACATTTTAAAAAAGTAGTCAATGGTCTTCATGAACATCACATGACTTTTGACCTTACTCACATACCTGAACATCACATGACCTTTGACCTTACTCACATACCTGCATTTATTTATGTTTAAATTCCATGTCATTGTTTGTAAGTTAATATGTTTATAAATATGTTTGTTCTGCTTCATCTAACGCAGCATCTAAACCAGGGGTCGACAACCTCTAACACCTGGTTTCCATGGAAACGAAAACACTGGGAGCCGCTCATCATCTTTAAAAATCTCAGCCATTGTGTCCCAAACCTTAGTGTTTTTGTTTGGATGTTTGTTTTACTGACCAGGTTATAACCATAGCCCACCATACTATAGGATACTGACCAGGTTATAACCATAGCCCTCCATACTATAGGATACTGACCAGGTTATAACCATAGCCCTCCATACTATAGGATACTGACCAGGTTATAACCATAGCCCTCCATACTGTAGGATACTGACCAGGTTATAACCATAGCCCTCCATACTGTAGGATACTGACCAGGTTATAACCATAGCCCTCCATACTAAAGGATACTGACCAGGTTATAACCATAGCCCTCCATACTATAGGATACTGACCACGATGGACGACACCTTCACCAACTTCTTTATTATCATAGACAAAGTACAATGAAATTGGAATATGTCATCGTCCTTAGGTGTCATTCCCTTGTCTTGTCTGAACCCTCTTTATCCTCACTGCACCGCCCTGTTAACTACTGCACCACATTGCCACGCCAGGTGCCATTATAAAAAAAAATGTGTATATATATATATATATATATATATATATATATATATATATATATATATATATATATATATATATATGTATATATAACATTGTTAGGAACAGCTAAGATCCTGCGCAGAACCCTCAGGCTCCCAGGCCTCTGGTAGAGGACCCGAGTCTGAAGGAGACACCGCCCACGTGGGGCGAGAGGAACATTTTTTTTTTATAAAATTTAAAAAAAATGTTCCTCTTGCCCCACCTGGGCGGTGTCTCCTTCAGACTCAGGTCCCCTACCAGAGGCCTGGGAGCCTGAGGGTTCTGTGCAGGATCTTAGCTGTTCCTAACAATGTTCTCTTTTGGACACAGATCTCTGATGTTGTTCCTGGTATCTGCTGGAGACATTGTCCCAGCTTGGGGGTCACTGCCCCTAGTGCCCCCATCACTACTGGTACCACTGTTACCTTCACACTCCACATTTTCTCTAACTCCCCTTTCAGCCCTTGGTATTTCTCTTCTCTTCTCATGTTCTTTCTTTCTCATGTTGCTATCACTGGGGACTGCTACATCTATCACCACCACTGTCTTCTCATGTTTATCCACCACCACTATGTCAGGCTGATTGGCCATCACCATCTGTTCTGGATCTGGAAGTCCCACAGGATCTTGGCCTGTTTGTTCTCTGTCACCTTTGGGGGGTTCTCCCATCTTGATCCTGGGACCTCCAGTCCATACTCTTTACAGATGTTCCTGTACAGTATGTCCTCTACATGGTTATGCCTCTCCATGTATGCCTTACCTGCCACCATCTTACACCTGCTGTGATGTGCTGGACTGTTTCAGGGGCTTCTCTACACAGCCTACACCTGGGGTCCTGTCTGATGTGGTAGACCCCGGCCTCTATTGCTCTGGTGTTCAGGGCTTGTTCTTGTGCTGTCCTTTAGTCCAGCCTTTTCCAGCCACTGGTATGTCTTTTCCATATCAGCCACTTCCTCAATTTGTCGATGGTACACGCCATGCAAGGGTTTGTCCTTCCATGATAGCCCCTCTGGTTCCTCGACCTTACTGGGCTTTTGTTGCCTGAGGCATTCACTTAGCAGTTGGTCATTGGGGACCATTTTCTTGATGTATTCCTGGAGGTTCGCCGTTTCCTCCTGGACAGTAGTTCTGACACTTACTAGTCCTCGGCCCCCTTCCTTTCTCTTAGTGTACAGCCTCAGGACACTGGACTTGGGGTGGAACCCTCCATGCATGGTAAGGAGTTTCCTTGTCTTGATATCAGTGGCTTGTATCTCTTCCAGTGGCCAGGATATTATCCCAGCTGGGTATCTGATTACTGGCAGGGCATAGGTGTTAATGGCCTGGATCTTATTTTTGCCGTTCAGCTGACTTTTCAGGACCTGTCTTACCCTCTGTAGGTATTTGGCTGTGGCTGACTTCCGAGCTGCCTCCTCATGATTACCATTTGTCTGTGGGATCCCCAGGTATTTGTAACTTTCCTGCACATCTGTGATATTCCCTTCAGGTAGGTCAACCCCTTCAGTTGTGATCACCTTTCCTCTTCTAGATATCATCCGCCCACATTTATCTAGTCCCAATGACATCCCAATGTCTTTGCTGTAGATCCGGGTGAGGTGAATTAGGGAATCAATGTCACGCTCATTCTTGGCATACAGCTTGATGTCATCCATGTAGAGGAGGTGGTTGATGGATGTTCCACTTCGGAACTGGTATCCGAAGCCACTCTTTGAGATGATCTGGCTGAGGGGGTTTAGGCCTATGCAGAACAGCAGGGGGGACAGAGCATCTCCTTGGTAAATGCCGCATCTGATGTTCACCTGTGCAATTGGCTTTGAGTTGGCCTCCAGAGTTGTCTTCCACAGCCTCATTGAGTTCTGGATGAACTCTCTTAGTGTCCTGTTGATGTTCTACAGTTTTAAACATTCCAGTATCCATGTATGTGGCATTGAGTCATAGGCTTTCTTGTAATCAATCCAGGCAGTGCACAGGTTGGCGTTCCTCGTCTTGCAATCTCGGACAATTGCCCTGTCAACTAGTAGCTGGTGTTTGGCTCCCCTGGTGTTGTTGCCTATTCCTTTCTGTGCTCTGCTCATGTATTGCTCCATGTGCCTACTCATCTTAGTCGCTATGATGCCTGATAGAAGCTTCCATGTGGTGCTGAGGCAGGTTAGAGGCGGGTAGTTAGATGGTATTGTTCCCTTCTGGGGGTCCTTCATTATGAGGACTGTCCGGCCCTGGGTTAGCCACTCTGGGTGGTTACCTGATACCAGCAGCTGGTTCATCTGTGCTGCTAGGCGTTCATGGAGTGCTGTCAGTTTCTTAAGCCAGTAGGTATGAATCATGTCGGGCCCTGGTTCTGTCCAGCTCTTCCTTTTGGACACTCTGGTTTGGATGTCTGCTAGTGTGATGACTACTGGGTCTTGTTCTGGTAGTTGGCTGTGCTCTGCCTGTAAGTCAGTCAGCCATTGGGCATTGGTGTTATGTGTTGCCTCCTTCTCCCAGATGCTCTTCCAGTATTGCTCAGTTTCAGCCCTAGGTGGGTCCGTTGTCACCTTGTCCCCCTGCCATTGAGAGTAGACCTTAGCTGGGTTGGTGGAGAACACCTGGTTTATTCTCCTGGCCTCTACCTCTCTTGTGTATCTCTTTAGGCAGGTAGCTAGTGCTGTGAGCCTTTGCTTAGCAGTCTCCAGTGCCTCAGCTGTGGACAGTTTGTTGTATTTCTTGGGCAGTTTTTTCCTCAAATTCACACCTCTGCTTAGTTCTGTTAGAACACTGACTTCTCTCCGTGCTGCCATGATCTTTGCCTCTAGCCTTCTCCTCCATGGGGAAACCTTCTGACTGCTCAGCTTGTAGATGTTTATTTATTGCTACAATGACAAATACTTTGTTCCAGTATGTATGTGTGTGTAAATATTGTGTATATATATATATATATGTATATATATATATATATGGTTGCACTAAACCGTTGAAAACAGACGTTGGGTTTGGTACAGCCTGATACTGAATAAATACAGTCAGTTTGTATGTGACCATATTCATATGGTGCTGACGGTAGAAAAATGACTGGAGGTGGAACAACAGAGTTTACTTCTACTTCCTCATACATGTCCATGACGCGCTGATGAGGCGTCTGTGATTGGCTCAGAATCTATGAAGGAACACTCCACCCTCCCCTCTGGCTCTGTGTGTGTTTACCATCCCAGAGTAACATCCAGCTAGGTTTGGTGACGTCACTTGTTTTGCAAACATGCAGTAAAAAAACAGTCTTTATTTCCACAGAGACACATGAACCAGTTTGATCCAACAGTTTTTTACACTTGCCTAACCCTAACCTTTGACCCCTAACCCTAACCTGTTCTTTGCGTGTGGAGTTTCTCTGTTTCTCTCCTCATGTCTGGATGGTTTCCTCCAGCTTCCTCCATCACCCAAAAACCTGTTTGTTTGGGTCAAACTCCTCCAGCAGGTAACTGACCATGAGTCTGGTTCTATGTCTGGGTACCTGGGCGCCGCCCATGGGTGCCCACTGCTCCTTAGGATAGGTTAAATGTAGAGGACACATTTCATTGTACAGTTGTGTGATGACAATAACGTACGATCTTATCTTATAATCTGTCTATGTTTATACAGACAATGAAAACAGATGACGCTAAAGTGTCATCTTCAGTTTTTCATGTGTTTAGACGAGTGTATTCAGGAGAAATACGATTGGCAGTGTTGTACCTGAACGAGTTCATTGAACGATCTTTCGCGAACAATATCATAATTTAACGAACGTGAGGGACGCGTTCACTTTTGCCAAATGAACAGGAAGTTGTGAACGCGGTTATTCTGGCATTTATTGAACTGTGCTCTTATTTAGTTCATATTTCGTTCTTATCACGTTGTAATTATTGAGTCCTATAAGGAATAAAATTGGATCAAAACACAACATTATCATAGATGACATTTTTGTATTATTCTGAACTAATTTTGGCAACATAATGTTGTGGAATAGCCAATGAGAAGCGTTGTGGGCAGGGAGAGAGAGGGGTGCAGAGAGTTTTTGGGAGCAGAGAAAAAGAGTTAAATGTAGAGAGTGTGACCAGAGCAGGTGTTGTCCCGTTCTTGGAAATAAACATTGAAAACGAAACTCACTGAAACCGGTCCTTGTGTTCTAAGAACCTGCAGAGGGAAGTTAACCCTGGGGTAAGGTACTTACTTTGGAATTTTCCCCTGATTTCCTGACCACAGTCAGGATAACGTCAGGGACGGTTAATAGTAAGTTTACAATAATAACACAAAAACAGAATGAAAAAAACCCGAAAAAGTTCATTTTGGGATCCACGAACTTCTAGTTGATAATTTTGAGGAATGAACAATGAACTGAACTAATTCATATTGACTAACTTGAACTGAACTTTGAACTAGTTCCTAATCAAGGTGAACTTTCCCAACACTGATGATTGGATAGTCCTGTGATAGACCCGCCCACATGTCCTGTGATAGACCCGCCCACATGTTCTTTTCTGTTTTTGACATATGTAATTGTCCACTCGTCTGTGTTCATCTATGGTATGTGTTAATGTCTGTATAATAACTGAAACCACTACTACTCGTCTGGTGTAAACAAACGCAAGTTACGAAATGTCTTTCATCTCTGAGTACAAAAGAAAGTTGAAGTTATAAAAGCATAAATTTGACTGTAGGACGTGTCTCACCTTCTGACCACAGGCTTCTTATTGTTTTTTCATCCCTTCGTCACCTGTTAAAACTCGACAACATTAGATTATAAATTCACAACATGACAAAATACAACAAATAATTTAACTTATTAAAAGAATGCATTTGTTTTATTGTTGTAATTGAAGTTGTTTGTCGACGTGTGCTCATTATGTCCACACTGAAGAACACATTGAGTTGATCAGAAGTCATTTGTGGAGCTTCTCTGAGCTTTAAGGAACGTCTGTACTGGAGGATTTTAAATTAGGACACAATTAAATGGATGAAAAAAGTCACTGGCTTTGAAAGTTAAACTGCCGTGGCACTAACTTACACAACTGTAATCCTCTAACATGTCATTTTCTTTTCCTCTGCACGTGGACAGATTTGGTTCTGACATCATTCAGTGACAGAAGGAACGAAGTACAAGTACTACATTACTGTACTTTAGTATAGTTTTTTGAGGTATCTGTACTTTACTGAAGTATTTATTTTTCTTTTTTACGCACTACATTTTCTATATATATCTGTACTTTATACTCTTTACATTCTATATAATAGTGACAGTATCCCTGTAGATAAGTGATATTAGCTACAGAATCTTTACAGGTTTATTCTTTTCTTTCTTCCAAACAGCAGATGTTGACACTTTCTTTTCCTCTCTGTTTTTTTGTCTTTTCCTCCAGTTTGGTCGGACAGAAGTGATCGACAACACACTGAACCCAGACTTTGTGCGGAAGTTCGTCCTCGATTTCTTCTTTGAAGAGAAACAGAACCTTCGCTTTGACGTGTAAGTGTGAAGTTTAAACACAATGTCCAGTCTTCCTTTGGTTCTAACACCATCATATTAAAAACACTAAAGTCATTAGTTTTCTCATTCATCTGATTAAAGGATGGAAGATTTAACACATGTAGTGTGTTTACAACACACTTTAATAAACAGTGTACAGCAGCTTCTATTATATAGTCAAACCTTTACTGATCACAGTGTCAGGTTCAAACAACCTAAAACAACTTTTAAACAACAAAAGGAAGAGAAGACAGAGTCATAATAATTTCTTACTCGCAAGGTGAATGGACAGAGACGTAATCCAGTTACAATCTCTAACCACTCTGAATACGTTTTGCCTTCTCCTCACCTTTTATTCAGTTTTAGGTAGCCTAGGTTACACAATTTTCTTAGGGAGACAATCCCTAATTTTTAGGGAGACAATCCCTAAAAGGGAGGGGGTGAGCAAGGTATGGATTATCTCCTTTCCATTCACTTATCTTTTCTACATAAATTGTCACCTGTGGTATGTTGCTAAACAGGATTTACTGGAAGTGATACTGCAAAAAACCTGTTTAGAGATGAGTCATTGAAATTCAGGTTAAGACACATAGCTTCTTATGCAATAGCACATTCCTTAAACCAAAGTAAGTAATGCATGATAATTAAAGAAACACAATAATTGTATATGCTATATACAATTATTCCAACACACAGACCCACTTAACTAATAATCCAAGTTATGAACAACCTTTACTGCAAATGTTTGTCAGTAGGCAACGACTAAATTCTTGCACTAGCATGTTGTGTGTGTGTGGGTGAGTGAGTGTATGGGAAGTGCTGTACAATACTCTACTTTATATTGTGTGGATATTGTATATTCTAGATACATAATTGTTTTATTGGGTTTATTGTGCGTGTATCTATGTATATATTTTATTTTCTACATGCTTTATTTATTATTATATGGTTTTGTACAGCTGCCCAGAGGAACCTTCCCAACAGATTAATAAAGTTTTTATCCATCTATGTGATCTCATATTTTAGACTTTTTAACTGATCATTTTCAACATTTATCTCAGTCATCATTCCATCATCACCAATAAAAGACATGCTGGACACATTTCAACTTTCACAATTTGTGGAAAAAAACATCCTGTAAAAATGTTCAGGAGTCGTGCTATTGCCGCACTTCACATGCTCCAAAAAAGACGGGAGAAAAAAAGATGTGAAAAGAAAAACACTCGCGGGCCAGAAATGACGGCGCTAATGTCGCACTGTCACAATATTTTAAAAAAAAAAAATCTTATTGCTCACAAGTTGGTGTGGGCCAGTCTGTGTCCTCTCGCGGGCCGCCTATTAGGGATGCCTGGTTTAGGGAGTAGTATTGGGGGTAGTCAGTGTTGGGAAAGTTCACCTTGTTTAGGAACTACTTCAAAGTTCAGTTCAAGTTAGTCAATATGAATTAGTTCAGTTCATCGTTAATTTTTCCAAATTATCAACTAGAAGTTCATGGATCCTAAAATGAACTTTTTCGTTCTTTTTTGTGTTATTATTGTAAACTTATTATTAACCGTTTCTGACGTTATCCTGTAGTCAGTAAATCAGGGGAAAATGCCGCCCCTCCAGGGCTGAAGTAAGTACCTTACCCCGGGGTTAACTTCCCTCTGCAGGTTCTTAGAACACAAGGAGTGGTTTCACTGAGTTTAGTTTTTAATGTTTATTTCCAAGAACGGGACAAACACCTGCTCTGGTCACACTCTGTACATTTAACTCTTTTTCTCCACTCCCAAAAACTCTCTGCCTCCCTCTCTCTGTCTCTCTTTCTCTCTGCCCCTCTCAAAACTCTTCTTATTGGCTACTCCACAACATTTGTTCAGAATAATACAGAAATTACATTAATGATAATGCTGTGTTTTGATCCCATTTTATACCTTATAGGACTCAATAATTACAACTTGATAAGAACAAAATATGAACTACATAAGAAGTAAACAGTGAGATTGCCGCCTTCCCTCCTTGAGGCGCCAGATGGCTTGCCAGAGCAATCGTAGACTTCTTCTATAGTATCAATGAATTCCTCCCATGCTCGACTTCTTCCCTTGGTGACCACTGCCGCCGCAGCCCGCTTGGACTGCCGGTACCAGTCAGCTGCTTCCAAAGACCCACTGGTCAGCCAGGCCCTTTAGGACTCGTTCTTCAGCATGACAGCTCCCCTCACCTCTGAAGTCCACCAGCGGGTTCGTGGGTTACCGCCACGACTGCCCTGGCTACCTTGCGACTACAGCTGCTTCAGCAATGGCGGTGCGGAACAGAGCCCATTCAGACTCAATGCTCCCCTTCACCCTCGGGGTGTAATTGAAGGCGCTACTTGTTTGGGTCTTCCAGGTCAATGCAGCATCTTCCCCTGCCACCTTATCCATCTCACCACCATGTATTGGTTGGTAGACAGTTCAGCACATCTCTCTCACCCGAGTGTCCAAAACATATAGCCGCAGGTCTGATGATATGACTAAAAAGTAAATTGTTGACCTTCAAGCTTGGATGATCTTTATGTTTGAACAGTGTGTTAGTTATGGACAATCTGTGACTCACACAGCGGTCCAATAACTGAACTCCACTTGGGTTCAGATCAGGCAGACCGTACTTCCCAACCACCCCTTTTCAGGACAAGCTGTCTTTGCCCATGTGGGCGTTCAAGTCCCCCAGTAGGACAATAGAGTCCCGTTTCAGTGTACTTTCCAGCACCCGTTCCAGGGAGTCCAAAAAGGGTGTGTAATCTGAACTGCTGTGCAGTGCATGTACATCGACAACAATCAGCACCCGTGCCCCACCCTGATGGCTTAGGGAAGCAACCCTTTCATCCACTGGAGTAAATGGACTGCACTTATATAGCGCTTTTCCACCTTCATGGTGCACAAAGCGCTTTACATTAGCCTCTCATTCACCCATTCACACACACCAGTAGGTTTCTACTGGGGGCCTAAGCCAGGGTTCAGTGTCTTGCCCAAGGACACTTCGACATGTGGACAGCCAGAGCCGGGACGCGAACCACCAACCTCTCGGTCATTGGGCGACCCACTCTACCAACTGAGCCACAGCCGGCTCCCAAACATTAGATCAGAAAAAGCAGTGGTTTCAAACCTAGGCCTTTTTATAAATCCCTCTGTAACACTAAATAATTTCACCACTGTAGACCAAACTGATGTCATATCTATTATCATGTCTTCCAAATCATCACCTGCCTCTTAGATCCAATTACAACTAAACTCTTTAAACAGATTCTGCCCCTAATTATTAACACTGTCCTAAATATAATTAACACTTCATTAATTACTGGATATGTGCCACAGTCATTTAAATATGCTGTTATTAAACCAATTCTGAAAAAGCCTACCCTAGATCCTGACATTTTAGCCAATTCTAGGCCTATATCCAATCTGTCCTTCCTGTCAAAGGTTTTAGAACGAGTAATAGTTAAACAGCTGTGCCAATTCCTGCAGGATAATAGTTTATTTGAACAGTTTCAGTCTGGCTTTCGTGCCCATCATAGCACTGAAACAGCGTTAAAGTTACTAATGACTTATTATTAGCCGCTGACATGGGATTAATATGGGTCCTGGTGTTATTAGACCTTAGTGCAGCCTTTGACACCATTGACCACAGTATCTTAGTGCACAGATTAGAATGTGATATAGGTATTAGAGGAGCAGCCCTCTGCTGCTTTAAATCATATTTATCTAATCCATACCAATTTGTTAACGTTAATAAACAATCATCACAGTCCTCCAGAGTTAATTATGGCGTTCCTCAAGGGTCAGTCCTTGGGCCTATTTTGTTTACACTATATATGCTCCCTTTAGGTAACATCATTACAAATCATGGCATTAATTTTCATTGTTATGCAGATGACACACAGCTATATTTATCGATTAAACCTGATCAGACCAGACAAATAGATAAACTAAGTACATGTGTCCAAGACATAAAGACTTGAATGAGTGACAATTATCTTTTATTGAACTGACCACTGGGGTAAATCCAAACATGCAGGCTGAGAACCTCGGGGTTGACAAAAAGCCAACCCCTGCCCTCCGCCTCTCCCCCGGGGCAACTCCAGCAAAGAACAAGGTCCAACCCCTCCCAAGGATTCAGGAGCCGATGCTATGCGTTGAAGCGAGGCCAATGATGTCCGGTTGATAATGCTCAGCCTCATCCACAAGCTCCAGCTCCTTCCCCTCCACAGAGGTAACATTCCATGTCCCTAGAGTCAGCTTCTGTAACTAAGGATCGGGCCACCACTGGACCCTTCTGCCTCCCCCACAGGTGGTGAGCCCACGCGACGATGGCCCCATGTGTCCGATTCGGGCTGGACCCAGCCAGGTCCTATGGGCAAAAGCCTGGCCACCAGGCCTGGCTCCAGGGTGGAGCCTGTGGAAGTGGCATGATGTGGAAAAGAATGCCTGAAACTTCTCACTTTTTCTTTGACTCAGAAGTGCGAGTCTTCTTTATTTACTCAGATAAATAAAAACAACATGGCGGCACGCACGAACTGTATTTAACATCTTACGTAACCGGCACTCTTAAAGGGGCCGCGGCTAACACACAAAGCACAACACAAATCCCAATGTACCCACAATGTTACCTATAAGAGAATCCATGTATGAAGGTGAATTCTGTATTACCCCATAATTTACGAGCACTATACAGCCCCAGAATTCACCATACAAAAAATACAAACACATGACAAATGAGACATGATTCAACGACACGGGTGGCGAATCAAACGTCCATAGCGGCTCCGCTGTATAGGAGACAGCAGAACTGCTCCCTCAGTGTCTGTCTGTAGGACATCCCTGTGACAAGGTGAAGGTGTAGGGGGTTGGGAATTGGGGGCCTAGCCGGTTGCCGGCCTCGTTTTGGGTGTTTTGCCAACTCAACTCGCCTAGCTAGATCCAAGTGAGACACCCACTACAGACACCCACTCCGATTTGCCCCCAATATCTACCACAATGTGCTTGTCCCCTGTCTCCACATCACGGAAAGGGCCCTCGTAAGGTGAACGGAGGGGTCCACGATGACTATCCACACGAATGAAAATGTAGCCAGCAGACTGCAAACCACTAAGGACATGAGAACCTGGCAAACCATGGCGGGAAGTAGGAAGTGGTGCAAACAACCTGGCATTGTTCAACAAGCTAGAACAAGCTAGTGTGGCTGACCAAGGAGTTGTAGTGCTGGGGACAAACTCCCCAGGGACCCGCAGAGGCTGACCATAGACCAGCTCTGCAGAGGAGGCCTGGAGGTCTTCCTTCGGTGCTGTACTGATGCCCAACAAGACCCACGGTAGTTTGTCAGCCCAGGAGCTGTCCTTCAGGCTGGCACGCAGGGAGGCCTTCATCGATCTGTGAAAACATTCTCAGAGGCCATTACTCTGGGGGTGGTAGGCTATGGTCCAGAAGAGTTTAACTCCCAAACTCTCTGCAACAGCATTCCAAAGTTTGGAGGTAAACTGAACACCCCGGTCTGAGGAAATGTCTGATGGTGTGCCAAAACGGGACACCCAGGTGCCGATAAACGCCCGTGCCACATCAGCTGATGTTATGGCAGATAGTGGAACCACCTCTATCCACCGTGTGGTCCTGTCGACCATAGTCAGCATGTGCGTGTAGCCCTGCAAAGGTGGCAGTGGGCCAATGGTCGAATCGTTGTTCTGGCACTTTAAACTGCTCTAATGGGGCTTTGGCGTGGCGGTGAATTTTGGTGCATTGGCATACCACACAGGTGTTTGCCCAGTCCCTCATATCCCTTTTAAGCCCATGCCACACAAATTTGGCCGCTACCAGTCGTTGTGAGGCCTTGGTTCCAGGGTGTGAGAGACCATGGATGGCATCAAAAACAGACCGCCTCCACTTCGCAGGGACAACGGGTCTAGGAGAGCCCATGGAAACGTCGCAGAGCAAGGTAGTACCAGCGTCGTCAATCGTCACATCCTGCAGCTTCAACCCAGTGGTGGATACACGACAAGCCTGCACGTCCAGGTCTGTGGCCTGCTCTGCCGCCATGTTGCCATAGTCCAGGCCGAGGTGGACTGCCCCCACAACCGCACGAGAGAGGCAGTCTGCAACGTGGTTGTCCTTTCCAGAGATGTGTACAATGTCTGTCGTAAACTCTGAGATGTAGGTCAGTTGCTGCTGCTGCCTGCCAGACCATGGCTGAGCGACTTTAGACATAGCAAAAGTCAGTGGCTTGTGGTCCACAAAAACTGTGAACTGGCGTCCCTCTAGCAGTGAACGAAAGTGTCGGATAGCGAGATATACACCAAGCAACTCTCTGTCGAAGGCGCTATACTTCTGTTCACTAGGGCGCAACTGCCTGCTGAAAAAGGCAAGAGGTTGCCAGGCATTACCCACCCACTGCTCATACACTCCACCCACCGCATGGTCTGAAGCATCTGTAGTAAGTGCAATTGGGGCAGAGAGAGAGGGATGGGGCAGCATGGCAGCCTTAGCCAGAGCTGCTTTAGCATCTGTAAAGGCTTTGTCTCTGTCTGGATTCCAGTCCACAGCATGTTTGGGCTTGCCGCCTTACAGTGCCTCATACAAGGGTTGCATGGTTTGGGCGGCCATGGGGAGAAAACTGTGGTAAAAATGAACCATGCCAAAAAACTCCTGCAAGGCTCTGATTGTGACTGGGCGTGGAAAGGCGGTAACAGCATCCACCTTTGATGGAAGAGGGATGACACCGTCCTTTGTCACTCTATGTCCCAAAAAGTCTATGGTGGACAAACCGAACTCACATTTGGCTGGATTGATAATAAGCCCGTGTTCAGTGAGTCGCCCAAAAAGAGTGGGAAGGTGTGATAGGTGCTCAGACAGGGATGAACTTGCTAACAGAACATCATCCAGGTAAACAAAAATGAATGGTAGGTCCTGTAACAGAGTCCATCAGCCGTTGGAAAGTCTGAGCAGAATTCTTGAGGCCAAATGGTGTACGCAGATACTCAAACAATCCAAATGGCGCAATTACAGTTGTTTTAGGGATGTCGAGAGGGTGAACAGGCACCTGATGGTATCCTCTGATCAAGTCCAGTTTTGAAAAAATTACTTTACCAGCCAGGTGCGCTGAAAAATCTTGAATATGTGGAACTGGGTAGCGGTCAGGTGTCGTCGCGTCGTTGAGCCATCGGTAGTCCCCACAAGGACGCCAGCCACCACCAGGTTTAGGCACGAGATGTAGGGGTGAGGCCCAAGGACTGTTGGAGCGTCAAACAATCCCTAGGCGCTCCAAGGCTTCAAATTCTGCCTTAGCTGCAGCTAGCTTGGTTGGTTCGAGGCGCCGAGCATGTGCATACACAGGTGGGCCAGTGGTGGTAATATGATGCTCCACGCCATGCTTGAAAGTGGCAGAGGAGAAGGTGGGTTGTGTAAGCGCTGGAAATTCAGCGAGTAGCCACTGGAAAATGTCTGTGGCAGAGAGTAGACCGGAGAGGTGTACTGTGTCAGATACGGTGGGTGTACATGACTAACAACAAAAAGTGACTCCATCAATCAGGCGATGATTTTTAACATCCACTAACAGTCCATATGCACATAAAAAATCAGACCCTAAGAGGGGAACAGCAACTTTAGCAGTCACAAAGTCCCAGCCAAAACGCTGCCCCCTAAAACACATTTCAACATGTCTCATACCATATGTACGGATGGGGCTGCCATTAGCAGCTTCCATAGGAGGGCCGTGGGTGTCAGCTACCACGTTGATTTGTGAAGCAGGCAGTAGACTGCTGTGCCCCGGTGTTGCAGAGAAAATGGCCAGAAATGGAGTCGCGGATGAAGAGCAGCCTGCCAATACGGCCGACGCTCACGGCCACTAGTGAGCACCGGCCTTGGTGTTTCCCACTCCATCGAAGCGACATGGGGCGCAGCATCGTTTAGCCTTTGGCTCATACTTAGCATGGTAGAAACATACTTCTGATGACTGCTGCCGACGAGGATGTTATCATCTGCCATTTCCGACAGAGCACCAGCAGGGAGGAGGGCAGCTGTACTGGGCTGCTGACTAGCCAGGAAAATTTTATCAGCTTCAGCAGCCAGTGCCCTGCAATCAGTGGTGGCAGTGTTGGCCAGAGCAGCCCTCACCTGGGCAGGCAGCTGGTGCAGAAAGAGGTGGAGGAAAAGGAAGTCTGGTTTATGGTCACCCAGTAGATCGAGCATTCGGTTCATTAACTCAGAACCCTTGAAGGGAGAAAAGCCTGCTGGCTCTCTGTGTCAGTTCGAATGTTCTTAATAAAAGTTCCTTCAGTGTGTCATATTTACCTACCTCCGGAGGACGTTTCAGAAGGCTCACCACTCTAGATGCTGTAGAACTTCCGAGGGCAGACACCACGTAGTAATATTTCGTGTCATCAGCGGTGATCTGGCGCAGAGCAAACTGTGCCTCGGTTTGAGCGAACCAGGCTGATGCTGACGATTCCCAGAATTCGGGGAGCTTGAGAGACACAGCGTTGGCGGTCATGGCGATCTGGATACGTCCAGTAAGCAAACGTCAGGGTCACCAGTGTGGAAGTGGCATGATGTGGAAAAGAATGCCTGAAACTTCTCACTTTTTCTTTGACTCAGAAGTGCGAGTCTCCTTTATTTACTCAGATAAATAAAAACAACATGGTGGCACGCATGAACTGTATATAACGTCTTACGTAACCGGCACTCTTAAAGGGGCCGCGGCTAACACGCAAAGCACAACACAAATCCCAATGTACCCACAATCGTACCTATAAGAGAATCCATGTATGAAGGTGAATTCTGTATTAACCCCATAATTTACGAGCACTACAAGCCCCAGTAACCCTCTGGGCCCAGTACACAAGGTCTTGCTCGTCTTGTTCATGAACGGTCTTCGAACTGCCTTTAGTGATACGATAACCGCCACCACGATAAGGTGGCGGTTAAAGGAGGGGTGTGATTTTTGGTAAAAGTGTAAATAATTGGTGAAAACAAAGTTGATGATGAGTGACAGGAGGGTCTAAGGAACAAGTACATGTACTTTTTAGATGATGATGAGATGAGATATACTTTATTGTCCCTTACGGGAAATTTGTCTTGGGCAAAAGTGCATATAGTCTAACATCACGTTTTAAAACACATACAGACAATACACAACCAGCATTGTACAGTCACTGAAAGAACACCAGTAAGATTTGTACAGTCCTTAATAAGAACCATGGTACCGTAGACTCTACGGTGCCATTATTATTTTAATTCCTCCTATACCTATTACCCACCATTTGTGGCCCTCCACAGCGTCGAGAACCCCCAATAATAAGCAACAAGCACAAGAAGAATCAAAACAGCAATAATACAAGTAATAATAACTTATTATTACTTTAATAATGAAGCAACAATAAGTAATAATAAGTAAGAGAAAAGAAAAAAAAAAGTGCAAATCCCCGGACGTAAGAGGGGACATAACTAACAGGATTCCAAAGACTACGATCTATGAGCCACGTTCCGGCTGTTCAGTAGTACCACCGAAGTGGGAAGAAAAGAATTTTTAAAACGGTTGCTTTTGCAACTGCACACTCTGTAACGTCTGCCTGAAGGTAATAGCGCATATTCAGGGAATAGAATGTGTGAGGGATCTGACAGCACTCTATTTGCCAAACCGAGCACTGTCTTTTCAAAGATAGACTGGAGAGAAGGAGAGTCTCGCCTCCCAATTACCTTCATAGCTGTTTTTTCCATTTTGGATATTCTGGCTTTGAGCTGGACAGAGAGTGTCCCAAACCAAGCAGCCATACCATATCTAATAATGCTTCCAAGGACAGCATCATAAAAGGTAGTCATAACTCCTGTGCTCACACCAAAGAGTCTCAGCCTACGGAGAAAGTGCAATCGTTGTGCCAATTTTGCACAGAGATGTTCCACCTGGTCATGCCATTTCAACTGATTGTCCATGTGGATCCCTAGGTACTTATATGAAGCCACCTGCTCTATCTGTGTGCCCCCAATGACCACAGGGTCATGGACACCTACACCTCTCGGGTCAAAGATCATTTCTTTTGTCTTTGTGGTGTTTAGGATAAGGTGACTAGCACCACACTGAGTGTTAAATTTGTTAATATCCTCCATATAGCCCACAAGACTATCCACACCCTTCAAAAGGCTAAGTATTACAGTGTCATCTGAGAATTTTAAGATGTAGTTGTTAGGTAGACTACTTCTAAAGTCATTAGTGTAGACTGTGAAAAGAAAAGGTGAACACACGCCCCCTTGTGGTACTCCAGTGCTACACAATTTTGGACTAGAAAGCACTGAGTTTACCTTAACCTGTTGGGATCTGTTTGTTAACAGTGAGTAGAGCCATCTTATGATGACAGGATTTACACTCAATATAGTTAGCTTCTGAAGAAGTAACAGAGGACAAAGAGTGTCAAAAGCACAGCTGAAATCTGCAAAAAAGAACACGTGCATATGCCTTAGGATCTTCTAAGTGCTTGCTTATTAAGTGAGTGATGCTGACAATAGCATCCTCTGTGCTACGCCCCGCTCTATAAGCAAATTGAAGTGGGTCTAGTGAAGAAGCGACCTCCGACTTGAGTTGGTTCACAATAATCCTCTCGAAACACACATAACATTACAAGTTAAAGCAATAGGTCTATAATCTTTGTTCTCAGAAAGGCAGGAGACCTTGGGAACAGGAATAATTATAGCTTTTTTCCAGATATCAGGAACCATGTGATTATCAATAGACTTTTGAAATATAGGGCACCAAGTCTCAGTAAGTTCTTCTGGGCACATTTTTAGCAACATAGCAGGCAAACCATCAGGCCCTGTTGACTTTTTATTTCCTGCTTTGCTAAAAATACACTTGACCTGTTGAGGATCAATGATAAAGCGATGTGAAGTGTTACACAAGGGAATAGAATCAATGAGGTCTGACTCCTGCAATGAAGAACCAGTATCATATCTCAAGAAGAAGTTATTCAAAACATTAGCACATGCAAGATCATCAAGAGTAACCATTCGATTGCGCTTAGGGTTCATATTAGTTATCTTTTTCATGATAACTAATATGAATATTTTATGTGTGTACTGTGAAAAATAAGTGAGTTAGAACAATTTCAAAAACACTGAACTCAACATGAGACAGAAATGATTTTTCCAATAGAAGTCTATTGACAGAAATTCCTGATTATGATGATTTGGACTTTTTATTTAATAATTTAGTCTTTTTGTCACAGAATATTGACTTTTTACTTCATAATTGAGACTTTTTTTAAAGTTTGATTTATCAGTGTGTTTTATTCCATGTTCCAACTCAACAAGGTTTATAGTTATTGTTAGTGTTTATCTTCACTTAATGCTCCTTATAATCCAGTTCGCTTTATAGTGTGAAAATACAGTAAATAAATCATTAAAGTTAACATTAATGATGTTATATATGTATAAACGTCCATGTATAAATGTCCTGCATTTATACATGGACGTTCATCTATAGTCTGTCCGTCCATGGGAGTGGATCTGTCCTTCAATGTGGTTCTCCTCAAGATTTCTTCTTTTTCCCACTGGGTTTGGAAGTTTTTTCTGCTGAGAAGGAGGGTCTAAGGACAGGGGGAGGGTCTAAGGACAGGGGGAGGGTCTAAGGACAGGGGGAGGGTCTAAGGACAGGGGGAGGGTCTAAGGACAGGGGGACGGTCTAAGGACAGAAGGAGGGTCTAAGGACAGGGGATGCCTGGGACTTTTCATGTATTTCTGTAGTTGATTATGTTTTTGTAAAGCCCTCTGAGATGACTTTGTTGTGATTTAGGGCTTTATAAATAAAATTGAATTGAATTGAACATTGACAGTGATTATTCATGGACAGTCAGTACGTACTCCATCAGATGTAGGACACTATGTTTACACATGATCATTTAGAATTACACTAAAAGGAAAGAGGGGTGTTGGTCTAGTGTTGGTCTAGTGTTGGTCTAGTGTTGGCCTAGTGTTGGCCTAGTGTTGGTCTAGTGTTGGCCTAGTGTTGGGCTAGACTTTTTATCTGATAATTTAGACTTTTTATTTCATAATTTAGACTTTTTCATTTTATAATTTAGAGGTTTTATCTTATAATTTAGACTTTTTATCTGATAATTTTAACGTTATGTCACCAGCTGTAGTTGGTTCTGGGTACGTCACTGTGTTTGTGTTTTTCAGTCTTTGTTTGTCGCATCCTGATGTAAAGAAAAAGCGGCTGTGGTTCAGTTGGTAAAGAGGGTCGTCCAATGGTGGTTTGCGTCCCGCCCTAACTTTCCACATGTCGAAGTTTCATTGGGCAAGACACTGAACCCTAAGTTTTTCCCAGTAGGGTTAGGGGTCAGGGGTCAGGCACAGCCGTCTGGTGGTGTATGAGTGTGATTGGGTGAATGTGAGGAATTGTAAAGCTCTTTGGGCACCAACTGGTCAATAACATCCAGTCCATTTACCATAAAGAAATGATCTCACGTTTGTGACGTTAATGTTTGTTTGTTTCCAGATATAACGTGGACACCAGGAGTTCAAACCTTTCTAAACACGTAAGAAACACTTTTAAAACTCTTCCGACCTGGAAAAAATATCACATTTACCAAATGTGTGTGTTTTCAGTTGAAACATGTGATCAGATTAAAATCAAACAGAATCACCTCCAAAGGAAGTGATTTATAATCAATAGATCTGGACAAATGAGATGACTTTGTTGTGATTTGAAACTCAACAAATAAAATTGATTTGGAATGAAAATGGGGTTGAATAAATCTGACCCAGATTATTTTCACTAGTTCTATTGACAGATTTTTCCCCTTGAATTTAAAATGTATTAAAATTTTGAATTAAGGAGAAAAAAAAATACAATATAAATCTTGAATTAAGCAAAAAATGTAAAACATCTAGAATTAAAAAAATCTTTACATGTTTACTTAACAAAAAAATAACAAAATATCTCCAATTGCATGAAAAATCTTGAATCAAGCTAAAATCAATAAATAAAAATATTCCAGTGGAAGCAGGTAAAATGATCAGATTAGTTTAATCAGATTAGTTAGGGTTAGGGTTGTCTATGAATCACTTTTTCAGTAGGTGATTGTGTTTTTATTTTACTATATATATATATATATAATATACACTGAATAATTTCTACATTTTTCTGTTTAATAATTTCACTTTTCTTTCTTTCTTTCTTTCTTGCCTTCTGGATCAGCAGAAAGTAAATCCTCATTCTGTAGATTTGTCTTTAAACTGTGGTGTTGTACTTTTGTGGAGTCTCCCCTGAAGTCCTCTGGTGTCCCCCCAGGGGAGGCCCCGCCCCCCTGTGTTCAACATTTGCACATCCCTGCTGTAGAATGTTCTAGACCACTACCTGTGTGTTAGGGTCATGTGACATTTGAAATAAACTGTCAGATGATCAGCTGACGTCATATTTACTGAAACAAATTTTAACTTTTATTTGATGTTAATAGACGATGAAAAACTGAGAAAAAACTGACGTAAACCTGTCGACAAACTGACGTAAAACTGATGAGAAACAGACAAAAAAAATGGCGTAAAAAATTATGTAAAACTGTAAAAAAAAAAATTACGTAAAACTGTCCAAAAACTATTGAATAACTGTTGAAAAACTGTTGTAAAACTGATAAATAAGTGTCAGAAAACTGTCAAAAGACTGGGAAATCCGACTGAGTTAGAAAATGCACAAGCTGATGGATGGAACCACTTCCTGTTTATATATAGAACCACTTCCTGTTAATTGTTCTTTCACACTAAAGCTCATTCAGTTTTTATTTTTCTAAACAGTGAACCAGAGGAAACTGAACTGTTTATTTAACAGTATTTTATAGTGATAGTTTAATCTATTTATATATTTATTACCATTATGTATGTATGTGTGTATGTGTAGTTTGTGTTAAATACATCATGTGTAAAAAGTGTTTAATTAATAAAATTTGTTTTGTTTGTGCAGAACTTTCTGGGTCAGATGTTTTGTACTCTGGGAGAAATTCTGGGATCAACCGACTGTCGACTGGAGAAGACGCTGTCGTAAGTGTCGACAAACACCGCCTTTAACTGTCGACAAAACACCGCCTTTAACTGTCGACAAACACCGCCTTTAACTGTCGACAAACACCGCCTTTAACTGTCGACAAACACCGCCTTTAACTGTCGACAAAACACCGCCTTTAACTGTCGACAAACACCGCCTTTAACTGTCGACAAACACCGCCTTTAACTGTCGACAAACACCGCCTTTAACTGTCGACAAACACCGCCTTTAACTGTCGACAAACACCGCCTTTAACTGTCGACAAACACCGCCTTTAACTGTCGACAAACACCGCCTTTAACTGTCGACAAAACACCGCCTTTAACTGTCGACAAAACACCGCCTTTAACTGTCGACAAACACCGCCTTTAACTGTCGACAAACACCGCCTTTAACTGTCGACAAACACCGCCTTTAACTGTCGACAAACACCGCCTTTAACTGTCGACAAACACCGCCTTTAACTGTCGACAAACACCGCCTTTAACTGTCGACAAAACACCGCCTTTAACTGTCGACAAACACCGCCTTTAACTGTCGACAAACACCGCCTTTAACTGTCGACAAACACCGCCTTTAACTGTCGACAAAACACCGCCTTTAACTGTCGACAAACACCGCCTTTAACTGTCGACAAACACCGCCTTTAACTGTCGACAAAACACCGCCTTTAACTGTCGACAAACACCGCCTTTAACTGTCGACAAACACCGCCTTTAACTGTCGACAAAACACCGCCTTTAACTGTCGACAAACACCGCCTTTAACTGTCGACAAACACCGCCTTTAACTGTCGACAAACACCGCCTTTAACTGTCGACAAACACCGCCTTTAACTGTCGACAAACACCGCCTTTAACTGTCGACAAACACCGCCTTTAACTGTCGACAAACACCGCCTTTAACTGTCGACAAACACCGCCTTTAACTGTCGACAAACACCGCCTTTAACTGTCGACAAAACACCGCCTTTAACTGTCGACAAAACACCGCCTTTAACTGTCGACAAACACCGCCTTTAACTGTCGACAAACACCGCCTTTAACTGTCGACAAACACCGCCTTTAACTGTCGACAAACACCGCCTTTAACTGTCGACAAACACCGCCTTTAACTGTCGACAAACACCGCCTTTAACTGTCGACAAAACACCGCCTTTAACTGTCGACAAACACCGCCTTTAACTGTCGACAAACACCGCCTTTAACTGTCGACAAAACACCGCCTTTAACTGTCGACAAACACCGCCTTTAACTGTCGACAAAACACCGCCTTTAACTGTCGACAAACACCGCCTTTAACTGTCGACAAACACCGCCTTTAACTGTCGACAAACACCGCCTTTAACTGTCGACAAACACCGCCTTTAACTGTCGACAAACACCGCCTTTAACTGTCGACAAACACCGCCTTTAACTGTCGACAAACACCGCCTTTAACTGTCGACAAACACCGCCTTTAACTGTCGACAAACACCGCCTTTAACTGTCGACAAACACCGCCTTTAACTGTCGACAAACACCGCCTTTAACTGTCGACAAACACCGCCTTTAACTGTCGACAAACACCGCCTTTAACTGTCGACAAAACACCGCCTTTAACTGTCGACAAACACCGCCTTTAACTGTCGACAAACACCGCCTTTAACTGTCGACAAACACCGCCTTTAACTGTCGACAAACACCGCCTTTAACTGTCGACAAACACCGCCTTTAACTGTCGACAAAACACCGCCTTTAACTGTCGACAAAACACCGCCTTTAACTGTCGACAAACACCGCCTTTAACTGTCGACAAACACCGCCTTTAACTGTCGACAAACACCGCCTTTAACTGTCGACAAACACCGCCTTTAACTGTCGACAAACACCGCCTTTAACTGTCGACAAACACCGCCTTTAACTGTCGACAAACACCGCCTTTAACTGTCGACAAACACCGCCTTTAACTGTCGACAAACACCGCCTTTAACTGTCGACAAACACCGCCTTTAACTGTCGACAAACACCGCCTTTAACTGTCGACAAACACCGCCTTTAACTGTCGACAAACACCGCCTTTAACTGTCGACAAACACCGCCTTTAACTGTCGACAAACACCGCCTTTAACTGTCGACAAACACCGCCTTTAACTGTCGACAAACACCGCCTTTAACTGTCGACAAAACACCGCCTTTAACTGTCGACAAACACCGCCTTTAACTGTCGACAAACACCGCCTTTAACTGTCGACAAACACCGCCTTTAACTGTCGACAAACACCGCCTTTAACTGTCGACAAACACCGCCTTTAACTGTCGACAAAACACCGCCTTTAACTGTCGACAAAACACCGCCTTTAACTGTCGACAAACACCGCCTTTAACTGTCGACAAACACCGCCTTTAACTGTCGACAAACACCGCCTTTAACTGTCGACAAACACCGCCTTTAACTGTCGACAAACACCGCCTTTAACTGTCGACAAACACCGCCTTTAACTGTCGGACACAAAGACAGTGTGCGGTGTGTAAATCTATGATTGTGTTTGTTGAATGTGTCTCAGGGTTGAAAAAATGGAAGCTTTCTTTCTCTTTTTGTTCTTTTCTCTTTTTGTTCTTTTCCATCTGGAACGAGCAGAGCAGTGAGTGTTTTTAGCCTCAGGGCTCCCCAATTAGATTTCATCAAGGGCCAAATTCTGACCTGGGCACCAAGCCGAGAGCCACAGCACCTGTGGGGCACACGGTGGCGGGGGGGGGGGGGGGGGGGGCAGTACTGATAATCTACACTTATAGTGAATTATAACATTATTCAGGAATATTATTTGTCAGGGTCACACAAAGACAAATTTCACTCTAGAAACAAAAGTTGAGAAGCAACCATTGACTGAAAATAAATATTTGGTTATTACAGTCTGCTCTGAAAGTTTACAGATTCATAACAGCAGCTAGTTAACTCTAAATACAATTTTTAAAATATACTTTACTAGTCTGCTGGAACAAATCAACAGTAATACAACTGTAACAACAGCCAGTTGGACATACTTAAATAATAAATACTAATATATATATATATATATATATATATATATATATATATATATATATATATGTGTGTGACCCCCCACCACCAAACCAGGCATAAGTGGCGCTGAGCCGTTCAGAGCTACAGCCAAATTTAGGCTGGAAGGTGATTTGTTATTAGTGTTTACACCTTATCAAAAAACGGTACCTTAACACCTCTATGTTCACTTCCTGTGGTCATTACATTGAAATCCAATCAATAAAGGTGTTTATTGAGTCAATTATTTAAGCGGTGACAAAAGTTCAGGTATTGCTGAGCAAAGACAAAGACGACTTCCACCTCTTTTCGCCGAACAAAACGATCTCCGTTCCGTGGGTAAACACCCAAGTGTTTGGTACGAGGTAAAAGCTTATATTGAATGTTCTGTCCAATGGTGTAAGCCAAATGATTATAATACGTCACACTTCTGTCCTATTATTATAATATATAAAACTTCTGTGACATGTCCATCAGAGTGTCCTTTAACATCTGTCAACAATTTGTGTCAATCGGATACAAATTATTATGCGTTGCTAAGGACTTCCTACCCCAAAACAGTCCAAAACTTTAACGGACAATATCTAAAAATATGCAAATTGTAAAATATGTCCAAATGTGGATATTAAAATGATCATAACTTTGGTTCTACTTGTGATAGAAACATCATTTTTTCACCATCTTAAACCTTAGTTTCCACTCTACCAAGATACACACATAACTCTGTTTGGATTTACACACACTTATGTCTGGTTTACTGGTGGTGGGTCATATAGGTATTTGTCAAGGGTTATATTTGACTTCAGTGGTTTTTCTTTTATTTTTACCCAAGTCCAAAAGCAGCAGTGATGAGGAGTGCACAGTTTTTACAGTGAAAAAATCCCCAAAAAAAACAGGAAAAAGAAAAAAATAGTTTCAAGAGATCTGAAAAATAAATAAATATAAAATAAATAATAATAAATAATAAAAAATAAAGTTGGTCTCTTTTACCATTCAGCATAAAAAAACTGATTTCAGCCACACTCTTACTTCAAATTCAAATATGTTTAAATCTACAGAATTTATCTCCAACTACCCCCCCCCACTACTGGCAAACACTCCCCTTTATATATCCCTAAGCTCCACCCATGGACATAACAATGACCACATTATTTAATTAACAATCTACAATATTTACATGGAACAAAGATCAAACTGAAATCATATTAACTCATATAAACAAACAATATAAACAACACCCAAATGCCAATCTTGCTGGGGCCCCAAAATGTGTAGGACTGGTCCTGGATGTACCTGACAGAATCCAGTCATTTTTCAAAATAAAAGATTGTTCAGACTCGAATACTAAATACAAGAAAAATAAGAAATGAATTAAGTAATTATTAGGCGGTCGGCGGCCTTGTACCAAGTGATCCATGGACCTGCCCGGGGATTGGGGACCACTGCTGTAGTCAATGGTTTGATCATGTGTTCTATGAAGCCTGTGAATTATGAGGATCTAACAGTGGTCCGATTCTGCAGCAGGTGTGTGTGTGTGTGCACCTACAGACGCCCACCATAGGGGGTAATGGGTGAGTAGTGATGACAATGTCCAGTTTAAACATACGTCGCAGGAGAGCCGCTTATGTTGCAATGTTACAATATTTTTTTTTTTAAATCTTTTTGCTCACAAGTTGGTGTGGGCCTGTCTGTGTCCTCTCGCGGACCGCCTATTGGGGAACCCTGCCCTAATCCCACATGTGACAGATATGCAACAAACTGTAACTGCTAGCAGTAACAACGTCCGTGTGCAGCAGCTGTATACGCTGCAGGTCAGTCCAGGGCAGTGTTAATTTCGTCAGACAAAACAAAATACATTCGCCATCAACCCTTTTTCCCATATGATATACAGAACGATGACGAGATGACACAGCTGTTTTAAAATCCCTGACCAAAACCGTGACAATCTGCGTATTTGTCAACAAATAAAAACAAGACAAAAATGTCAGAGCATTGCGAGTTGGGAATGGTTGACCTTTTAGAACAGCGCTGTGCATGTCAATATCACAATTCTCTGACTGACCAATCAAAAGGAAGGAGTAGACGGGGCAACCACAGTGTGTTAATGTTTACACATAGAATGTATCCTAACAGGAAGTGTGTGACGTTTGTGTAACTTAGCAACGCATGTTCTCAGAAATTCTCAGAGATGAAAAGTCAAAATAATGCAATAAAAAGTCTAACTCCGCTAGCCTAACTTCCCTTAGCCATGGCTAGTTGTTGTTGTTCAGTATTTTCTGCTCAGTGTGTTGTATGTACAGTGAGTCCCTGCCTCCTTTACTGAGGATAGCAGTAGCTGTTGGAAGTGTAGTTTAGTGTCAGGTTTGGAGGCCAGGGTTTCTGAGTTAGAAGCACGGCTCTGCAGCTTGGAGGCTAATGCTAGGACTAGCTATAGCGAGGCAGCCGCAGGGACTGCAGGCCGTGCTAATAACCACAGGAATGCTAGCGTGGCTAGTCCCTCAGCCAGTCTTGTCCAGCCGGGACAGTCAAGGGATCGGTTTGTGACAGGACGGAGGAAGCGTGGTGCTGAACGCAAAAACATACTGCACCAAGAGCTTCACATCTGTAATAGACAGACACTCTTTTCATTGGTAGTTCTATTCTTAGAGACATGAAGCACCCAGCGGTGTCTGTCAGGTGTTATCCAGGGGCCAGAGTCGGTGACATCAAAGGAAATCTTAGGCTTTTACAGCAGAGCAGGGCTAGCTTCCACCGCATTGTGATCCACGCTGGTGGTAACGATGTCCGACGGAAACAATCAGAGGTTCTTAAAGTGAACGTAGCATCGGTGTGTAAAGTTGCTAAATCGATGTGTAACACCGTAGCATTCTCTGGACCCTTGCCTAATTTGTCCAGTGATGAGATGTCCTCTAGGTTGTCATCATTTAACCGCTGGTTGTCTAGATGGTGCTCAGAAAACCATGTAGTTTTCATAGATAAGTGGCGTACGTTCTGGGGAAAGCCTGGGCTCATTGGCAGAGATAGCATACATCCCACTGGGGAAGGTGCTTCTCTCTTAGCACAAAATGTGGCTGCTAAATTTAACCTGTCAATATGACAATTCAGAGTGTGGGCCCAGGCGCAGAGTCGTAGAGTAAAACACTTCTGTGTGCATCATCAACTTCACTCTGAGCTGTCACAAACCCAGCATGTAGTAAATAATAGAAAAACTGTGTCTATCCCCTGTGTAGTTAATAATAAACACTGTGTAGTTAATAATAAACACTGTGTAGTTAATAATAAACACTGTGTAGTTAATAATAAACACTGTGTAGTTAATAATAAACACTGTGTAGTTAATAATAAACACTGTGTAGTTAATAATAAACACTGTGTAGTTAATAATAAACACTGTGTAGTTAATAATAAACACTGTGTAGTTAATAATAAACACTGTGTAGTTAATAATAAACATAATATTATTAAACCTATAGGAGTCAGATCAAATAATTTCATAAAAATAGTTTTAAGTAATAATCAGATTAAAAGAACACCTAACAATTTTATCCAATGTGGACCGATCAATATTAGGTCAATTTCTTCCAAATCTTTATTAATAAATGATCTAATTAGTGATCAATAGATTGACATTTTAGCTGTGACTCAAACCTGGCTTCAGCAGGATGAATATGTCCCATTAAATGAATCCAGGTGAACTATCACACAGCCAGAACCAGTGGTGGTGGTGGAGGAGTGGCAGTAATATCTCACTCCAGTTTAGGTCTTAGCCCTAAAATTAATCCTAAAATTAATCCCATTTACCACTCCTTTGAAAGTCTACTTTTATCCATTACTTTCCCCAACTGCAGAAACCAAAAACCAGTCCTTTTTGTCCTAGTTTATGTCCCTCCTGGTCCTTATTCACAGTTTGGATCTCATCAGTCTCTGACTTTCTATCCAGTGTAGTGTTGAACTGGGATAGGATTAGAATAGTTGGTGATTTGAACATACATGTTGATAACAACACTGACTCTCTTAGTAATGCATTTAGTGACCTACTAGACGGATTAGGCTTTATCCAAAATGTTCATAAACCAACCCACATTCACAGACACACCCTCCATCTGATCTGAACATTTGCTGTTGAAATGAGTGACCTGGTTGTTTTTACCCATAATCCCATACTCTCTAATCACTTTTTAATGAACTTTCAGTTTATGCTTGACGATATTTCCACCTCAGTGATTAAAACACAAATGAAAAGGATACTATGTGACCATGCTGTCTCAAAGTACAAAGAGTTAATTCAGTCACTATTTGTGTCTATGTCATGTGATTATGTAAAGCAGGCATCCCCAATAGGCGGACACAGACTGGCCCACACTAACTTGTGAGCAAAAAGATTATTTTTTTGAAATATCGTGACAGTGCGACATTAGTGCCATCATGTCTGCCTCGCGTGTGTTTTTCTTTTCTCGTCTTTTTTTTCTCTCGTCTTTTTTGGAGTGTGTGAAGCGCAGCTCTCCTACGACATTGTCATCACTACTCAGTCATTTCCCCATGTGGTGGGTGTCTGGAGGTGCACACAAACACACACACACGCGCACACACACACACACACACACACACACACCTGCTGCAGAACCGGACCACTGTTATATCCTCATAATTCACAGGCTTCATAAAACACTTGGTCCCAGGCCACCGGTCGCCTAATAATTATTCATTCATTCATTATTTCTCTTGTATTTATGAATCTTTTATTTTGAAAAATGACCAGATTCTGTCGGTTCCATGTGTCAGTTGAATGTCATAAATATAAGCCACATGTTAGTAAAGTCAGTAAAAACACATGTGTTCCAACTGTAGAGAAAAGGAAAGTTTGAACAGACAATACCAGGAGTTGGACTGAAATATGGATTAATGCTGACAGGTGATTCCCACAGACCACACCCACTTTGACCCACATAAACAATCTACGGAACCGCCCCTGGTCTGTGGTAAAATTGTCAAACGTGGACCGGTCCACAGTGATAAAAATGTTGTGGACCATTGACTACAGGACACACACATTCATTCATTGTTTTGGTTTTTTCTTCAGTTTGTGTTTATGTATGGAGGATAATTGGTGCCATTGTTTATATGAGTTAATATGATTTAACTTTAATGTTTGTTCCATGTAAATATTGTAGATTGTTAATTAAATAATGTGGTTATAATAATAATAATAATAATAATCAGAATCAGAATCGTTTTTTATTCGCCAGGTACATTTGCACATACATGGAATTCTATTCCGGCAGGTGGTGTCACTCTCAGAATAGTAATAGTAATATAAAATATAAAATAGTATGTACAAGAGAAAAAAAAAAAAATCAAGGTAATAAATAATATTTTACAAAAAGGGGGGTGCAAAGTACACGAGGTAGTTCAATCAGTTTGACTGTAGGGCTTGAATGTATGGCAGTGCAAGACTGTGTCAGCTGTTAGTTAAAGTTATGGCAGTGGGGTAAAAACTGTTTTTAAGGCTGGTGGTTTTGGTGCGCAGGGCTCTGTAGCGCCTGCCGGAGGGGAGGAGGGAGAACAGGTTGTTACCCGGGTGGGCAGAGTCTTTAATGATGTTGGCTGCCCTCTTCCTGGTTCTGGAGGAGTACAGTTCCTGGATGGAGGGCAGGGGGGCTCCTGTGATTTTTTCTGCCGTCCTGACTGTGCGCTGCAGTCTGTTCCTGTCCTGCTGTGTGGCTGCTCCGAACCACACAGTGATGGAGGAGCACAGGACAGACTCAATAACAGCCGTGTAGAACTGGACGAGCAGCTCCTGCGACAGGCCATGTCTTTTCAGCTGTCACAGGAAGTACATCCTCTGCTGGGCCTTCTTCAGGATGCAGTGGATGTTCTTCTCCCACTTCAGGTCCTGAGAGATGGTAATTCCCAGGAACTTGAAGGTCTCGACAGGTGACACGGGGCTGTTGCAGATGGTGAGGGGGGGCAGAGGCGGGGGCTGTCTCCTGAAGTCCACCGTCATCTCCACAGTCTTGAGCGTGTTCAGCTCCAAGTTGTTCTGGCTACACCAGAGCACCAGCCGCTCGATCTCCTGCCGATATGCAGACTCATCTCCGTTCTGGATCAGGCCGATGACTGTGGTGTCGTCTGCAAACTTCAGGAGTTTGATGGCTGGGTGCGTGGAGGTGCAGTCGTTGGTGTAGAGGGAGAAGAGCAGAGGGGACAGGACACACCCCTGGGGGGCGCCAGTGCTGATGCTCCGTGTGGCTGAGGTGAAGTCTCCCAGCCTCACCTGCTGACTTCTATCTGTCAAGAAGCTGGTGATCCACTGACAGATGGGCAGAGACACGTTGAGTTGGGAGAGTTTGGAGGAGAGGATTTCGGGGATGATGGTGTTGAACGCCGAGCTGAAATCCACAAACAAGATCCTCGTGTAGCAGCCCGGGCTGTCAAGGTGCTGCAGGATGTAGTGCAGTCCCAGGTTGACAGCATCGTCCACCGACCTGTTTGCCCGGTAGGCAAACTGCAGCGGGTCCAGCAGGGGTCCTGTTACGGACTTCAGGTGGCTCAACACCATAACCAATTGTTATGTCCATGGGTGGAGCTTAGGGATATATATATATATATATATATATATATATATATATATATATATATATATATATATATATATATATATATATATAAAGGGGAGTGTTTCCCAGTAGTGGGGGGAGGGGGAGGGGTGGTAGTTGGAGATAAATTCTGTAGATTTAAACAGATTTGAATAAAATAAGAGTGTGGCTGAAATCAGTTTTTTTATGCTGAATGGTTAAAGAGACCAACTTTATTTTGTAGTGTTTTCACATCTGTTGTAACTATTTTTTCTTTTTCCGTTTTTTTTTTTTTTTTTTTTTTTTCACTGTAAAAACTGTCACTCCTCATCACTGCTGGTTTTGGATTTGAGTGAAAATAAAATAAAAACCACTGAAGTCAAATTAACCCTTGACAAATATATATATATATATATATATATATATATACATTAGTATTTATTATTTAAGTATGTCCAACTGGCTGCTGTTAAAGTTGTATTACTGTTGATTTGTTCCAGCAGACTAGTAAAGTATATTTTTTTAATTGTATTTAAAGTTAACTAGCTGCTGTTATAAATGTGTCAACTTTCAGAGCAGACAGTAATAACCAAATATTTATTTTCAGTCAATGGTTGCTTCTCAACTTTTGTTTCCAGAGTGAAATTTGTCTTTGTGTGACCCTCACCAATAGTATTACTGAATAATATGTTATAATTCACTATAAGTGTAGACTCAACATTGTTATTTGTATTGTCACTGGAGTGGGGCTGTTGTGGCGCCCCCCTCCCTGCCGCCGTGTTCCCCACAGGTGCTGTGGCGCTCGGCTTGGTGCCCAGGTTCGAATTTGGCCCTTGATGAAATCTAATTAGGGAACCCTGATGTAAAGGACACATTTAGTCCCAGTATAAGTGATGAGTTAGTCGATAGTACCATGCTCACACTACAAACTACTACTCCTTAAGTTAAAAACTACTAAGATTAGATGAACCTCCCCATGGTACAATGCTAACACTCGATCCATTAAAGAAGCAACACCTAAATTAGAGGCAATGGCGCCGATCCAATTCACAACATTCTTTCAATGGTTGTAAAAATATGTGACTAAAGTATAATCCATCTTTGCGTACAGCCAAAACTAGATATTACTCATCCATAATAGAAGAAAACCAGAATAATCCTAGATTCCTGTTCAGTACTGTAGCCAGACTGACAAACAGACACACCTCCGTGGAACCAGTTATTCCATCCACGCTCCATTCTGATGATTTCCTGCAGTTCTTTAACAATAAAATATCAACTATTAGAGACAAAATAGACACATTTCTCCCAAATATTAGATCATAAAAAGCAGTGGTTTCAAACCTAGGCCTTTTAATAAATCCCTCTGTAACACTAAATAATTTCACCACTGTAGACCAAACTGATGTCATATCTATTATCATGTCTTCCAAATCATCACCTGCCTCTTAGATCCAATTACAACTAAACTCTTTAAACAGATTCTGCCCCTAATTATTAACACTGTCCTAAATATAATTAACACTTCATTAATTACTGGATATGTGCCACAGTCATTTAAATATGCTGTTATTAAACCAATTCTGAAAAAACCTACCTTAGATCCTGACATTTTAGCCAATTATAGGCCTATATCCAATCTGCCCTTCCTGTCAAAGGTTTTAGAACGAGTAATAGTTAAACAGCTGTGCCAATTCCTGCAGGATAATAGTTTATTTGAACAGTTTCAGTCTGGCTTTCGTGCCCATCATAGCACTGAAACAGCGTTAGTTAAAGTTACTAATGACTTATTATTAGCCGCTGACATGGGATTAATATGGGTCCTGGTGTTATTAGACCTTAGTGCAGCCTTTGACACCATTGACCACAGTATCTTAGTGCACAGATTAGAATGTGATATAGGTATTAGAGGAGCAGCCCTCTGCTGCTTTAAATCATATTTATCTGATCACTACCAATTTGTTAACGTTAATCAACAATCATCGCAGTCCTCCAGAGTTAATTATGGCGTTCCTCAAGGGTCAGTCCTTGGGCCTATTTTGTTTACACTATATATGCTCCCTTTAGGTAACATCATTAGAAATCATGGTATTAATTTTCATTGTTATGCAGATGACACACAGCTATATTTATCGATTAAACCTGATCAGACCAGACAAATAGATAAACTAAGTACATGTGTCCAAGACATAAAGACTTGGATGAGTGACAATTATCTTTTATTGAACCCTGAAAAAACTGAAGTCATTATAATTGGTCCTAAAAATGCCACAGACTCCCTACCTGACCACATAGTTACTGTAGACAACTTAAGTGTAACACCCAGTGACACAGTTAAAAATTTAGGAGTTTTATTTGATCCAGATCTTTCATTCAAAGGGTCAGGGGTCAGAGGTCAGGGCACATTAACCAAACATGCAGAACAGCCTTCTTTCACCTGCGCAACATTAGCCAAAATTAGGAATATTCGTCTATAAATGACCCCTAACCCTATCACCCCTGTGCTCCAAACCGTGACCTCTGACCCCTAACCCTATCACCCCTGTGCTCCAAACCCTTCACTGGCTACCAGTTGAGTTTAGAATTAAATTTAAAATCCTCCTCCTTACATATAAAACCATTATGGGTTATTGTTAGGGGTTAGGGGTCAGGGGTTAATGGTATGGGCCCCTCTTATCTTAAAGATCATCTGGTTCTGTACCAGCCCAATAGAATCCTTTGTTCTCAGAATGCAGGTTTATTGAAAGTTCCAAGGGTTTCTAAAAGTACAGTAGGAGAGCCTTTAGTTACCATGGTTACTGTCTGATAATATGATGAATGATGGAGGAAGTACAGACACTGAGTCCTTTCTCTCTCTCTCTCTCTCTCTCTCTCATCGGTTTTTGTCATTTTTATAACCTATCTTTCATACCAAGTCTGTTCATGTCTAGTCACCTGGTGTCCCATTTCCCCACTACCTGCCTCTGGGGGGAGTGGCAGCTCCCCCAGCAGTGATCGCATAGGGAGCCATGGACGACAGATCTGCAGTGACTCCCCTTTGCTAACCTGTGATCTGTCCTTTAGTGTGGTTCTCCCCAATTTTTTTTTAAGTTTTTCTTGTCAAGAAGGAGGGTCTGAGGTCTTTTCATATATCTCTGTAGTTGATTGTGTTTCTGTAAAACCCTGTGAGATGACTTTGTTGTCATTTGGGGCTTTATAAATAAAATTTAATTGATTTAATAAAAGGTTAAAATAATGCGATAAAAATAATCAGAATTAGAATGAATGGGAGTCTATGGCCACACCCACTCAGGGTCACTGACATGTGTGGAAGTGTGTCAAATGTGACCTCTGACCACACAGTGACGTGGGGAAAGTCGAAAGATTTTATATGAGGGCGAGTTTGGGGGGGGTCAGAAAACGCTATATTGTTCCTGCTTGGTTTCTGAATTATTCTTTATTTATTTATTAGGCCTTCGCCACGTACCACATCGGGCTCAAGGCCTATTGATACTGCTTGCAGTTTGTTCTGATTCTGCCCTTTAACCTCTAATTTGACCCCCTGAACATGCATGAAAACTCGCCAAATTTTGCACACACCTCAGAAGTGTGAAAAATTGCAAATATTTATAGGTTTCATAAAAGTCAATAAAGAAATGGGTCTGTGTGTATGGTCTGACTTCTCTTTGCTTTATTTCAGTTTGTCAACCCTGTACCTTTTTAAGTAGGATGGCACCATGGACCTCAAGGCTGTGTGCATGCACTGGTGGTGTCCCTTCCTACTGCTCTTGGGGTCGCTCTCTGGCTCTGCGGGGCCAGCGTGGCTCAGGCCCCTCTGCCTGGGGGTGGTTGTCCCTGGTGTCTCTCCCTTTGAGCCCTGGATCTGCTGGGTCTGTGCGCTCTCCCGGGGCCTTGGGGGTGTAAGCGACTGGTCTCTTCTGGGGCACCCTGGCTGGCCCTGGGGTTTGGGGTGGGTCGGCCCTCCGGTTGCTCCCCTGTTCCTTCCTGCTCTGCTTCCCTCCTCTTCTCTCCTCTCCCGCCTGGCCACTCATCCTCATCCCTTTCCCTCCCCTGGGGGGGCTGTTACGGGGGCTGGGTGGTCTCTCTGGGGGGGTGGCACTGGCTCATCTGGGCACAGGCCTTGGTACTTGCCTGTGTGCCACCACTGGAGGAGATTAGCTTCTGCTGGCTGGGGGCTTCTGTCCGGGCCTGGTGCTGTCCTGGGGAGTGGTGGTGTGGGTGGGGTTTCGGTGGTGCTGCGGGGTGGGTGCCCTACATCCTGGATGTGCCAGCTCCAGGGTAGGCGTGGGGGCTCATGGCCCTCACTTCCTGGTGGTGTGGCCTGGTCTCCCCTCCGGGACGGGTTCTGCATTCGGCTGGACCGTGGTGGGACTACGGCGTCTGCCGGGGCCCTGGTCTCGTGCTGCGACTTCTGGGGGTTTTGGTGCTGGTTGGGCCGGTCGGGTTCGGGTGGGGCCACCTCAGCCTCTTGCCTCTGAGCTCTGGGGGCCCTCTGGATCAGTACCAGTGGTCTCACTACATGTTTCCCCCGCTGCTCTGTCCTCTTGGGCCAGATCCACACCAGACTGCCTCTTACTGTGCACTTCACATACTTCACACCTCACTGTATATAGCTACCCTTAGGCACATATAGGGACACAAAAGTTAAGGCCTGGAGAGCAGGTGGGGGTGGGAATGATGGGCTCTGTGGTGGGGCAGATGGCAGGGCTCTACGGCCTTGTCTCTTCCTCATCATGGTAAATGGACTGCATTTATATAGCGCTTTTCCACCTTCATGGTGCTCAAAGCGCTTTACATTAGCCCCTCATTCACCCATTCACACACACACCAGTAGGTTTCTAAGGTCTACGGTAAGTCCTACTGGGGGCCTAAGTCAGGGTTCAGTGTCTTGCCCAAGGACACTTCGACATGTGGACAGCCAGAGCCGGGACGCGAACCGCCAACCTCTCAGTCATTGGGCGACCCACTCTACCAACTGAACCACAGTCGCCCTCATCACCCTCTTGCTTGCCTCCCCTGCTCTGTAATCTTTTTTTAATGCACCACACACATTCACACCTTGGGGGTAGGCCTGGGACGGCTCTGGGAACTTGGTCTAGGGTAGGTTGCAGAGTAGCCATCCTCTGTGGTCCTCTGGCCTGCCCCCTGGATGCCTCGCCCAGCCTCCTCACTTTTAATGCACCACATAACACTCAGGGTTACACTATCACGGTGCAGGGATAATGTCTCCAGTCAGGGATCTGGAGACATATTAACAAGGAGTAATGGGGGATTTCACTAATAAGGCCTCGCTGGTGGGACCCGGCCCCCTTATGCTGTGGGGTAGCGGGGGTGGACTACCTACTATCCATGTTGCTGTGGATGGGGGGTCCCCGGGACCTGGGGACTGTGGTCGGGGGGGAGTTCTACTGCTCTCCTGCCGGGTCCAAGCTGGTGTGATGGCTCTTGGTGGGCTGCGGGGGCTGGATTGGCCATTCTGGTGGGCGCTGTGGCTGCACTGTGGGCTGGTGGTGTGTGATGGCTCTGTCCTGGTGGGTTGTCGGGGCGCATTGCAGGGAGGCGGGGGCCCTGGGTGTACTGCGCTCACCTAGGGTGTGGTGCGGGGGGGGGGGGGGGGGGGGGGGGGGTGCGGGGTGCCTCCCTGTTGGCGTCGCTGGGCCCCACCACACTGTCCATTTTTATCCTCTGGACTCTCATTAGGTCCCGGCTCCGGTCTTGGTGCGCTGGGGGGGTCTGTAGCTGCTCCCTCTTGTTCTCCGGGTTTGCGTCGTTCACGGTGGCCCCGGTGGCTCTCTGGGGGTGGCGCCCTGTGGCTCCTACGGCCTGGGATGGGGGGGCCTGTTGGCCTGGCCCTGCCTTGCTGTGATTGCTGTTCTGGACTTCGGGGTCCTTCACACTTGCATGTTTGATCGGGTCTCACCAGCTACTACTGAGTCCCATTTCAGTGAATGTTGGGACCCGCCAGAATGTGCTGAGAATCTCTCCACAATCTCTACCCTAAACTCATTCTATTCTTGCACTAGTGTCCTCTTCTGGCCTATTCTATTCTATTCTATTGCATTCAATTCTACACTATCAAGTCATCCACAATTATGGTGCTCACTACCGATTGTTTAATTATTTATTCATTGAATCTCTTTCTTTTGTGCTTGTTTGGTTTTCTTCTCTTTTTTCAATTTATTTATTTATTTTTATTGACGTACAGTTAGTAGTTGGAATAACACACCACCTAACAATCTTTAATTACAATAGCACCGCCTGTTAATTTCTTTCCCTGTTCGTCCTGTCCAGTCTTTGTTTCTCCCACACATCACTGAGGTGTAGCACTGCCCTCCCTGGGTTATAATAGAGAGTTCTAATAAAGGATGTCTGCTCAGCTTTCAGGGAGGACCGCTGATGGTCACACACATGCACTAAATATTAAAATATTTGGCTGCAAGAATAAAATATGCATTGATCTCATACAATGTTGACTCCCTCTGTGTGGAGTTGAACAATGAGAACAAATGCAGACAAAAAAAAATGTCTACAGTGCCCCCCTAGAAAAGGTGAAATAGTTTGTATTAGGCCAGATCACGCCCAAGTGAAGTTGGAGCTATGAAAATCTCTAACCTAATGATGACCACGCCCATAAACCAACAGGTAGTCCGCCATCTTGGATTGAAATTTGAAAAATTTGAGTCGTCATTTTTGCTGTCATTGGAATTTATATATCTCCTCCTTGGCCATTGGGCCAAATGAACTCAAAATCGCTGAACACGATCTAGACAAGAGGAAAATCAAGTTATGCAATTCATTTGGAAAAGTTGCATCGTTTTTGTGCTACGCTGTTCGCAAAATTTGTAAAGATTTCGGGAAAAATTACCACAACATATATTGTTTCAGCTCGGACATACGAACCCCGATTTGGCTGAAATTTGCCACAGATGTCTATGTCCCAGGTCTACATCCATTTAGCTAAAGACATTCTGATTTTGTACTATAGCGCCCCCTAGAAATTTACTTTTATTAAAATGGCTGTAGTTCAGACATACAAACACCGATTTGGCTGAAATTTGAGTCTGTCTGTCTGTCTTCCGGGTCTACACTTATTTGTCATATGAAATTGTTATTTCGCACTATAGCGCCCCCTACAGATTCGCCAAATACACTGTTAATAAAATGGCAGTAGATCGGACATACGAACACAGATTTGGCTGAAATTTGACTCAGACGTTTGTCTCTCGATCCTACACCAGTTTATCAATAGAAATTGTGATTTTGCTTGATAGCACCCCCTACAAAATCACCTTTACTAAAATGGCTTTAGATCGGGCATGCGAACACTAATGTGGCTCAAATTTGACTCGGACGTTGCGTGGGGAGGCAGTTGTGACGGATGGCGAAGGCCTTTGAAACTGCTGCAGTTTTAATTTAACTTTCGTTCTGTTTAGGTGAAGACTCTTTTTGTGTTTGGTTTTATTCTCATAAAATTACATTAATATTTTCTGTCTGTCCTCGTACCCTACAAGTGCTTTCAGTTCCTCCCGCGGTCCGAAAAACTTAGTGGTGTATATCGATGCTCCCGAGATGACAGACAGGTTTCCATGGTAACAGAGGGTATAAAGTGTAGCGGCTGCTGCGGTGTGCTAAAAATCCAGCTGCGTGAGTGCTTCCCTCCACGCCGCTATATCCTCTTGTGCTTCAGATGACATCACACACACACACAAACACACACACACACACACAGTCAGCTTCTATTTTCAGATGTGGAGGGAAAAAAGAAAAAGCCCTGTGGCATTTAACAACAGGACATGATTAGGAGGGAAACCCAGTCTGACTGAAGAGTCAACAAACAGACAGACACACACACACACCACACACACACGCACAGACACACACACACACACACATATATATATATATATATATATATATATATATATATATATATATATATATATATATATACAATATATTATTTCATGATTATTTTATCTACTTCCTGATCCACAGAAACCTACTTCTCTAGTAGATTCCATTTATGCTTGTTGCCATGGAAACCACTGAATCATTGCAGATCATAGCTTCCTTAGACATCTCATAATGTTAGTGGAATTAAATAATAATTACAACTTCTGGGCTCTTCCCCAATATTCACATATCAATCTATAATAGTGTGTGTGTGTGTGTGTGTGTGTGGTTCAAATAACAACAAATTAATAAAGTTAATGTAAATTTACCAATACTTTGAAAAATAAAATATAAAAAATTTCAAATTATAGCTCCAGGAACTGTTTTGTTATTTTGGTAAAATCTTGAAGAAATGTTCAGATCTATTGATTATTAATCACTTTGTCTGTAGGTGATTCTGTCTGATTTTAATCTGATCATATGTTTAAACTATAGAAATGACTGTGATAGGCAGGGTAGGGCCAGGCAGGGTAGAGCAGGGCAGGTCAGAGCAGGGCAGGTCAGAGCAGGGTAGGGCAGAGCAGGGCCAGGCAGGGCAGGGTAGGGTAGGGCAGGTCAGAGCAGGTCAGAGCAGGGCAGGGCAGGGCAGGGTAGGGCAGAGCAGGGCCAGGCAGGGCAGGGTAGGGTAGGGCAGGTCAGAGCAGGGCAGGGCAGGGCAGGGCAGGGTAGGGTAGGGTAGGGTAGGGCAGGGCCAGGCAGGGCAGGGTAGGTTAGGGCAGGTCAGAGCAGGGCCAGGCAGGGCAGGGTAGGGTAGGGTAGGGCAGGTCCGAGCAGGGCCAGGCAGGGCAGGGTAGGTTAGGGCAGGTCAGAGCAGGGCCAGGCAGGGCAGGGTAGGGTAGGGTAGGGCAGGTCCGAGCAGGGCCAGGCAGGGCAGGGTAGGGTAGGGCAGGTCAGAGCAGGGCAGGGCAGGGTAGGTTAGGGCAGGTCAGAGCAGGGCCAGGCAGGGCAGGGTAATTTATTTCTTGGTCATTCCTTCACCTGTACCATCAGCAGCAGCATTGGCATTAGCCGCAGCATTAACAGTGACAGCATTAGCATTAGCAGCATTAGCACCAGCATTAGAAGCATTACTGGCAGCATTAGCAGCAGCATTAAGAGCAGCAGCATTAGCATTAGCATTAGTAGCATTAACTACAGCAGCATTTGTGCTTCCACATCTTTGGAAACTTAGCATCCTACAGAAAATGGCTGAAGTTGACTTTCTATGACTTTCTATGACTTTCTATGACTTTCTATGACTTTCTATGACTTTCTATGACTTTCTATGACTTTCTATGAGTTCTGTTCATTAACCACATGGAGGAAAAGCATGTTTGTTTCCCTCCAACACTCTTCTTTGGTCTCGTCATCTCCTTCTCTGTGGTTTATAACTCAGCCCATTCGTAGGTCACTGTGTGAATCCATAGCTCGGCTGACCTATTTATTTCATACATGCATAATTAAATGTCTCGTGTAGAGGACACAGTCACGTTCCAAAATAAATTAAATCCAGCCAAACATTAATTTACAGAAGGAATAAGCTGTCAAGGTACTTTATTAAGATGTATGAGCTGGAGGGAGTGGAGGAGGAAGGTGACAGTAAACGCACCACCAACACTCATGTTAACCCTTTGACACCTGACCATCTGTAAAGGCTTCAGCAGTACGGGTCGACCCATATGTTTTTTTCAGGGCCAATACCAATAATAATGGAATTAGAGGCTGATAACCAATATGTTCAACTGATAAATAGAAACATTATTCACATCAAATTAAAAATAGAACACACTGACACTGACCTTCAAATCCATTAAGTATATGTTTAATTATTGATTAATTCAATACTTGTTATAATAATTGTATGTTTTAAGTAATTTATATCTATTATTTAATGATACTGCTAGTATTTATTATTTATTAATTAACTTTGATGTCAGATAAAAGAAAAAAATACAAAATCATATAAGTAGGACTACATGTTTCCATAAATATATTGAACTTGTAGTGTTATAGTCAGCGATGCGTGGGTTGACCCGAAGTGAGCGGGCGCCTGCGGTCACCCGCAGTTGTAGGTCATTGAAAAATATTTGAATGATATTGGAGTTGCTGACGGTCGGGTCATTAAAATAACCTGGTAGATAATTGTCATTTAAATATTAGCTACAATTTTGTAACATGACTCACATCATCTGGTTTTGTTTCACCAAACTATGCTAGGGGGCGCTGCGGTTGCCTCACGCAACCATCTGAGTATGATGTAGTTCAGGCTTTCTTAAAAACGAAGGAGCCAATCGGTGTGGGTGGGTGGGGCTTCCCATGACTGGGCAGAGTTTTGTCTGATGTCTGTGTGGTCTGTTGGACACTGGGTTCCTCTTCATGTTTCCCTTCAAGTGTCCACACAACTCCTGTGAGGATTTTTCTGGAACATCTGACACATTAAGACCAAGTTCTGCCGCTGGTCGACCTGTTTCCATAGAGAAGGTGAAGGAACATCCACTGGCTGTTGGAGATGTTCCTGCACATATGACAATGGTCATTTATAGACGGTGCAGTGGTGTGTTCAGGTGCAGTCAAGATAATGGACAGATTCTTGATCTAATGACCCCTCCTTTGGAAACGGATCTGTTGTGGAAGGTTCCAGATGGACACAGTCAGGTTAACAATTTTCTACACTTTATTAAGTGAATGTTGTTGAAGGTGTGGTACCATGTGGTCAGTGTCCCACGGCAGTGGTTCCTACCCTAGTCGCTCTGCAGTCGACTACCTACCTACCTTCTTACGTACCTACCTACCTACTTTCGTACCTACGTACCTACCTACACTTAACTACATACACTTACCTACCTACCTACCTAAGTACCTACCTACACTTACCTACCTACCTACACTTACCTATCTACCTATCTACCTACGTACCTACCTACACTTACCTACAGACCTACCTACGTACCTACCTACACTTACCTACCTACTTACCTACCTACCTACGTACCTACCTACACTTACGTACCTACCTATCTACCTACGTACCTACCTACACTTACCTACCTACCTACCTACCTATCTACCTATCTACCTACCTACGTACCTACCTACACTTACCTACCTATCTACCTACGTACCTACCTACACTTACCTACGGACCTATCTACCTACCTACCTACGTATCTACCTACCTACCCTAACATCACTGCTTCAATGCTCAGATGAGAATGTCAAGGAACCGTTTTTAAAAAATGATGGAACCGGTTTGGTTCCATCATTCAGAACCACTTCCGGGTCCTAACCCTAGTCGGCTGTAACGTGTGTGTTTCACAAAAGCAGACAAAGTTTCTTCGTTTCCGTCAGAGCGGCGCTGCTGTTCTGTTTGATGACCTGAAGGGAGGACGGGTGAGGGCTGACCCTCCCCCACCCTCACGCATGTGTGTGTGTGTGTGTGTGTGAGGGGGGGGGGGGTCTTTAAAGAACCAAACACTAACTGTATCAAACTAACCAGAGCCGGTTTTCCAGAAAAAGACCTGATTTTTAACATTTCTTTATGAAATTGGATCCAATCACAGATAAAAACAGAAGGAAGACAAGCACTGAGTGTTAGCATCATCATCATCATCATCATCATCATCACCCCCCCACTCGGCCCAATAATGAAGGATAAAACATGTCCACTGGTCTTTTTGGTGAAAAAAGAGCACACTTCATTAAGCCTGTTGGTGTTTCTTGCAAATTCTCTGATGAAATGTGACAGAAGATGAGAGAAGAGATTTTAATTGGCCTTCAGGAGCATTGTGGGTAATTTGTCTGCTTCCTTCTGGTAGAAGTGGATTATTAGTGTCATGGCAGAAAGCAACAGGAAGTGAAGAAGAAAACAGCAAATGTTGCTGGTGTGTTTGTCAGAGCTTTATTCTTTATTTTTTCTACTTTCATGCTGGTTTGACCTAGAAACAAACATCAGAGGAAACAGTCAGAGAGAGAGGGGGGGGTAGAGAGAGAGAGAGGGAAAGAGAGAGAGAGAGAGAGGGGGAGTTGAAGCTACTCCTGAACCAATTTTACAGATAATTTGTGACTTGGTTCATATTAGTTGTTTTAACTCTTTGTGTTCGTATCATACATTACATATTATGGTTCAAAGTTACTTCTACCAACAAAGGGTTAACGTCCTTTTACCACCTCTGATATATATGTCATATCTAATATGCATGGTGTCGTGTCACATGTGCAGTGTGTTGTGGGACAGTGTGTGGGTTAGAGCAGTTATTAGTGGGTTTAATAATAAATGAACAGAGTGTGGATGGTGAAATACTGCCGTCACTGCTAGCATCATTATCTTTTTTTTTTTGCATTATTATCTTCTTACACTTCCAGTGTGTAGTAACGCCAACCCACCTACAGCATCCACTGTGCACACTCTGAAATGACTCCAGTGTTTTATTTTTGTGAGTGTTTTTCTGTCATTGTTAGTGTCCAGGCTTTTATTTTGTTATGTTGGTCAGTGTTTACTTAGTGTGGCTTTACTTCCTGTCCCCAGTGTGTGCTCCTCCCATTTAATGTCACCTGTTCCTCTGCACAAGTGTGGAGTGTGATGATGTGGATCTGGTCTGGGTCTGGATTCAGGATTAACTTGAGTGGAGTCATAGAAGACGTCTGGATCATTCGGTCTCATTTTTACAGGTTAATTGACAACACTTATAAGGTAAACATTCACACAGTGCTAAACGAGCCCACTCATGTTTACACATGTTTACACAGTGACTACTATCTGTGCTCAGCTCTCATTGGTTTGTGTTTGTGTCAACTTCCCACTTTCTGTTCCTTTCATTGTTTTCCCCTCATACCCAAACATCTCTACCCGTCCTTACTCCCAGTCCATAGACCCCCCCCCCACTTTCACCTCTGACTTTGTCCTGCTTTGGCTCTTACTTATGAGCGTTTATCACCTATTGATGCATCTGTGGTTTTTGTAGTTTTTGGTTTTGTCCTTTTGTTCTGTCATGTTTATTCCCCAGTGTTTGACCTTTAGCCTGATTTGGACCCTGATTCTGCCGGTTCCCTCCTGATACCTCATCTGATTCTTGGCTCCGCCCCCTTCTGCTCCCTTAATTAATGTCTGGACTGTGTGTGTACCCAGTGTGTTTCCTCTCCTTATGCTGTCGTTACAAACACTATAGTAGAGGACAATACATTCTTAAACATTTAATACATGTATTCATTATATTAGGAATAAATCCTATAAATCTAAAACATTAATTATTAAATTAGTAATCCAAGGTTCTGTCAGTTCTACTGGGAGACTAAGACTGGGTTCAGTGTCTTTGTCCAAGGACACTAGGACATGTGGACACTTGGTCATGTGGACAGCCAGAGCTGGGACATGAACCTCTGACCCTTCAGTCATTGGATGACCCGCTCTACCAACTGAACCTCAGCCTCCTTAACCTTTAACCTTTAAACCCCTGAACAAAATGACTGTTTAGTGATTATAATGTTACTGGTGTGATAGATATTGGGTCTGGGGTCAGGGTTATATGGTGTGATACATATTGTTGGTTTTTGTTCTTAAATTGTATTTCATCATCTACATCAGTTAAGCTTATTTTCAATCATCTTTATTTAAAACAATAGAAATAACAGAACAAGTAGCGGGGGCGGGGGGTTGGTCACCCCGGGCCCACATGGGTCAGGGTCCCACATTGACTTAAGCCACCACTACCTGAGTTATTTAAAAAAATAGATTATATTTATAAATGCTTATTTCCTGATTGCATGGGAAAATAAACTAACTGTAAATGTGTCCTGGTTTGTTCAGTTTCTAAAGTTCATCTCATGCTTCACTTTTGCTACAAAGTAACAGTCACCACCTGTACCCTGGCTAGTTAAAATTCCCACGGTTCATGAACGCACCTTGCCTCACATACGCCGTAATTGACATGTTTGTAAACAAACAGAATGCTGCTAGGATGCGTGTGCAGCCAGGACTGTCTGTAGACCGACAGTATGAGCTGTCAGTCTATGATACATCTATTTGTTCCAGATCTAGAATGTTCCATAAATAAATAAACCGTTAAAAGTGAGCATCACCTACTGGATCTTTACTGGATAAAAGAGTGGACGGACCATGTGGCTAAGTTTCCTAGTATACAATAGTCTGACATATACTTAATGAACAGACCTTCTATGTAGACTGATGAAAAGCTTCACACCTCCAGTGTTTAGACACATCCGACTGTCAGTGTTGGGAAAGTTCACCTTAATTAGGAACTAGTTCAAAGTTCAGTTCAAGTCACTCAATATGAATTAGTTCAGTTCATCGTTCATTCTTCCAAATTATGAACTCGAAGTTCATGGATCCCAAAATGAACTTTGTCGTTCTTTTTTTGTGTTATTATTGTAAACTTATGTTGCCAAAATGTGTTCAGAATAATACAAAAATGATATCTATGATAATGCTGTGTTTTGATCCCATTTTATGCCTTATAGCAGTGGTCCCTGACCTTTTTATTACCGTGGACCTGGGGGGGTCCAACTCCTGGTATTGTTTGTTAAAATCTTTCCTTTTCTTGGCAGTTGGAGGCTCTTCTTCTGTCTCTTCAGTTTCCTTTTCCTCTTCAAGAAGAAACTTTCCAAAGACATCTGTTTTTGTTTTTTTTTTTACTTCTTTTGCTAACATGTGGGTTACATTTTTGCCATTCAAGTGACAGAAGCTGTGTTTCCATTACAGTTTTTCGCAAAACAATATCGATATTCCTCAAATTTGGACAAAGTATATTTGTGCTTTGGACGTGTTTCCATTGACGGTTGTTCTAGGCAGGGGTGTCGTAACTCTGGTCAAATATCATCCCACCACATTTCACTGCTGTCACCTTTGGAGCTTCAGATCACTTGACCGTAATATCACCCTGATGTTAGAGTGAATGAATCAGCTAATAGTCTCGTCAGTAAAAGTCACTGGCGAACTCTTTAAAGACACAAACATGTAAAACAAACCACCTGTCTCACATTCTAAGGGTCTGTACATGTGGTCCCTACAATGTCAGGTCGAAATATTAAGTGTAAACATACTCAGGACTTAACAACAAATTATAAGCAACCAACGCAGCTATTGACGTAACCGACAGAATCCGGTCATTTTTCAAAATAAAAGATTGTTCAGACTTGAAAAATAAATACAAGAGAAATAATTAAATAATTATTAGGCGGCCCGGTACCAATTGAGAGCGTAGTTCAATAAATGCCAGAATAACCGCGTTCACAACTTCCCGTTCATTTGGCAAAAGTGAACGAGTCGTTCATGTTCGCCAAAATTATGATATCGTTCGTGAACGATCGTTCAATGAACTCGTTCAGGTACAACACTGACGACTGTTATGTGTGAGCATGTGTCAAACATGTTTCTGTTCATAACCTAGAGGTGGTGTTCATAACAGAAGAGGCTGGAGTCATTATTGTCTTAACTAGACAAAGCTAACAGGCTAATCTGTTAGCAGGTTAGTCACTTTCTCTGGTTTAATTTACCAGGTTAATCACTTATCTCCCATATCTATATTTTATTTTCACTCTGTTCTTCATTGTAGGTTTGGGTCATGCTGCTGCAGCAGTTTTATTCAAGGTCCAGATTGTGGTTAGAATAGGAAGGACAGACAAACGGACATTCCTGATCGTCCTCTCATCCCAGTCCAAACACTGGATCACTGTAACCATAGACGTAGTTTTGTTTTGTTTTTTTGAATGGATGAGATCCAGATGGAATTCTATCCAGTTTAACTCTGTCCTCGTAACGATTGTGACAAATAACAACAACTAGACATTTGTAGTTCTGCCGTAGGTCTGTCATCTATATAAACAACTGTGTTTACATGAAGGTTTTTTAGTCCAGTCTGTGCACGACACTTCCTCTAATGTTTGAATGATGTGGACTGTGAAGAGTCTATAGAATACTTTTATATAGAAACAATCTGAAAACATAAACACACAAGACATAAAAAAACTAAATGTCTAACCCTCGAGGAAGATCAACATGAGGAATAATTAAACCCATGGTGTTGGAATGAACACTAACATTATATATACTAGACCAAGTGTATAAACCTAGACCTAGTATATGAACCCAGTCCTAGAAAATGTTCTGGTTCTGGGATGTTCTGGTGAAGTGTGGTGGTGATAAGGTGGTAAGAAAAAAAAATACCCATAGACCACTAGGCTGTTTGTCATTAGCTGCTACTGTGTTAGCTCACTGCTACTGTGTTAGCTCACTGCTACTGTGTTAGCTCACTGCTACTGTGTTAGCTCACTGCTACTGTGTTAGCTCACTGCTACTGTGTTAGCTCACTGCTACTGTGTTAGCTCACTGCTACTGTGTTAGCTCACTGCTACTGTGTTAGCTCACTGCTACTGTGTTAGCTCACTGCAGGTCAACTCCTGGTCTACTCACACACATAGGTACTCAAATGTAATAATTCCTCTAAAGCAGGCAGGGGTAAATGTAACATTTAATTTATTCACTATTTAATAATAACAGGTGTCTGGATAAAATTCATACAAGAAAAATGTACAGATGAATAATATACTGTTCAAATATAAATAAACATCCATACTAACTCTTAAAGGTCTTTAATTTGGTCTAATTATGATTCAAACTAGCCAGACATTATGAAGACCAGGTCTTAGCCCAGAGGGGGGTCTGGGGGGCCTCCCCCAGAGAAAAACAGATTTATTAAATGTAATGTTCTGTATTTTAGTGCATGTTAAGGTGACCTGTTTGACAAATGCTAACCTCATGACATAGATATAGAACACTATACAGTATATCAGTATGTTAGCATGTTAGCATGTTAGCATGTTAAGGTGACCTGTTTGACAAATGCTAATGTCATGACATAGATATAGAACACTATAGAGTATATCAGTATGTTAGCATGTTAGCATGTTAGCATGTTAAGGTGACCTGTTTGACAAATGCTAACCTCATGACATAGATATAGAACACTATAGAGTATATCAGTATGTTAGCATGTTAGCATGTTAGCATGTTAAGGTGACCTGTTTGACAAATGCTAACCTCATGACATAGATATAGAACACTATACAGTATATCAGTATGTTAGCATGTTAGCATGTTAGCATGTCCAGCCTCAGGTGCCACAGCCGCCATCTTGGTACAAGGTCCATATGTTTGTCACACTATCAGGGAAGATATTGTCAAGTGATGATCAGGTAAGAAGTGTTACCCCCATATAAAGATGACACTGATTAAAGTGAAACATTCATTGTAATTGACAGAGATAGTTAATGTAATGTGTTCTATATCTGTGACCATGTGACATGAAGACAAACATTTTTAAATGAACACACTGAAAGGTTTCATTAAACAAAGTTTCCTTGTGGGAAAAAAGGAAACTTTATTTAATGGGAAGAAAATGTAAATGAGTCCATATTTAATGAACATATTTAACACTGAGTAAATATTAACACTATATTATAAATAAAATAAGAGAATGTAGAAATGTAAACTAAGGATCAGGGTTAGAATAGTTTGGATTTTTCATTATAGTTTTGTTTTAGTTAGTTTGGACTTTTTTCCTCTAATTCACTTAGTTTTAATGTGTCTTTTGAACAGGTTTGATAGTTTTTTTTTTTAATGTTTGGTTTTAGTTTTTTTCATATATTTTATTTTCCTCACCATCCTATTCAAAGTAAAGTGAGGTGTGGGTCAACTGGGTCAGGTGGAGGTGGGTTATTGACTGAGCAGAGACATAAACATATAGACAGTATGATGGAGAAACTCCCTATAACAGGTTGGGGGGGGGTGGAGTTAATCTGGGTTTTGATGTAGGATTGATGCCCAAATATCAGTTGTAATATGTGTTGTTTGGAGCGAAGTACACGGGCGACTTTTTTTGACAAGATAAAAAAAAAAAGATCCGGGGCATAAATCCCCAAAGCCACGCCCCCTCTCCACAGATGATTCAAACCCTGTTGTCAGAAATGGACAAGATGGTTTAACATGTAAAGCTACAGAGTTCTAACCTGATTGATCATGTGTTAGCGTTAGGCTATGCTAACCAACAGTCAGGGTAACAGAGTTAAACATCTAGTAAATAATGTGTGTGAACTGTCCCCATGAACACCTGCACACTACACACTATTATGACAATGCACTTATGCACAACAATACATCTATTTTTAACACAAACATGTCACTTTCATTTATTAGTAATAAAGGGGTAGGAACATATTCATTGTAGACGGGACATGACAAAGTTAAAATCCTACAAAAACAACTTTTATAAGCCATAACTTCACACACAGGTCACATTTCCTACCATGAAAGAGGACGTAAATATACATAACACAGTTGTTCAGTGCAGATATCAGCACAGATACAACTATACTAGTACTGTACTCATTCTTACCTGAATGATTATCCAATCAAACAGATAATTTTAGATCAATAATGACCAAGCCTACATGGTGGTTGTTCACAATGTCCAGTTGTGACAAAATGAGATCAATGATGGTGAAGGTGGTTTTTATAGTTGTCCACAGACCAGGGAACACTACTATTGGATTGAATTGTTGACTAATTGTAATGGCACAGGCCTACCTTCACATCTTACTGTCACTCATCTGCAGTGGAACCACCATCAAATGTCCATTTGTCAAAACAATCAGAAAAGGCTGGAAGTAGAAGGATTTGATTGGTTTAGACAAATCACATGATGACATGACAGTTCTCCACTAGGATAGGAGAACTCTGAGGATGCACACATTTGGTCTTTTTTTGAAGGAAGCAACCAGGGGGTGCTGAGCACATTTTTAGGGGGGCTGAAGCACCCCCTAAAAATAGCCTAAACTCGCCTTTGATATGAACGTAGACCTAGTATATGAACGTAGACCTAGTATATGAACGTAGACCTAGTATATGAACGTAGACCTAGTATATGAACGTAGACCTAGTATATGAACGTAGACCTAGTATATGAACGTAGACCTAGTATATGAACGTAGACCTAGTATATGAACGTAGACCTAGTATATGAACGTAGACCTAGTATATGAACGTAGACCTAGTATATGAACGTAGACCTAGTATATGAACGTAGACCTAGTATATGAACGTAGACCTAGTATATGAACGTAGACCTAGTATATGAACGTAGACCTAGTATATGAACGTAGACCTAGTATATGAACGTAGACCTAGTATATGAACGTAGACCTAGTATATGAACGTAGACCTAGTATATGAACGTAGACCTAGTATATGAACGTAGACCTAGTATATGAACGTAGACCTAGTATATGAACGTAGACCTAGTGTACTGTTACTGAAATTAGTACTATTACTGAAAGTGAGTATTTGCAACTGAATATATTTAATAATTCTGAATGTTCAGGTTTACTGTGTAAACGTCCTGATCCATTTTAATGTTTTTTTTCCTCCATTTTCATTTTTCCATCATTTCCTGCCTTTTCCCACTAAACTAACTGTGACCTGATCAAACACATGATCTACACACTAACTCACTTTTAAAGGCTTTAATTTGTCATCAGTACAGTACAGTCAGTACTTGTACTTTTACCAGAGTATTTGTTCACAGCAGTAGCTGTACTTGTACTGTACCTCTGTTAGATTGTTCAGCTCTAATGTGAGCTGCAGTAAAGAGCTGTAATTAATGACAGGAAGTGTCTGTGATTCAGAATAATTCTAGCGTCAGATGCAGCTTCTGCATTTTTATAAGATCCAGTCAATTAAGAGGAAGAACATGTTAGTAAAGTAATGTCACAGTTGTATTTAGACTGAAGGAGATGATTAAAATGAAGAGTGCAGTAGAAGAACTGCCCCTGGAGACCATCTGACCTGCTTCTACTGCTGCTGAGAGAGGGGTGGGGGTGGGGGGGTTTACCATGAGGGAGAAGCACTGGAAAGATGCACCAATCTGACTTTAACCCAGATATGTGGAAAAACTCCTGCTGCGTTTCTGCTAGTGTTGGCTCCACTCACTTCACTTCCTTTCCAAAAACCAACAAGAGAAAATGACCCGGAAACCAACAAGAGATAATGACCCGGAAACCAACAAGAGAAAATGACCTGAAACCAACAAGAGAAAATGACCTGAAACCAACAAGAGAAAATGACCTGAAACCAACAAGAGAAAATGACCTGAAACCAACAAGAGAAAATAACCTGAATCCAACAAGAGAAAATGACCCGGAAACCAACAAGAGAAAATGACCCGGAAACCAACAAGAGAAAATGACCTGAAACCAACAAGAGAAAATAACCTGAAACCAACAAGAGAAAATGACCCGAAACCAACAAGAGAAAATGACCTGAAACCAACAAGAGAAAATGACTTGAAACCAACAAGAGAAAATAACCTGAATCCAACAAGAGAAAATGACCCGGAAACCAACAAGAGAAAATGACCCGGAAACCAACAAGAGAAAATGACCCGAAACCAACAAGAGAAAATGACCCGGAAACCAGCAAGAGAAAATGACCCGGAAACCAACAAGAGAAAATGACCCGGAAACCAACAAGAGAAAATGACCCGGAAACCAACAAGAGAAAATGACCCGGAAACCAACAAGAGAAAATGACCCGGAATCCAACAAGAGAAAATGACCCGGAATCCAACAAGAGAAAATGACCCGGAATCCAACAAGAGAAAATGACCCGGAAACCAACAAGAGAAAATGACCCGGAAACCAACAAGAGAAAATGACCCGGAAACCAACAAGAGAAAATGACCCGGAAACCAACAAGAGAAAATGACCCGGAAACCAACAAGAGAAAATGACCGGGAAACCAACAAGAGAAAATGACCGGGAAACCAACAAGAGAAAATGACACGGAAACCAACAAGAGAAAATGACCCGGAAACCAACAAGAGAAAATGACCCGGAATCCAACAAGAGAAAATGACCCGGAATCCAACAAGAGAAAATGACCCGGAATCCAACAAGAGAAAATGACCCGGAATCCAACAAGAGATAATGACCCGGAAACCAACAAGAGAAAATGACCCGGAATCCAACAAGAGAAAATGACCCGGAATCCAACAAGAGAAAATGACCCGGAATCCAACAAGAGATAATGACCCGGAATCCAACAAGAGATAATGACCCGAAACCAACAAGAGATAATGACCCGAAACCAACAAGAGATAATGGCCCGGAAACCAACAAGAGAAAATGACCCGGAATCCAACAAGAGAAAATGACCCGGAATCCAACAAGAGATAATGACCCGAAACCAACAAGAGAAAATGACCCGGAAACCAACAAGAGAAAATGACCCGGAAACCAACAAGAGAAAATGACCCGAAACCAACAAGAGAAAATGACCCGGAAACCAACAAGAGAAAATGACCCGGAAACCAACAAGAGAAAATGACCCGGAAACCAACAAGAGAAAATGACCCGGAATCCAACAAGAGAAAATGACCCGGAAACCAACAAGAGAAAATGACCCGGAAACCAACAAGAGAAAATGACCCGGAATCCAACAAGAGAAAATGACCCGGAATCCAACAAGAGATAATGACCCGAAACCAACAAGAGATAATGACCCGGAAACCAACAAGAGATAATGACCCGGAAACCAACAAGAGAAAATGACCCGGAATCCAACAAGAGAAAATGACCCGGAATCCAACAAGAGATAATGACCCGAAACCAACAAGAGAATGGTCTGGATAGGTGGTTATGTTTTTACTGGAGTTTGTCTGTCATCTGTCATCCATCTGTCTGTCATCTGTCATCCATCTGTCTGTCATCTGTCATCCGTCTGTCATCTGCCATCTGTCTGTCTGTCATCTGCCATCCGTCTTTCTGTCATCTGTCTATCTGTCATCTGTCTATCTGTCATCTGTTTGTCTGTCATCTGTCTGTCTGTCATCTGTCTGTCTGTCATCTGTTTGTCTGTCATCTGTCTGTCGTCTGTCTGTCTGTCATCTGTCTGTCTGTCATCTGTCTGTCCATCTGTCTGTCTGTCATCCGTCTGTCTGTCATCTGCCATCCATATTAAAGGGAAGATGATCCCATAAGACAGGGGCCTGATAACTAAAGGCTCTAGCTCCTACTGTACTTTCACCCAGCGTTACCATGGTGATGGCTCTCTCTCTCCTTCACTTTCTCTCTCACTTTCTCTCTCCCTCTCTCTCTCTCTTTTTTTATTTCAAATTTTGAGATAAAAGGTCAAGATTTGTGATTTCCGACTTCTTTTTCGGGGGGTGGGGTATTTGAGGCAGTGTTTTTCTCTGCTGGTGGTAAATGTTCTGCACTTTTCCACCTTCATGGTACTGAAAGCGCTTTAGTATATTATATATGAATTTTGTTTCTTATGTAAGTTTGACCTCCTCCTTCACATGTAGAATTTTTCAACATGAATATTTATCATGATACTTGTGTCTAGCTTTTTTTCTGTCTTGAAAAGTACTTGTTAAATCTCAACGGGACTAGCCTGGTTAAAATAAAGGTAGAGAAAAAGTGTTAGTATCGACTCCCTCATGATGCATTTAATTAACTTTTAATTAATAAGAGAATATGTGAAGTTAACAGTGACGGAAATGAACAGCAGCACTGGCAGGATTTAACGTCACACCGTCTGAAGCAGCACTAATGACATGGAAACAAAAGGCAACTTTTATCTGGGAACATTACAACTCTGTCTGTTTCAGAAATAAAATAAAATAAGTTGGATTAAATTTGACTTCATAGATGTGAAGTTTGGTGGTAATTGGCTGAATATTTCCCTGCTACCATTTGAAGTTGTTCTTAATGTGCTGTCATGAATATTACATTATTGTTAATGAAGTTGTGTCTCATTACAAGTGTTAGCGCACATCTGAAAGAGGAAACTTCAAGCTCCACCTTTAGCAAAAACAACACATTAGCTTCATTACATCATTTTCATTAAAAATACTTTGAACTTGCACAACTGCTCTGGTATGCCTTTGAAAACCTGAAAAATTAACGTTTCTGCATTTGTACAACCCAATAACAGCTGATAGTCGAATAAGATCAAACGAGTGTTAGTGAGTCACATGACTGTAGTTGTGAATAAAGTTTTGCATAATAAACCATTTGTACGACCACAGAAATACACTCTCTTGTAAGCACAAAAGCTTTTAACCCAAAATGTTGATACTTTATCGCATTATTTTTTACTTATTATTGCTTTTTATCACATGTAATACAAGGCACATGGGAAATATTGTTTGTCATATTCATTCTGACTTATACAAAACACTTTTGGGGGAAAAAAAAACCATCCTGCACCGCTGTAAAGTTTAACTCTAAAATGTGCAGTCTGGTGTTGAAAGATATGCTGTCTATTAGGGTTGACACTGGGATGCAGAGATTTTGTATAAAATGCAAAAAAAACTGTCAAAAATGTCCATCCGTAATGAATAGAGCCATGTTAACGTGGCTAAAACTCCCAAACCATACATCGTAGCATTTTATAGTAAATAAGAAAAAATCTTTGTATTCTCCCAGATATTACACGTGTGGTCTAATAATTCCAATATGTCGTACAGATGTCGCATTATTAAACCAAATAAAACTCCATTCATTCTTAATGGGACTGACAAAAACACTCGTGCTTCTTCATACTTTGTGGCACAGACTTCATTTAAACTTTCAAACACAGTCATTTTTGTGGTGTCTTTAGGATGTGATTGTCATGAGGGTGTGATTTACGGTTGTCGATAGAGAACTCAGTAAATCCACCCTGAAAAGACCAAAATCTGACTTTTTATCAGTGGGTGATGTCATCGCTAGAGCACGAGAGAAGAAAAAATTAAGCTGAAAAATGTCTCAATAACTCGTCCTCACGGCAAAACCATAAATAGTAGACAAACAATCTTTTCCACAAATGTTGCCTACTACGATGGAACATTAGATTTACTGATGCTAGGAGGAGCTAGTGTGGCTAGGCTACTCAACCCTAATTTTTGGGTTAAAAGTATTTGTGCTGACTTGAGAGGGTATTTCTGTGGTTGAACAAATGGTTTATTTTGCAAAACTTTATTCACAACTAGACTTCCATCCATCAGTTGAAGTAAATGTAAACGTGTGTTTGTCTCTTGTCGCTGTAGTTGTTTCTGGTGAAAGGAAGAAATATCTGCTGTTCACTTCATATGTGAATCTGTTTGTTAGTGTTTGTGGACTGAGTCACTTCTAATAAAGCTCCTCCCATTTTCTGGTAAAGCTCCTCCCATTTTATGTGAGTCAGGGACTTTCCTCGTTGCCATGGAAACCAGCCTGTAGTTCCACACGCAGACACACAGAGCTGACTGGAGTAAAGTCTGTCTGAATGTTAAACCGTGCCTCTGAACTACTGTGATTTTTGGGAGAACTGTCAATGATTGGTGAAAACAAAGTTGATCATGAGTGAAAGGAGGGTCTGAGGAACAAGTAGATATATTTATTTTTCCTGTCATGTGAAAAATAAGTGAGTTAGGGCAATTTAAATCACACTGAACTCAAGCCCGGACTTTGAAGCGTGGTTAAAACACCAAGACTTTGTGTTCCCAACCTAGAGGATTACCGGGGCCCTACCCTGGAGCCAGGCCTACAGCTGGGGACCATGGGCGAGCTGCTGGTTGTTGGGCTTCTGTCCATGGGGCCCAGCCGGGCCCAGCCCATATAGATACATGGGGTCCTCATGTCATGGGCTCACCACCTGCGAGGGGAAGCCGAAGGGCCTGGTGCTTTATGGATTGGGCAGCAGACAATGGCAGGGGCCTTGGAGGTCCGATCCTCAGTTGCAGAAGCTGGCTTTAGGGACATGGAATGTTACCTCTCTGGTGAGGAAGGAGTGGGAGCTTGTGGATGAGGACAATATCACCCTTCCCTCGACACATACTGTCATCTCTGAAACCTGAGTCTTTGAGAGGGGTTGCACCTTGTTCTTTGCTGGAGTTGCCTCGGCAGACAGGCGGAGGGCAGGGGTTGGGTTTTGTTAGCCCCAGGCTCTCATTCTGCATGTTGAGGTTTACCCCAGTGGACGAAAGGGTTGCTTCCCTGTGCCTAGCTCCTCCTAGCATCAGTAAATATAATGTTCTATCGTAGTAGCCTAGCCACACTAGCTCCTCTTAGCGTCAGGAAATCTAATGCTCTATCGTAGTAGCCTAGCCACACTAGCTCCTCCTAGCATCAGTAAATCTAATGTTCTATCGTAGTAGCCTAGCCACACTAGCTCCTCCTAGCATCAGTAAATCTAATGTTCTATCGTAGTAGCCTAGCCACACTAGCTCCTCCTAGCGTCAGTAAATCTAATGTTCTATCGTAGTAGCCTAGCCACACTAGCTCCTCCTAGCATCAGTAAATATAATGTTCTATCGTAGTAGCCTAGCCACACTAGCTCCTCCTAGCATCAGTAAATATAATGTTCTATCGTAGTAGCCTAGCCACACTAGCTCCTCCTAGCATCAGTAAATATAATGTTCTATCGTAGTAGCCTAGCCACACTAGCTCCTCCTAGCATCAGTAAATCTAATGTTCTATCGTAGTAGCCTAGCCACACTAGCTCCTCCTAGCATCAGAAAATCTAATGTTCTATCGTAGTAGCCTAGCCACACTAGCTCCTCCTAGCATCAGAAAATCTAATGTTCTATCGTAGTAGCCTAGCCACAGTAGCTCCTCCTAGCATCAGAAAATCTAATGTTCTATCGTAGTAGCCTAGCCACAGTAGCTCCTCCTAGCATCAGAAAATCTAATGTTCTATCGTAGTAGTCTAGTTTCATTCAATGTAACTTTTGTCTAGATTTCCCTGAAACTGATCGACCAATCACAGTGAAGTATAGAGTCAGAGGGCGGGGCTAACAAAGTGACACTGTAATGATTGGTAGAGAAACAAGCGTAAACAACCATAGAAGAAGAACAACAACAGGTGTGGATTTACTTTTATCACAGATGAGTGAAGAATGTGAGAAAACGTCAACAATCTTTAAATTGTTTTTACAGAAGCGACAACAGTCGTTCAGCTCCATAATCCACCATTTTGTTTAGTCATTCCTAACTTTCTCCGGACTCTTCCAACAACTTTCTTATTGGTGGCACGGTGGCTGAGCTGTTACCACTCTTGCCTCACAGCAAGAAGGCCAGAGTTCTTTTCCCAGACTGTGCAGGCCTTTCTGTTTCTCTCCCCGTGTCTGGATGGGTTTCCTCCCGGTGCTCCGCTTTCCCCCATCACCCAAAAATATGTTTGTTAGGGTAAAATCCTCCAGCAGATGATTCTGTAAATTATCCTGCTTCTACAGCTGGAGATGTGTCCCCAGACGCCGCCCATGGGTGCCCACTGCTCCATACAGGTGCCCCAATGGCATGAAGGATGGGTAAAAAGCAGAGGACACATTTTATTGTACAATGTATAATGACAAATAAACTACTTTACCTTTACCTTACTTTCCGGCGCTCTAACTACGTCATCCTAAAGATTATGCTGATTGGTTGTAGTACCGTCCTATTGCATACAGAGGGATTTGAAAGACAACCTTTTAGCCCCGCCTCCCCTGACTATGGATGGGTGATTGTGAAGCTAATGTAAAGCCATGAAGGTGAAAAAGCGCTATACAAGTGCAGACCATAAGTGCAGACCATTTGAGTAAAGGTCAAGGGTCAAGGTCACAATTAACTAAAAGGTCAAAATCACATTATGGGTTCTAACTCCAGAACAGAGGGTCACAGAACTTTCAGATTGGTACAAAATGATGCAGAATGAAGATTTCTACAATTTTTACAATTGGTGTTATCACCTACGACCAATACTTTGTCAGATCTCTGGAGGTCAAAGGTGACATGTGTCCAAATTAACTTGTGTAACACTGTTTGTGTTAAACATAGACATATCACACTATAATTTAACCAATACTGGATATATTATCATAATATTACACACAATTCAATTCAATTAAATTTTGTTTATAAAGCCCCAAATCACAACAAAGTCATCTCACAGGGTTTTAAGGAAACACAACCAACTACAGAAATATATGAGAAGTCCCAAACATCCCCTGTCCTTAGCTCCTCCTTCTCAGCAGAAAAACTTCCAAACCCAGTGGGAAAAAGAAGAAAGGAGGCAAAGGAGGAGGTCTCACGATACTACACCGCGAGACTTGGAAGGTCTCTGCTGTCACTCTGCCTGCGTCTCGTTCATTCGAGTCCGTGGCTATTCAACTAAATGGACCCACTCCTATAATCAATATATACCGCCCTCCCAAACCAAATAAGGATTTCATTCATGAATTCACCACACTCCTCACGCACGTTTGCTCACTCACATCTAATATAATTCTGGTTGGTGATGCAAATGTCCACATGGACAATTTAAACCTTGCTCTCACAAAGGAGTTCATCTCTTGCCTGGACAGTTTTGGTCTTCAACAACATATTCATTTCCCTACTCATTCTAAAGGTCATATTTTGGACATTGTATGTTGCTCTGGTGTCACTCCTATCAACTGCTCTGCTGTTTGTCTCCCCATCTCTGACCACATGCTTGTCTCATTCAATTTCAGTCTAACATTGACAAAATCCAAACTGTCACGCACTATGTCATTCCGGAATATCAGAAACATTAATTTATCAGACCTCAAAACTGGCATTGACTGTTTTCCAGCCATTACCCCCACACTCAACACAGACCAGCTGGTCTGCTTCTATAATGATGGTCTCCAAACACTGCTAAATTCACTTGCCCCCCTCAAAACCCGGACTGTATCATTCCCCCATTCTGCTCCCTGGTTCTCCCCTCACCTACGCCAGATGAAAGCGAAAGGTCGCCAGCTGGAGCGGCTTTCCATCAAAACTGGACTCACTATACACAAACAGATGTACCATACTCACATTCTCCAATATAAAAATGCCCTGTTCTCAGTGGTAAACAACTCACTCCGCCCTCCTGATTCCCTCCCCCTGGACTTCTACTCCACTGACCACTGTAACACCTTGATGTCATTTTTCAATTTAAAAAAACCAACATTTACCAACAACTGACTCCTCTCATGTCCAGCAGTCCACCTACTTTTGTCCCCGACACCCCCCTCTCCGTACCCCTCTCCTGCTTCAAACTCCCCTCTGCTGCCGATCTCTCTAAACTCACCCAGACATCCAAGCCATCCACCTGCCAACTCGACCCCCTGCCATCCTCTCTGGTTTTAGCCTCCCTCCCCTCTCTGTTGCCCCTGATAACGGCCATTATCCACTCCTCCCTCATTTCTGGATCTGTCCCCTCAGCCCTCAAATCTGCTGCTGTTTCCCCACTACTCAAAAAACCTGGTTTAGACCCCAACAATTTTAATAACCTCCGACCCATCTCCAACCTGCCTTTCCTCTCGAAAATATTGGAAAAAGCAGTAGCATCACAGCTCCAGGCCCATCTCACCAATAATAACCTCTACGAACAGTTTCAATCTGGTTTTCGCCCCCGTCACAGCACCGAAACAGCCCTCATTAAAATCACAAACGACCTCCTCATAGCAGCTGACTCTGGTTTGATCTCCATCCTCATCCTCTTAGACTTAAGTGCAGCCTTTGACACCATCTCACACTCCACCCTTCTTGACCGACTAGCCTCCATTGGCCTCTCTGGCACACCCCTGGACTGGTTCCTCTCATACCTCACTGGCCGTACTCAGTTCATCCAGTTAAAAACCTTCACATCCCATCCCTCCCCCATTACCTCTGGTGTTCCCCAGGGCTCTGTGCTTGGCCCGATTTTATTTATCATCTACCTCCTCCCACTTGGACAGATCTTCCGGAAATTTAACATCAGCTTCCACTGTTACGCGGACGACACCCAGCTCTATGTGTCCTCCAAACCATGTTCCACCCTCCCACCCTCCTCCCTCTGTACCTGTTTACAGGAAATCAAACTATGGTTCACTTCAAACTTCCTCAAACTAAACCGCGATAAAACCGAGGTAGTCCTCATTGGTTCCAAATCCACCCTCACCAAGCAGTCCAGTTTCACCATTAACATAGACAACTCCTCGGTTTCCCCCTCCCCTCTGGTTAAGAGTCTGGGTGTCGTCCTCGACAGCACCCTATCATTTCAAACACACATCAACAACACCATCCGGTCTGCCTATTTTCACCTCAGAAACATCAACAGACTCCGTCCCTCACTTACCCCACACAGTGCCGCAATTCTGGTTCACTCACTCGTCACCTCCCGTTTAGACTACTGTAATTCCCTGCTTTTTGGTCTCCCCCACAAACTTCTCCACAAACTTCAACTGGTCCAGAATGCAGCTGCACGCATCATTACCAGAACCCCCGTCATCAACCACATTACCCCCGTCCTCTATCAACTCCACTGGCTACCCATCAAATTCCGCATAGACTATAAAATCCTCCTTCATACATTCAAAGCCATTCACAACCTCGCCCCCCCATACCTATCTGACCTTATACATATCAACATCCCCACCCGGTCCCTCAGGTCTGCCTCCTCCGTCACACTACAAGTCCTCCCAGCCCGTCTGGCTACAATGGGGTCAAGGGCTTTTAGTCGCTCTGCCCCTCACCTGTGGAACTCTCTGCCCCCGGATTTAAGAAACTTGGACACTATCACCACATTTCAAACTCACCTCAAAACACACCTGTTTAGGCTGGCTTATAGCTGACATATATGCTTTGTACTGCAAGCTGTATTTTTTTTTTGTGTTTTTGTTTTGTTTCTGCTTTTAACTTTGTTTCCTCTTAGTTGTTTTTTACTTGTTGTTCGGCGACCTTGAGTGCCCTGAAAGGCGCCTTATAAATAAAATGTATTATTATTATTATTATTATTAAATCTTGAGGAGAACCACACTGAAGGACAGATCCACTCCCATGGACGGACAGACTATAGATGAACGTCCATTTATAAATGAAGGAAGGGGGGCTGGTCCAGACAGTCAAGGGAGGGGGTCCGGGGTCACAGGTCAACACAGGCGAGTCACTGCATATCCTGTCGTCCATGGCTCCCACACAGACACTGTCAAGAGAGCCACCACTCCCCCCAGGGGGGGAAAGGGGACATCAGGTGACTAGATATGAACAGACTTGGTATGAAAGATAGGTTATAAAAATGACAAAAACAGACACGAGAGAGAGGACTCAGTGTCTGTACTTCCCTCAGCATTCTAGCTCCTACGGCAGCTTAGACTGAACTGTGACTTCAGTTTGTTTTTAACTAAAGTAACCATAGAGATGTAGAGACTGTGTCGACCTCTTTAATATTAAATGAAACTGATTCCATTAGACAGTAACCATGGTAACTAAAGGCTCTAGCTCCATAAGACAGTAACCATGGTAACTAAAGGCTCTAGCTCCATCAGACAGTAACCATGGTAACTAAAGGCTCTAGCTCCATCAGACAGTAACCATGGTAACTAAAGGCTCTAGCTCCTACTGTACTTTTACAAACCCTAGGAACTTTGAATAAACCTGCATTCTGAGAACGAAGGGTTCTATTGGGTTGGTACGGAACCAGATCATCTTTAAGATAAGAGGGGCCCATACCATTAACCCCTGACCCCTGACCCCTAACCCTAACCCATACCATTAATGGTTTTATATGTAAGAAGGAGGATTTTAAATTTAATTCTAAACTCAACTGGTAGCCAGTGAAGGGTTTGGAGCACAGGGGTGATAGGGTTAGGGGTCAGGGGTCAGGGTTTGGAGCACAGGGGTGATAGGGTTAGGGGTCAGGGGTCAGGGTTTGGAGCACAGGGGTGATAGGGTTAGGGGTCAGGGGTCAGGGTTTGGAGCACAGGGGTGATAGGGTCAGGGGTCAGGGTTTGGAGCACAGGGGTGATAGGGTTAGGGGTCAGGGGTCAGGGTTTGGAGCACAGGGGTGATAGGGTCAGGGGTCAGGGTTTGGAGCACAGGGGTGATAGGGTTAGGGGTCAGGGTTTGGAGCACAGGGGTGATGTGTTCTCTTCTATTTGATCCTGTTAATAATCTTGCTGCTGCATTTTGAACCAGTTGAAGCTTTTTAGGGAATATTTAGGACACGCTACAAGTAAGGAGTTACAATAATCTAATCGTGATGTAACAAATGCATGAATTAATTTTTCTGCAGTCGTTTTAGACAGAATATTCCTAATTTTGGCTAATGTTGCGCAGGTGAAAGAAGGCTGTTCTGCATGTTTGGTTAATGTGCCCTGACCTCTGACCTCTGACCCTTTGAATGAAAGATGTGGATCAAATAAAACTCCTAAATGTTTAACTGTGTCACACTGACACATATATAGATATAACCAAATTATCAATATTGCAAAAGGTCAAAGGTCAAGGCGACATTTAGCAGAAAGGTCAAAATCCCATTATTGGTTCTAATTGAAGAACAGGTTGTCATAGAAACTGGAGATTGACACAAAATAGGGACGGGGTTAAACATTCTCTGGATACTCGTGTAGTTGTGTAAGTGTGTGAATATGTGGTATAACATGTGGGAGTGGGGACTCACATCAGCTGATTGGAACATGTGGGACGACAAGAAATGTGTGGGAAACCTCCATCTGAAACACTTGAACACACACACACTCACACACACATACACACACACACACACACAGACACACTCACACAGACACACATACACACACACACACACACACACACTCACACACACACACATACACACACACACTCACACAGACACATACACACACACACACACTCACACAGACACACACACACACACTCACACAGACACACACACACACACACACACTCACACACACACACATACACACACACACTCACACAGACACACACACACAAACACACACATACACACACACATACACACACACACACACACACACACTCACACAGACACACACACACTCACACAGACACACACACACAGACACACACATACACACACACACACACACACACACACTCACACAGACACACACACACACACACACTCACAGACACACACACACACTCACACAGACACACACACACATTCTACTTGTTCAAGCAGGTTTGTTTGTTTTCGTTTCAGATGTTAAAGGATCTTGTGGCTCCAGTGTTTTAGTTTCTGTAGGAACTGGGAACAAATGTGTTAAAGGTCATGACCCCTAGACTAAAACTGCTGGAGGGGTGTCCTGACACAGATCCAGTTCTCATCACATGATTCCTTTGTTTCACTTTGTCTGTGGGTTTATTTTCTTTCAGTGGAATTCCTGGAAAAAAATGTGGAAGCATCATCTTCACTGCTGAGGAACTGAGTAACTGTAGAGTGAGTTACACACACACACACACACACAATATTTCCTAGCTCCTTTTAGCGTCAGTAAATCTAATGTTCTATCGTAGTAGCCTAGCCACACTAGCTCCTCCTAGCATCAGTAAATCTAATGTTCTATCGAAGTAGCCTAGCCACACTAGCTCCTCCTAGCATCAGTAAATCTAATGTTCTATCGTAGTAGCCTAGCCACACTAGCTCCTCCTAGCATCAGTAAATCTAATGTTCTATCGTAGTAGCCTAGCCACACTAGCTCCTCCTAGCATCAGTAAATCTAATGTTCTATCGTAGTAGCCTAGCCACACTAGCTCCTGCTAGCATCAGTAAATCTAATGTTCTATCGTAGTAGCCTAGCCACACTAGCTCCTCCTAGCATCAGTAAATCTAATGTTCTATCGTAGTAGCCTAGCCACACTAGCTCCTCCTAGCATCAGTAAATCTAATGTTCTATCGTAGTAGCCTAGCCACACTAGCTCCTCCTAGCATCAGTAAATCTAATGTTCTATCGTAGTAGCCTAGCCACACTAGCTCCTCCTAGCATCAGTAAATCTAATGTTCTATCGTAGTAGCCTAGCCACACTAGCTCCTGCTAGCATCAGTAAATCTAATGTTCTATCGTAGTAGCCTAGCCACACTAGCTCCTCCTAGCATCAGTAAATCTAATGTTCTATCGTAGTAGCCTAGCCACACTAGCTCCTCCTAGCATCAGTAAATCTAATGTTCTATCGTAGTAGCCTAGCCACACTAGCTCCTCCTAGCATCAGTAAATCTAATGTTCTATCGTAGTAGCCTAGCCACACTAGCTCCTCCTACCATCAGTAAATCTAATGTTCTATTGTAGTACCCTAGCCACACTAGCTACTCCGGCGCTCTAACTACGTCATCCTAAATATTACACTGATTGGTTGTAGTACCGTCCCATTGCATACAGAGGGATTTGAAAGACAACCTTTTAGCCCCGCCTCCCCTGATTATGAAGCAGCAATAGGCCCATACATGGAATGAATAGAGAAGGCTAGACTAGGCTAGGCATAGGTTAGGCTAGGCTAGGGCTAGGCTAGTCATAGTCACTCTTCACCCACCCACCTTTCTCATTCTTTTCGCCTGTTTGTCGTTTTCACACACCTGTCCAATCACCTCGAATTATTTAATGTCTGTCCTCTGCACCCCTAACCTGTGTGAGTGACACAGGAGGCCCCCCTCACCACCAAACATTCATACTCATTCATACACCAGTGTGACACTGGAGGCAGGAAGTGAAGTGTCTTTGCCCAAGGACAGAGTGGGATTTGCACCACCAACCCTTCAGTTACCAGGGTTCATATGTTTTGAAAAAACCTGGAAAGGTTTGGGAATTTGAAAAATACTAATTCCAGGCCTTTTTTTCCTTAATTTTATTTTTATTTCGGTCAAAATACAAAAGACACACAAGACATTTTCACACATGATAAATACACTGCTGAAAAGGTTTAAAGCTGAAGCCTAAGCTTATTTAACACCATTACCAAAACCTCATCGCTATGATAAACAAGAAAAAAACAAACAAAATAACAACAAAAAAAAGCCCACAATACAAAAGCCAAACCCAAAAACAACTGTCCAGATATAACACATTGAAGTTATTTGTTCTTTCACTTTCTCCTTTCCTCTCTCTCTCTCTCTCTCTCTCTCTCTCTCTCTCTCGCTCTCGCCCTCTCTCCCCTTCTTACTTTTACTTCCTTTACCCTAGTTTCCATTTTCATTCCATTTTCTTCCATTCTCACTTATACGTACGCATAAATATACACATACACATATATACACACACACACACACACACACACACACACACATATATATATATATATATATATATATATATATATATATATATATATATATATATATATAAGATAAACAGAAATAGATTACAGAACAAACAAAATAGTAAATTAATTAGTCAATCAATCAATTAGTTGTTAATAATAATAATAATACAGTTTAGTTGTGTATTTGTATAATATGTGTTGTAAGGTTTGTTAACTCCTACAGAGTAGTGTATTTATCAATGACCCTTGTTTTGTATAATGTTTTGAATATGTTTATAGTTTGTTGTTTTTCTTTCATTGTCTAGAATGTTCCACAGATTTAACCCTTTGACTCTAGTGCTTTTTCCTTTAGTATTTGTTCTTGCTTTTATTTGATTGAGTATTGCAGTGACCCTCAGATTATATTTGGTCTGTCTTTGGTTGAACAGTTCCTGATGCATTCTGGGAGAATATTATGGTCTGCTTTATACATGATAACAGCTGTGTTTAGGGTTAAGTCTGTTTTTAATGAAGAGTCATTTTTTTGGTGTAAGATAGTCACAATGATTGATAATTCTTATTGCTTTTTTTGTAGAATGAAAACTGAATGGATTACTGATTTAAACGTGTGCCCCCACACTTCCACACAGTAAGTTAAATATGACAGTAATAGAGAGCACTATTGTGTGTGGAGGGGTTTATTGTTTACACAGTATTTGACTTTGTGTAAGATAGCTATTGTTTTAGATATTTTTCTTTTTAAGTTGTCAATATGGGCCTTAACAGTTTAGTTTATCATCAATTATAACACCTACAAATGATGTTTGTTTACTTGTTCAATAGCTCTGTCATTAATGGATAGTTTTATTGGAATTATTATCTTTTTATTTCCAAACAAAATGAAATTTGTTTTATTTATATTTAATGATAATTTATTATGTAAAACCATTAGATCATTTTCTACTGTATTCAAGAGCCGTTCAAGCTCTGGACCAGAGGCATACAGGCTTATATCATCAGCAAATAAAACACAATTAACATTTTGCAAGACATCACAGATATCACTTATGAACAATTTAAAAAGCTTGGGGTCGAGAACAGAGCCTTGTGGAATATTGCACCGGTTGAGTATCTGAATTTGCTCCATTTAAATGTACATATTGTTGCCTGTTAGTGACGTAGCTTTTTAGCCATGTATGAGCAGTGCCTCTTTTTCCATATCTGTACAGTTTATTATTATTATTATTATTATTGTTGTTGTTGTTATTGTTGTGTGGTGGATAGTATCAAATGTCTTAAATCTATAAACACTCCTACAGTGAATTCTCAGTTGTCTGTTGCATTTGAAATACTGTCAATATGTTCAGTTACAGATATTGATGCAGATGTTTTGGGTTTAAAACCATATTGATGTTTACTTAGTAGATGGTGCTTATTAATAAAAATGTCCAACTGATCCATAAAAAGTTCTTCCAGGATTTTAGAAAATTGAGGGACTAGTGACACTGGAGTAGTTGTCTCCATTTTTATATATAGGAATAACTTTTGCAATTTTCATTTCATGGGGGAAAATACCTGCTTGGATAAATGACAAATGTAAGTGAAAGGTTTTAAAATAGTGTAATGATACTTTTATTGAAGGTTATATCTATTTGGGTGTGGTCTGTTTGTTGGGACATATATGACCCCCCACCAGTAAACCAGGCATAAGTGTGTGTAAATCCAAACAGAGTTATGTGTGTATCTTGGTAGAGTGGAAACTAAGGTTTAAGATGGTGAAAAAATGATGTTTCTATCACAAGTAGAACCAAAGTTATGGTCATTTTAATATCCACATTTGGACATATTTTACAATTTGCATATTTTTAGATATTGTCCGTTAAAGTTTTGGACTGTTTTGGGGTAGGAAGTCCTTAGCAACGCATAATAATTTGTATCCGATTGACACAAATTGTTGACAGATGTTAAAGGACACTCTGATGGACATGTCACAGAAGTTTTATATATTATAATAATAGGACAGAAGTGTGACGTATTATAATCATTTGGCTTACACCATTGGACAGAACATTCAATATAAGCTTTTACCTCGTACCAAACACTTGGGTGTTTACCCACGGAACGGAGATCGTTTTGTTCGGCGAAAAGAGGTGGAAGTCGTCTTTGTCTTTGCTCAGCAATACCTGAACTTTTGTCACCGCTTAAATAATTGACTCAATAAACACCTTTATTGATTGGATTTCAATGTAATGACCACAGGAAGTGAACATAGAGGTGTTAAGGTACCGTTTTTTGATAAGGTGTAAACACTAATAACAAATCACCTTCCAGCCTAAATTTGGCTGTAGCTCTGAACGGCTCAGCGCGACTTATGCCTGTTTTCGTGGTGGTGGGTCACATATCATACTACTGATGATATTTCCCAAATTCAAGGCTTGACTGGCATCGGGGCTGCCATGGGCTAGCCACTCATGGTGGCAGTCCCCAAAATTTTTTTCCCCAGGTGATCGGGTACACCCTAAAATGCATCGGAAATTCAACAAGGAAACATACCCCTAGAGCCTGCGAGAGTGGCGGCGCAAGATGGCTGAGAGACTGACCACATGGCTATTGACCTAGGAATGAACATGACTATGAGTAAGAACACGGCGCATGAGAAGCCACAACAGCAGAAGGTCAATCACTGCAGGTGTGTGTCTGCGGATGGTCTAAAGTAACATTAATGAAGGGGCTGAAGATCCACCAAGGAAAGAAGGGGTGCTTGAGAAAGCAGAGAGAAGGGCCTTGCATTGACTCTTACTTCCTACGAAGCAAGCAGTCAGATAAGTCGAGTGGAGCACAGCGGCCGGAGCAAACCCAAAGATCGCAGAGCATCAAAACCCTTAGCTCTAAGGAAGATGGTACAAGCACAGCAGTGTCGGTGAACGGACTGCCTGAATTACGCAGACCCCCAAGGGAAAAGATCAAAGCGCACAAACCTCATATGAAGTGGCCCAAAGCTTCTGAAAAGAGAGAATGGGAAGTTGCCAACAGTGACCTGACACAGATTCTGGAACAACAAGTAGGCACAGCAGAGAAGAGGCTGGAAAGGCTTGGAGACATCATCTACCAATATGGCGTACAGCACTTTGGAGTGAGTGAAAAGACAGGTGCTAAAATAACACCAGTACCAGCCAAGTCCAGGAGGCACCAAGAGATGGAAAGACTGGTCAGAGAAAGAAGGATGCTTAGAAAGCAATGGAAGAAAGCCTCAGACGCAGAGAAAGAAGGTTTAACACTCCTCCAGGGAGAGATCAAAAGGTCGTTTAACAACTTTGCGAAGAGCAGAGAGAATGAGGACACTTCGCAGAAAGAAGGAACCTTCAAGAACACGTTTTTTTAAGAACCCTTTTAAATTTGTCAGACCTCTTCCTTCAAGAAAAAAGTGGGATGTTACAAACCACTAAGCAAGAGCTGGAGAAACATTTGGAGAAAGTCCACCAGGACACAAAAGACATGAACAACTAGTCATCCCACCTGATATCCCACCTGTCCAACCTCCCAAATTCCTCATGGAGACTGGCCCTCCAAAATAGGAGATCGAGCATACGGTATGGCGTGCAAGGTCTACGTCAGCACCCGGACCAAATGGGGTACCGTATAAGCTCTATAAGAATGCACCAGACATGCTATAACACCTTTGGAAGCTAATGAGGATTGCATGGGAGAAAGGAATAATACCAAAGGTGTGGCGAAGAGCTGGGGGTGTCCTGATTCCCAAAGAGAAGGATGCAAACAACATCGATCAATTCCACCCAATAAGCCTCCTCAATGTGGAGGGGAAAATCTTCTTCAGTGTAATAACACAGAGGCTGTCTACCTGCCTGGAGAAGAATAAGTATATCGATACATGTATACAGAAGGCAGGATTTTCTGGATGTCTGGAGCACACCAGTATGATCTGATATTCAGATCCAGATGGCCAAGAAGGAAAAGAGAGATCTCCATGTCATCTTCCTTGAGCTGACCAACGCATTTGGATCTGTGCCACATAACCTCCTCTGGGAATCATTTGGCTTCTTCCATGTCCCACCCCTTATCACCTCCCTGGTAAAAGGGACCTGCAGCTGTGCTTTACAACAGCTGCCTATACAACATCGTGGCAACATGTGGAGAAAGGAATTATGGCAGGGTGCACAAAATCTCCACTTGCCTTCACAATGGCCATGGAGGTAATCATCAGGGCCTCAAAATTGGTTGTGGGGGGAGAATGCACTAAGGACGCCATACGCCTTCCACCAGTACGGGCATACATGGATGACATGACCACCCTGACCACTACCGTGCTGTGTACGAGGTGACTACTTGCAAAGTTGCAAGAGAAGATCAAATGGGCCTGGATGAAAATCAAGCCGAGCAAGTCGCGAAGCATTTCAATAGTGAAGGGAGAACTCAAAAACATGAGCTTCTACATTAGTGATTATCCAATACCAATGGTGTATGAACAACCTGTGAAAAGTTTAGGTAGGTGGTACAACACTAGCCTGGGAGACAAAGACCAAGTTCAACAGCTATAGCTCGACTTAACCAATGGGCTTGAAAAAATCAACAGGACTCAACTGCCAGGAAAACTGAAGCTCTGGTGCCTGCAATTTGGACTTATGCCTCGAATCATGTGCCCACTCACCATATATGAGGTTCCAATGACATCTGTGGAGAAGATGGAACGAACCATGACCTCATATATAAGGAAATGGCTGGGTGTCCCAAAATGTCTGACCAACATCAGCCTCTATGGCAAAGGAGTCCTTGAACTTCCGGTCAAAAGCCTCACAGAAGAGTACAAGTGTGCCAAGGTAAGGCTTCATATGACCCTAAAGGACTCCAAGGATCTGACCATCAGCACAACGGCCCCACCTTTAGTAACCGGAAGGAAATGGACAACGTCCAATGCACTGCAGAATGAACTTATTTATAAACCAGTGTTCTGTGTTCACGAACCATTCATTTCATTAACAATCCCTTAGAGCCGCGTTTTCCAATAGGCGGCCCGCGGGCCACTTACGGCCTGCAAGAGGACACAGACTGGCCCACACCAACTTGTGAGCAAAAAGATAATTTTTTTAAATATTATAACGTTGCGACATTAGCGCCGTCATCTATGCCCCACGTGTGTGTTTTTTTTTTCTCTCATCTTTTTTGGGGTGTGTGAAGCGCAACTCTTCTGTGACATATGTTTAAACTGGGCATTGTCATCACTACTCAGTCATTTCCCCATGTGGTGGGTGTCTGGAGGTACGCACACACACACACACACACACATGCAGAACCGGACCACCCTTATATCCTCATAATTCACAGGCTTCATAAAACACTTGGTCCCGGGCCACCGGTCGCCTAATAATTATTCATTCATTCATTATTTGTCTTGTATTTATTATCCGAGTCTGAACAATCTTTTATTTTGAAAAATGACCAGATTCTGTCGGTTCCATGTGTCAGTTGAATGTCATAAATATAACCCACATGTTAGTAAAGTCAGTAAAAACACATGTGTTCCAACTGTAGAGAAAAGGAAAGTTTGAACAGACAATACCAGGAGTTGGACTGAAATATGGATTAATGCTGACAGGTGATTCCCACAGACCACACCCACTTTGACCCACATAAAAAATCTACGGAACCGCCCCTGGTCTGTGGTAAAATTGTCAAACGTGGACCGGTCCACAGTGATAAAAATGTTGTGGACCATTGAGTACAGGACACACACATTCATTCATTGTTTTGGGTTTTTCTTCAGTTTGTGTTTATGTATGGAGGATAATTGGTGCCATTGTTTATATGAGTTAATATGATTTAACTTTAATGTTTGTTCCATGTAAATATTGTAGATTGTTAATTAAATAATGTGGTTATAATAATAATAATAATAATAATAATAATTGTTATGTCCATGGGTGGAGCTTAGGGATATATATATATATATATATATATATATATATATATATATATATATATATATATATATATATATATATATATATATATATCAATCAATCAATCAACTTTTATTGCAGACTCAAGGTCCAGATTCAAGAAAACATACAGACACACACAGAAGAGAGGGTTAAAAAAGTGAATACACTATAAGAGACACTTGTACCAGTGCCTCCACATCACAGACTGATATCTTATAGCACTAAGAGCAGGGTTTGTCAGCAGCATAATAATTTCATTGCATGAGCCATCAAGCCTACAAATAAATTTATACATCAAGTTTCTCAATAAGGCATGAAATGTATTAACTCCTACCCAGCAGAACAGCTCACTAGCACTGCTCCACCTGGGTTTCTTTAGCAGGATGCGCAGAGCATCATTATAGGCAACCTTAAGTTTTTGTAAACTACCCTTTTTATACGTTGCCCACAAAGGGGCAGTATACAGAGGGGTGCAGTATGCCTTGAATAGGCTTATTTTGACACTATTGGTGCACCAATGGAACTTCCTTGCCAGCATATTAGCTTGTGCATATAGCATGCGGCGCTGCCTATAGAGATCATCGTCATCACTCATTTGGTCATTGATTATATGCCCCAAGTATTTAGTTTTGTTACATACAGGTAATATTTGACCTGCAAGGCAAAAAGAAGGAAAGGTGAGATCCTTATCCCCTTTGCTCTTACATATAAGGACCACACTTTTCTTGCAGTTATACCTAACATCAAACATTATACCATATTTAGAACATATATTTAACATTTCTTGAAACCCATAACTGCTGGGAGAAAATATGGCCAAATCATCCGCATACAAAAGATGGTTTACCAGTTTGTCGCCAACCATGCATCCTGTCTTGCACGCCCTCAATTGGACAGACAGATCGTTCATATAAATATTAAACAGAGCAGGAGAAAGTAAACCACCCTGCCGAACCCCATTACCAACGCCAAATGGTGTAGAGAGAACCTCCCCCCATTTGACCTGCATGGTCTGGTTTGCATACCAGTATGAAAGTATCCTGATTATATAAGTAGGGACCCCTCTCTGTCTAAGCTTTAAAAATAATTTAAAATGATTGACTCTGTCAAATGCCTTAGAAGCATCAATAAAACAAATTAACATTGAAGAATTATGTGTTCTGTACCTCTCCACCATCTCCTTGAGTGCATAAATACATTGATCGGTGCCATGCTTTAGTTTGAAGCCAAACTGATTATCTGTAGTGTAGATATAGCTACTAAGTCTGTCAATCAAGATTCTTTCAAGCACTTTAGATAACACACTTGCTAATGCAATGGGTCTATAGTTATCCAAGCTGCCCACCTTGCCTACCTTGTCCTTTATAACAGGAACCAACGTAACAGACAACATAGAAGGTGGTAAGACACCATGGGTCAAGAGCCCTGTGAAGCAAATAGCTAGAAGAATTGCTGCCCTAGGGGATGCAAGCTTGAGGTGCTCAGCAGTGAGCAGATCCTGCCCGCTGGCTTTGTTGTCAGCAAGCTGGCTGATTGCATGCTGGACATCCCAGCATGTAACCCCTACAGTTTCATTGTCATCAAAATGGTCAGTCATAAACACATCACTTTTAACACAATTGAATAAATCAAAGTAGTGTTGCTTCCACAGCTCTGCTATATTGCTGGCCCCAGTCACCCCTTCCATGGAACATGGAAGTGGAGTATTGACCCGGTTTACATTCTTAACCTCCTTCCAGAATCCATTGACATCTTTACCTAGAAGTTTCTCAGCCATGGCGTCTGCCCTAATGGCTTGCTCATGTTTACTGATGAAACGAATAGCATATTTATACCTTGCGTTGGTGTACTTTTTGTAGTTCATGGCCGGCCCATCTCTAGGCTTACCTGCCAGAACCCAGGCCTTATATGCATTTTTGGCCTCAGTATGTAAAGCACTGACATGTTTATTCCACCCTGGCTTACTGTTCTTTACTTTGTTGCAATGTGAAAAGAAAGGTGTACTGGCATCATACAACGCATTTGTGATTGAATTATACATAGTACACAGATCTTCACAGTGAGAAGTATTATTACAGTTTATATTAAAGCACAGAGTTGCATCTCTAGGTAAAACTACACGTTTTAAAAAAATATCCGTTCGCTCAGAGTATGACAAAACATCTTCTCTTGTGAGCTTAGCCCAGTTCAACCTAGCATGAGAGTCAGTATTTACTTCCTCTGACAATTCCGGGAGATTATCACAGTCCAGTACCATAACAAGTGGGATATGATCAGTCAAGGTAGCCTCATAAACCATGTACATTGATGTTATACCAGTATGTGCATCAGAAGTGCTAATGCAATGGTCAAGCCATGAGGTTGAATGCCAAGCCTCACTAATGTAGGAGTAGCTCCCAGCTGGGAGGAGTTTATGGCTAGATATTACAAGGTTATTTTCATCACAAAATTGTAACATAAGCTTGGCAAATAAAGAGCCCTTATCAGATAAGTCAGCGTTCATGTCGCCAACTATAAAAACACTTGTAGATGGGCTGGCAGAAATAAAAGAATTGATAGATGCAAGCCTATTCAGGTATTCATCCTCATTTTGATGTGACTCACAAGGCATATATACATTAATGATGACAAAGTCCCTGTTATGCATACTTATTTGGACAGCAATGCACCAGTCAGCATCAAGTCGTAGCACCTTAATGATGTTGTCCAACTTTTTATGCCACAAGATGGCCACACCCCCTGCTATTCTACCTCTTACGATCCCCAAGGATAGGTCCGTGGTAGACTCACCCGCCCCATGGAAATTGTCATTGAATGAGTTTAACTGTTCCAGATCTTGTTTAGATAAAAAAGTTTCTTGCAAGCAGAGGATGTCACAACTCAGCAGCAAATTGTCAACTACAGCACGTCGGGTTTTGTCACCTGCACTGTTGCCCAAGCGTAGCCCCCGACAGTTGTATGATGCAACTCTCATGATTATTAGTCCTGAGTAGCGGCAACTCCACTCAGGATACCAGCATCAGAGAGAGGCCTTGCTGACTTAGCCCCCACACCATCCACCTTACGTGGCTCATAATATCTCCTCACAAGAGAGCCTTCCGGCCATAGTTCGGGATTGTACATTTCTTCAACTTCGTTACATTCCGCAGACACTTTAAAAGAGCTGTATCTAGTGCCCACAGTAACAATGCGCTGACAGTTCACGCTACGTCCAAGTTGGCCACTCAGGTATTTAGCCAGTGTCTCAGCATTAAGGTCCGGAGCGAATTTAGTAGCAAAAACACTTACTAGTTTAGTGCGGACCACTCTGATATTCCCTTTAGCCCCAGTTCCAACAACAGGCTTGGACGTCTTCCGTTCAGGTTTACCAGAACCAACAGCAGTAGTTCTCATACCATGTGTTTTCTGCTGTCGGCCCCTCTTCACCACACTGTTCCAGGCCGGTGAATTGACCTTAATCCCATCTGGAGTCAGGCATGCACGAACAACGTTGACACTCTTCGCCCCTTCCATGCCACAGACGCCCCCATCGTCTGAGGTTAAGGCGGTGCGAGGGGATTCAGCCGCGCGAGCACGTGTGGGCTTCGCTGGAGAGCCCATCATCAACTTCTCCCCCGACGATACGTCTCCGTCGCTGCTTGCGCCCTGCCGGCGCTCCACAACATTAACACGATGGTCTATGGATTCAACCATGGCCCGCAGGTTCTCGCCAGCATCAGCCTGAAGTGAGACTGCTTGTGTCAGCGTTGAAATCTCACTGTGCAGCCGCTCCAGCTTAGCGAGTAAACTTGAAACATCCAAGCTATTAAATGACACTGGTGGCAGCTCATCAAGGTAGTGAGAGACAAATCTTGGAATGTTATCTCCATACTCATTAAGAAGTTTTAAGCAGCTTTTGATGTTGTTAGCGTCCTTTTGGCTGCCTTTGTGTTGCACACAACGCTGCTTGGTATCAGGGCAGAGTTCAAACAAAGTCCTTTTAGACGACTCAATCCACTCGGAGTTGAACGTACTCGATGCTAAAAGGACAAGTTCGTCCTGAGTCATTGTTTTAAGTTTAACAACAAGAAAATTAAGGAACTCGTCCTCAACGATAACCTTCCCATCAGTGGTCGTGTAAATTGTTGGTTTTTCTCGAGGCCGGTGCTTAAGTCCAGGAGCGACCAGGCCATTCTCACAGTCATCCGCCATCTTTGATCCTCCAAAGATATCCAGATTTATCCAGATTTATCCAGATAAAGATTACTGGATTTTATGTTTGAAAACACCAAGTGAAATGTCTCAGTAAAAGGAATGCATGAGGGTAATCTATCTTGTCAGGTAAAGATGAGAAATCCAAGATGGCTGCCCTCTTTCTCTTCCCCTGCTCCACCTCCAGTTACAGCTGTGAGGATTTCTTTTTTCTTCAGTGGCAGACATGGGCTTCCATACGAGGCAGAGAAAATATCCTCCTGGAAGCGATGAACATGCGTCTGTTTGAAGTTTCTTCTTTTTTTTCCTCCGACTCTTTATCACTTTATCGTTTCCAAAAACCCGGCTTGTTAAACTGACAGTCCAGGTCAGTCACCATGGTGCTGCACAGCCTTTATCCTTTCTGTAGTTAATGGTATAACAAGGGTGTTTAATAACAAATTCAGCACAGAAAATGACTCAACTACATATAAGAAATGTAAAGATATTTACATTACATATATATATATGTATATATATATATATATATATATATATATATATATATATACAGTATACTGTATATATATATATATATATATATATATATATATATATATATATATATAATCAAAAGTCAAAGTATCTTTATTTTGTCTCCCTAGGGAGAAATTAGTTTTGGACAGAGGGTTCTGCTACAGACAGAACGTTCCACTCATTACATTCATACCCACAATAAATACATTCATTAAGAAACATTAATAAAAACACATACACAATAGAAGCCTAAAAACATAAAAAATCAATATCTGCCTCCTGGAAGAAAATGTCCCCATCAGTCCATAACAAACATCACTTCAGCTCCTGTTTTAGCAGCTGACCTTTGAACCTGGGCTTTACTGGATTCAAATGCTGATCGGTATGTGGGGAGGAACTGGACACCATTATGGTCTGAGTTACCCAGAGGAGGTCTAATTCTGGCCGTCTAGGCCTTTTTAATCTTCCCATAGAACCTGTCAAGAGTCTGAGTGTTCCTAGAGCTGTACTGGACATATTGAAAAAAGCCGGGAAGGCTCTTATTTAATGTCATTGGAATGTAACAAACTTCTCCTTGGCCGTTGGGCCAAATGAGCTCAAAATTGGTGAACACGATCTAGACAAGTGGGACATCAAAAGTTATCCACATTTTTTGGAAAAGTTGGATCGTTTTTGCACTACGATGTCGAAAGTTTGCAAAATTTTGGCGAAAAATTACCACTACGCTACTACTAAATGCTTCCGCTTGGACATACGAACATCGATTTGGCTGAAATTTGACCCAGTTGTCCATCTCGCAGTTCTACACCCATTAAACACAATATTTCAAATAAGTCACTCTATAGCGCCCCCTCCATATTTATACAACACTGCATTTCTGGCAGAATATTACATCCTGCCCATGGTACAATTTCAACTCGCCATTGGTGGTCGCGCAGGGAGGCGGTGGTGAGTGATGATGAGACTGCTTGCAGTTTGAATTTATTTTATTGTTAAATCTCTGAATGCTAAACTTTAACACAACACTTTAACTTTTTATTCTGAATAAAGTCCACTGGCATTTTTAGGAGTACATAGTCATGGAAAAGGTTTGGTTAAAGTGTGTATGAACCCTGCTAATGGTGATGCCCCCCCACCCGCAAATTACGCCCAGCTTGTACCACAGTACAAAAAGTGTCTACTTGTACTGCAGTACAAGTAGACTAAGTAGATAAGTTGAAAATATGAACTAAAAAGTTGACATTTTGAGACAGTTGAAAATATGAGCAGTAGTACAGAATGTGTGTACTTGTACTGCAGTTCTTTCATTCATCCCAGTCATCTTCTCTGCACATTGTCCATCAATGTATTATTTATGTATTTATTTGTATTATTCATGTGTTTATTTGTATTATTTATGTGTTCATTTGTATTATTCATGTGTTTCATCCACAAATCCCCAGCTCTGGCTTCCTGCCTGTTGTTATCACATACATCTGCTTCACATGAAGGACTGGATGATTGTTTTATTAATCAAAGCTTGAAAAATTCTGGTCCCAAAAAAGAATAAACTATAGTTTGTAGTGTTGGAGTTGAATGTGACACAATAAATACATGACACTACTGTAAGGCTGCATGAATGAATGACTGGAAACACGTCCCTGGTGTAGAGGAGGCGAGGTTCCTCGATCCTAATGTTCTGACATTAGCTTAGCTTAGCCTAGCCTAGTCTAACAGTGCTATCTCTATTCCAGTGTTGGGAAAGTTCACCTTAATTAGGAACTAGTTCAAAGTTCAGTTCAAGTCACTCAATATGAATTAGTTCAGTTCATCGTTCATTCTTCCAAATTATGAACTCGAAGTTCATGGATCCCAAAATGAACTTTGTCGTTCTTTTTTTGTGTTATTATTGTAAACTTATGTTGCCAAAATGTGTTCAGAATAATACAAAAATGATATCTATGATAATGCTGTGTTTTGATCCCATTTTATGCCTTATAGCAGTGGTCCCTGACCTTTTTATTACCGTGGACCTGGGGGGGTCCAACTCCTGGTATTGTTTGTTAAAATCTTTCCTTTTCTTGGCAGTTGGAGGCTCTTCTTCTGTCTCTTCAGTTTCCTTTTCCTCTTCAAGAAGAAACTTTCCAAAGACATCTGTTTTTGTTTTTTTTTTTACTTCTTTTGCTAACATGTGGGTTACATTTTTGCCATTCAAGTGACAGAAGCTGTGTTTCCATTACAGTTTTTCGCAAAACAATATCGATATTCCTCAAATTTGGACAAAGTATATTTGTGCTTTGGACGTGTTTCCATTGACGGTTGTTCTAGGCAGGGGTGTCGTAACTCTGGTCAAATATCATCCCACCACATTTCACTGCTGTCACCTTTGGAGCTTCAGATCACTTGACCGTAATATCACCCTGATGTTAGAGTGAATGAATCAGCTAATAGTCTCGTCAGTAAAAGTCACTGGCGAACTCTTTAAAGACACAAACATGTAAAACAAACCACCTGTCTCACATTCTAAGGGTCTGTACATGTGGTCCCTACAATGTCAGGTCGAAATATTAAGTGTAAACATACTCAGGACTTAACAACAAATTATAAGCAACCAACGCAGCTATTGACGTAACCGACAGAATCCGGTCATTTTTCAAAATAAAAGATTGTTCAGACTTGAAAAATAAATACAAGAGAAATAATAAATTGTTCACGTTCACCAAAATGATATCGTTTGTAAAATGATCGTTCAATGAACTCGTTCAGGTACAACACTGCTCTATTCATTCCATGTATGGGTCTAGTGGTGCTTCATACTCAGGGGAGGCGGGGCTAAAAGGCCAGCGTAATCTTCAGGATGACGTAGTTAGAGCGCCTGAAAGTTGACGGAGGAGTCTGGAGAAAGTTAGGAACGACTAAACAAAATGGTGGATTATGGAGCTGAACGACTGTTGTCGCTTCTGTAAAAATAATTTAAAGATTGTTGACGTTTTCTCACATTCTTCACTCATCTGTGATAAAAGGAAATCTACACCTGTTGTTGTTCTTCTTCTATGGTTGTTTACACTTGTTTCTCTACCAATCGTTACAGTGTCACTTTGTTAGGCCCGCCCTCTGACTCTATACTTCACTGTGATTGGTCGACTAGTTTCAGGGAAATCTAGACAAAAGTTACATTGAATGAAACTAGACTACTACGATAGAACATTAGGTTTACTGATGCTAGGAGGAGCTAGCGTGTCTAGGCTACTACGATAGAACATTAGATTTACTGATGCTAGGAGGAGCTAGTGTGGCTAGGCTACTACGATAGAACATTAGATTTACTGATGCTAGGAGGAGCTAGTGTGGCTAGGCTACTACGATAGAACATTAGATTTACTGATGCTAGGAGGAGCTAGTGTGGCTAGGCTACTACGATAGAACATTAGATTTACTGATGCTAGGAGGAGCTAGTGTGGCTAGGCTACTACGATAGAACATTAGATTTACTGATGCTAGGAGGAGCTAGCGTGGCTAGGCTACTACGATAGAACATTAGATTTACTGATGCTAGGAGGAGCTAGTGTGGCTAGGCTACTACGATAGAACATTAGATTTACTGACGCTAGGAGGAGCTAGCGTGGCTAGGCTACTACGATAGAACATTAGATTTACTGATGCTAGGAGGAGCTAGTGTGGCTAGGCTACTACGATAGAACATTAGATTTACTGATGCTAGGAGGAGCTAGTGTGGCTAGGCTACTACGATAGAACATTCGATTTGGAACAGGACTCCGCAGGATGCAGCGTGGGTCATTATTTCACAGTCTCTTGTGGGAGCAGGTGGGAATGGGGAGGTGTGGTCTCAGTAGTATCTGCACCATAGAGAAGCAGTGTATTAGTGTTAATTCGCCTAACCTATAGGATGTTAAAACAACCAGATAGAGGCTAGTTTAGCCTTGTTTTCATCGCTCTGTATACGTCACATTGTTCGTTGCTGTCATTGGTCATATTACATGCAGAACAGTGTGAAAGACAGCTGTTAATTCCACCTGTATGCTTAAAGTCTATGGTCTATGAATTCCTATAGTTGGGCCTAACAGGCTATCATTTTAGTGCATTAAACAATGTGGGAACAATGGGATGTGAATAATGCTGATGTCCCGGTGTAGAAGCAGCGCAGTCTGACCAGTCCAGAATATTCCATCTGTAAAGACATGTCAGCTGATGGATGTGTCGTGTGTTCTTCCTCCAGGACATCGCCACCATGCAGTTCTGCGCTAACAAACTGGACAAAAAGGATTTCTTTGGAAAGTCTGACCCCTTCCTGGTCTTCTACCGCAGCAACGAGGACGGAACGTAAATATTTTTGTCAAGTGCAGAAAGTAAAACAAATATTTTAATTTATATTTTTAATTCATACCAGACATTTATAATTATGGCTTAAAAATAGAAAATATGGGATAAAAAGCCATAATTATAAGCTACAGGTTTGAAATGACAAAAGTCATAATTATGTCATTATATAGAAGATATGAGGTAAAATATTGACATTTTGCAATAAAATGTTATATGCAGGAATACCAGACGTTTATAATTCTGAATTAAAGTTCATGTTTTGAGATAAAAGGTCATACATTCCAGATAAAAAGTTGAAAATGTACAATGGAAAGTTGAAACAAGGAGGTAGAAAGCCATAAATATCAGGTAAAAAGTTGAAATGATGAGATAAGGTGAGCAGCACCAAGTTCCTGACACTCCTGGACGACCACGAAAGGACGACAGTGACTGCACCTCCTCCACCAGCTGAGAAGCCTTAGGGTTAGGGTTAGTGAGACCACCTTTTACAGACGCACCGCTGGCTCCTGTTGCATCATGAGAGCAGTGGAGAAGATCATTGGTGCCCCCCCCCTCACACACAAAGCCAGCTGTGGGTGCCCCCCCCCCCCATACACAAAGCCAGCTGTGGGTGCCCCCCCCCTCATACACAAAGCCAGCTGTGGGTGCCCCCCCCCATACACAAAGCCAGCTGTGGGTGCCCCCCCCCCCATACACAAAGCCAGCTGTGGGTGCCCCCCCCCCTCATACACAAAGCCAGCTGTGGGTGCCCCCCCCCCCATACACAAAGCCAGCTGTGGGTGCCCCCCCCCCTCATACACAAAGCCCGCTGTGGGTGCCCCCCCCCCTCACACACAAAGCCAGCTGTGGGTGCCCCCCCCCTCATACACAAAGCCAGCTGTGGGTGCCCCCCCCCCATACACAAAGCCAGCTGTGGGTGCTCCCCCCTCATACACAAAGCCAGCTGTGGGTGCCCCCCCCCCTCACACACAAAGCCAGCTGTGGGTGCCCCCCCCCTCATACACAAAGCCAGCTGTGGGTGCCCCCCCCCCTCATACACAAAGCCAGCTGTGGGTGCCCCCCCCCCATACACAAAGCCAGCTGTGGGTGCTCCCCCCTCATACACAAAGCCAGCTGTGGGTGCCCCCCCCCTCATACACAAAGCCAGCTGTGGGTGCCCCCCCCCCATACACAAAGCCAGCTGTGGGTGCCCCCCCCCCCATACACAAAGCCAGCTGTGGGTGCCCCCCCCCTCATACACAAAGCCAGCTGTGGGTGCCCCCCCCCTCATACACAAAGCCAGCTGTGGGTGCCCCCCCCCTCATACACCCATTCCACAGTCTGCTGCCATCAGGAAGGAGACGCCAACTCTGAGGACCAGAGACTGAAGGACACCTTCATCCACCAGACAGTCACCCCCCCCCCCCCCCACACACACACACACACACACACACAAACATAAACTCACAACTAAAAACCAGACTAAGTGACTTTACATACACAGAAGCTTTTGCACCAACACCGTGTCTCATATTTCTTCTCTTCTTCTTTATTTTTCAGATTGTACATAATTGTTAGTTTTAGTTTTTAGCTTATATATTTTTTTTATATATTTTAGTTTTTTATATATTTGTCATATATTTAAATATGTATATAAAAGTGTGTGTGAGAACTGCCATTTCAGTTCTGTGTATGGGTACACATGTAGCAAAACTTTGAAACTTAAAAATAACCTTAATTATCAGATAAAAAGTTGAAATGACATGTTGATTGTTTTTATTTTTCAGGTTCACCATCTGTCATAAAACAGAGGTGGTGAAGAATAATCTGAACCCAGTGTGGCAGTCGTTCACTATCCCTGTACGAGCGCTCTGTAACGGAGACTACGACAGGTTGTCAACACATGTTTATCTGACTGTTGAATACATTTATTTACCTTACCTGTACTGTACTATACTGTACTGTAGTGTAGTGTACTGTAGTGTACTGTACTGTAGTGTACTGTAGTGTACTGTACTGTAGTGTACTGTAGTGTACTGTACTGTACTGTACTGTACTGTACTGTACTGTACTGTACTGTACTGTAGTGTAGTGTACTGTAGTGTACTGTAGTGTAGTGTACTGTAGTGTACTGTAGTGTAGTGTACTGTAGTGTACTGTACTGTACTGTACTGTACTGTACTGTAGTGTAGTGTAGTGTAGTGTAGTGTACTGTAGTGTACTGTAGTGTACTGTAGTGTACTGTACTGTACTGTAGTGTACTGTAGTGTACTGTACTGTAGTGTACTGTACTGTACTGTAGTGTACTGTACTGTAGTGTAGTGTACTGTAGTGTACTGTACTGTACTGTAGTGTACTGTACTGTAGTGTACTGTAGTGTACTGTACTGTACTGTAGTGTACTGTACTGTAGTGTAGTGTAGTGTACTGTACTGTAGTGTACTGTAGTGTACTGTACTGTAGTGTAGTGTACTGTACTGTAGTGTACTGTACTGTACTGTACTGTACTGTACTGTACTGTAGTGTAGTGTACTGTAGTGTACTGTACTGTAGTGTAGTGTAGTGTACTGTACTGTAGTGTACTGTAGTGTACTGTACTGTAGTGTACTGTACTATACTGTACTGTACTGTACTGTAGTGTACTGTACTGTACTGTAGTGTACTGTACTGTAGTGTACTGTACTGTAGTGTACTGTAGTGTAGTGTAGTGTACTGTACTGTACTGTACTGTAGTGTAGTGTACTGTAGTGTACTGTACTGTAGTGTACTGTAGTGTACTGTACTGTAGTGTACTGTAGTGTACTGTACTGTAGTGTAGTGTACTGTAGTGTACTGTACTGTACTGTACTGTACTGTACTGTAGTGTACTGTAGTGTACTGTACTGTACTGTAGTGTACTATACTGTAGTGTACTGTACTGTAGTGTAGTGTAGTGTACTGTACTGTACTGTACTGTAGTGTAGTGTACTGTAGTGTAGTGTACTGTACTGTAGTGTACTGTAGTGTACTGTACTGTAGTGTAGTGTACTGTACTGTAGTGTAGTGTACTGTACTGTACTGTAGTGTACTGTACTGTACTGTACTGTAGTGTAGTGTACCGTAGCATACTGTACTGTAGTGTACTGTAGTGTACTGTACTGTAGTGTACTGTAGTGCACTGTACTGTACTGTAGTATAGTATACTGTAGTGTACTGTACTGTAGTGTACTGTAGTGTACTGTACTGTAGTGTAGTGTACTGTAGTGTACTGTACTGTAGTGTACTGTACTGTACTGTACTGTACTGTACTGTAGTGTACTGTAGTGTACTGTACTGTAGTGTAGTGTACTGTACTGTAGTGTAGTGTAGTGTACTGTAGTGTAGTGTACTGTACTGTAGTGTACTGTAGTGCACTGTACTGTACTGTAGTATAGTATACTGTAGTGTACTGTACTGTAGTGTACTGTAGTGTACTGTACTGTAGTGTACTGTACTGTAGTGTACTGTACTGTACTGTACTGTACTGTACTGTACTGTACTGTAGTGTACTGTAGTGTACTGTACTGTAGTGTAGTGTACTGTACTATACTGTACTGTAGTGTAGTGTAGTGTACTGTAGTGTACTGTAGTGTAGTGTACTGTAGTGTACTGTAGTGTAGTGTACTGTAGTGTACTGTAGTGTAGTGTACTGTAGTGTACTGTACTGTACTGTACTGTACTGTACTGTAGTGTACTGTAGTGTAGTGTACTGTAGTGTACTGTAGTGTAGTGTACTGTAGTGTACTGTACTGTACTGTAGTGTACTGTACTGTAGTGTACTGTACTGTAGTGTAGTGTACTGTACTATACTGTACTGTAGTGTAGTGTACTGTAGTGTACTGTACTGTAGTGTACTGTACTGTAGTGTACTGTAGTGTACTGTACTGTAGTGTACTGTAGTGTACTGTACTGTACTGTACTGTACTGTACTGTAGTGTAGTGTAGTGTACTGTAGTGTACTGTAGTGTAGTGTACTGTAGTGTACTGTAGTGTAGTGTACTGTAGTGTACTGTAGTGTACTGTACTGTAGTGTAGTGTAGTGTACTGTAGTGTACTGTAGTGTACTGTAGTGTAGTGTACTGTAGTGTACTGTAGTGTAGTGTACTGTAGTGTACTGTACTGTACTGTACTGTAGTGTACTGTACTGTAGTGTACTGTACTGTAGTGTAGTGTACTGTAGTGTACTGTAGTGTACTGTAGTGTACTGTACTGTACTGTAGTGTACTGTACTGTAGTGTACTGTAGTGTACTGTACTGTACTGTAGTGTACTGTAGTGTAGTGTAGTGTACTGTACTGTAGTGTACTGTACTGTAGTGTAGTGTACTGTACTGTAGTGTACTGTACTGTACTGTACTGTACTGTACTGTACTGTAGTGTAGTGTAGTGTACTGTAGTGTACTGTAGTGTACTGTACTGTAGTGTAGTGTAGTGTACTGTACTGTAGTGTACTGTAGTGTACTGTACTGTAGTGTACTGTACTGTACTGTACTGTACTGTACTGTACTGTAGTGTACTGTACTGTAGTGTACTGTACTGTAGTGTACTGTAGTGTAGTGTAGTGTACTGTACTGTACTGTACTGTACTGTAGTGTAGTGTACTGTAGTGTACTGTACTGTAGTGTACTGTAGTGTACTGTACTGTAGTGTAGTGTACTGTAGTGTACTGTACTGTAGTGTACTGTAGTGTACTGTACTGTACTGTAGTGTACTGTACTGTAGTGTACTGTACTGTAGTGTACTGTACTGTAGTGTAGTGTAGTGTACTGTACTGTACTGTACTGTACTGTAGTGTAGTGTACTGTAGTGTAGTGTACTGTACTGTAGTGTACTGTACTGTAGTGTAGTGTACTGTACTGTACTGTAGTGTACTGTACTGTACTGTACTGTAGTGTAGTGTACTGTAGCGTACTGTACTGTAGTGTAGTGTACTGTAGTGTACTGTACTGTAGTGTACTGTAGTGTACTGTACTGTAGTGTAGTGTACTGTAGTGTACTGTACTGTACTGTACTGTACTGTAGTGTACTGTAGTGTACTGTACTGTAGTGTAGTGTACTGTACTGTAGTGTAGTGTAGTGTAGTGTAGTGTACTGTAGTGTAGTGTACTGTACTGTAGTGTACTATAGTGTACTGTACTGTAGTGTAGTGTAGTGTACTGTACTGTACTGTAGCGTAGTGTAGTGTACTGTAGTGTACTGTAGTGTACTGTAGTGTAGTGTAGTGTACTGTACTGTAGCGTAGTGTAGTGTACTGTAGTGTACTGTAGTGTAGTGTACTGTAGTGTACTGTACTGTACTGTAGTGTACTGTAGTGTACTGTAGTGTACTGTAGTGTACTGTAGTGTACTGTAGTGTACTGTACTGTACTGTAGTGTAGTGTACTGTACTGTAGTGTAGTGTACTGTACTGTAGCGTAGTGTAGTGTACTGTAGTGTACTGTAGTGTACTGTACTGTAGTGTACTGTAGTGTAGTGTACTGTAGTGTAGTGTACTGTAGTGTACTGTACTGTACTGTACTGTACTGTACTGTAGCGTAGTGTAGTGTACTGTAGTGTACTGTAGTGTACTGTAGTGTACTGTAGTGTACTGTAGTGTACTGTACTGTACTGTAGTGTAGTGTAGTGTACTGTACTGTACTGTAGCGTAGTGTAGTGTACTGTAGTGTACTGTAGTGTACTGTAGTGTACTGTACTGTACTGTAGTGTACTGTAGTGTACTGTAGTGTACTGTACTGTAGTGTACTGTAGTGTACTGTACTGTAGTGTAGTGTACTGTAGTGTAGTGTACTGTAGTGTACTGTAGTGTAGTGTACTGTAGTGTACTGTAGTGTAGTGTACTGTAGTGTAGTGTACTGTAGTGTACTGTAGTGTACTGTAGTGTACTGTACTGTAGTGTACTGTACTGTAGTGTACTGTACTGTAGTGTAGTGTACTGTAGTGTAGTGTACTGTAGTGTAGTGTACTGTAGTGTAGTGTACTGTAGTGTACTGTAGTGTACTGTACTGTAGTGTAGTGTACTGTAGTGTAGTGTACTGTAGTGTAGTGTACTGTAGTGTACTGTAGTGTACTGTAGTGTACTGTACTGTAGTGTACTGTACTGTAGTGTAGTGTACTGTAGTGTAGTGTACTGTAGTGTACTGTACTGTACTGTAGTGTACTGTACTGTACTGTACTGTAGTGTAGTGTACTGTAGTGTACTGTACTGTACTGTACTGTAGTGTAGTGTACTGTAGTGTACTGTACTGTACTGTACTGTACTGTAGTGTAGTGTACTGTAGTGTAGTGTACTGTAGTGTACTGTACTGTAGTGTACTGTACTGTACTGTACTGTAGTGTAGTGTACTGTAGTGTACTGTACTGTACTGTACTGTAGTGTAGTGTACTGTAGTGTACTGTACTGTACTGTACTGTAGTGTAGTGTACTGTAGTGTAGTGTACTGTAGTGTACTGTACTGTAGTGTACTGTACTGTACTGTACTGTAGTGTAGTGTACTGTAGTGTACTGTACTGTACTGTACTGTAGTGTACTGTACTGTAGTGTACTGTACTGTACTGTACTGTAGTGTAGTGTACTGTAGTGTACTGTACTGTACTGTACTGTAGTGTAGTGTACTGTAGTGTACTGTACTGTACTTGTGGAGCATGTTTTGTTTCTTTTCCTGTTGAAACAGAATGAACTTAAGGTTTAATTTACATTTTAAACTAAGACAATGAATTATTAATATTAGTGTAAAATGATTTAAACTAAAAACATAACTTATTAAAATAATTGTAACTTTGTGGGACCAGTGGATTTATAAATGGCCTTTAAAAAAACTACATAAAAATAACATGTGAACATAGTAAGTGTAGTTTCTGAACATTTTGTCAGGATGGGGGAGGGGCTGCTAGTGGGCGGGGCTCTAAGCACCTTCCTGGCTTGTCTCTGAAGCCCCGCCCCTGACAGTGGGCGTGTGCTGGTCAGAATAATGCCAGCAGTCGGTCGTGGTGTCAATTTATGGCCAGTGCTGGTGTTATTAAGACCAATATGAATGCCACAAACAACAACAATAAGTGTGTTACCAATGTTTACTAAGGAAAAGTAAGTTTTCTTTTAAAAAATACTATAAATAACTTGTGTGTATTTTAGCCTCATTTGTATACATTTTTGTTGTTTTTCTTCATGTATTTTTGTGTATTTTCTGTAAATTTTAGTTTTTGTTTGTGTGTATGTTATTGTTTATTTTTTATTTTTTTTTTATTCCCTCCGCCATGGACGCAGTGACTTTGAGTCCATTTGTCTGTGTGTCTGTCTGTCTGTCTGTCTGTCTGTCTGTCTGTCTGTCTGTCTGCAGGATTACTCAAAAAGTTCTGAACAGATTTTGATTAAACTTTCTGGAATAATAGATAATGGGTCAATGAAGAATCCATTAGATTTTGAAAACTGAGGGTCAAAGGTCAAGGTCACACTAAAGGTCAACAGCTAAAACACATCAGTAATATCTCAGGTTTATTTTTCATTCACATGGTCTGACCTTTGACCCCTCACCCTACCCCTTGGCAGAGCTCTGCTGTCTGTGACAGACTGATTTACTTCTGTATTAATGTAATAATTATATAATATTAATATTTACTTAATTATTAACTAGACCCCACCCAGGCACAGGACGTAGACCCCACCCAGGCACAGGACGTAGACCCCACCCAGGCACAGGGCGTAGACCCCACCCAGGCACAGGACGTAGACCCCACCCAGGCACAGGACGTAGACCCCACCCAGGCACAGGACGTAGACCCCACCCAGGCACAGGGCGTAGACCCCACCCAGGCACAGGGCGTAGACCCCACCCAGGCACAGGACGTAGACCCCACCCAGGCAGATCAGCTCCATATATTTGGATTCACTTTGATGAGCTATGATCAGAAGACAGTCGGTCAGCTGATCTATAGAGTCTAGATCTTTCCATCCAGATGTTTATTAATCCTCTTTTGTAAATATCTTTGATGAAAACATCTATTAAATGTATGAATGTAAATGTATCGCCTCCTCCTCCTTCCTCCTCCTTCCTCCTCCCTTCCTGCCTCCTCCTCCTTCCTCCTCCTTCCTCCTCCTTCCTCCTTCCTCCTCCTTCCTCCTTCCTTCCTCCTTCCTCCTTCCTCCTCCTTCCTCCTCCTTCCTCCTTCCTCCTCCTCTTCCTCCTCCTCCTCCTCCTCCTTCCTCCTTCCTCCTCCTCCTCCTCCTTCCTCCTTCCTCCTCCTCCTCCTCCTCCTCCTTCCTCCTCCTCCTCCTCCTCCTCCTCCTTCCTCCTCCTCCTCCTCCTCCTTCCTCCTCCTTCCTCCTTCCTCCTCCTTCCTCCTTCCTCCTCCTTCCTTCTCCTTCCTCCTTCCTCCTCCTCCTTCCTCCTCCTTCCTCCTTCCTCCTCCTTCCTCCTTCCTCCTCCTTCCTCCTTCCTCCTCCTTCCTCCTTCCTCCCTCCTTCCTTCTCCTTCCTCCTTCCTCCTCCTCCTTCCTCCTCCTCCTCCTCCTTCCTCCTTCCTCCTCCTCCTCCTCCTCCTCCTTCCTCCTCCTTCCTCCTCCTTCCTTCTCCTTCCTCCTTCCTCCTCCTCCTTCCTCCTCCTCCTCCTCCTTCCTCCTTCCTCCTCCTCCTTCCTCCTCCTTCCTCCTTCCTCCTCCTTCCTCCTTCCTCCTCCTTCCTCCTTCCTCCTCCTTCCTCCTTCCTCCTCCTTCCTTCTCCTTCCTCCTTCCTCCTCCTCCTTCCTCCTCCTCCTCCTCCTCCTTCCTCCTTCCTCCTCCTCCTCCTCCTTCCTCCTTCCTCCTCCTCCTCCTCCTCCTCCTTCCTCCTCCTCCTCCTCCTCCTCCTCCTTCCTCCTCCTCCTCCTCCTCCTTCCTCCTCCTTCCTCCTTCCTCCTCCTTCCTCCTTCCTCCTCCTTCCTTCTCCTTCCTCCTTCCTCCTCCTCCTTCCTCCTCCTTCCTCCTTCCTCCTCCTTCCTCCTTCCTCCTCCTTCCTCCTTCCTCCTCCTTCCTTCTCCTTCCTCCTTCCTCCTCCTCCTTCCTCCTCCTCCTCCTCCTTCCTCCTTCCTCCTCCTCCTCCTCCTCCTCCTTCCTCCTCCTTCCTCCTCCTTCCTTCTCCTTCCTCCTTCCTCCTCCTCCTTCCTCCTCCTCCTCCTCCTTCCTCCTTCCTCCTCCTCCTCCTCCTCCTCCTTCCTCCTCCTTCCTCCTTCCTCCTCCTTCCTTCTCCTTCCTCCTTCCTCCTCCTCCTTCCTCCTCCTCCTCCTTCCTCCTTCCTCCTCCTCCTCCTCCTTCCTCCTCCTCCTCCTCCTCCTCCTCCTTCCTCCTCCTCCTCCTCCTCCTCCTTCCTCCTCCTCCTCCTCCTCCTTCCTCCTTCCTCCTCCTTCCTCCTCCTTCCTTCTCCTTCCTCCTTCCTCCTCCTCCTTCCTCCTCCTTCCTCCTCCTTCCTCCTTCCTCCTCCTTCCTTCTCCTTCCTCCTTCCTCCTCCTCCTTCCTCCTCCTCCTCCTTCCTCCTTCCTCCTCCTCCTCCTTCCTCCTCCTTCCTCCTCCTTCCTCCTCCTTCCTCCTCCTTCCTCCTTCCTTCTCCTTCCTCCTTCCTCCTCCTCCTTCCTCCTTCCTCCTTCCTCCTCCTTCCTTCTCCTTCCTCCTTCCTCCTTCCTCCTCCTCCTTCCTCCTCCTCCTCCTTCCTCCTTCCTCCTCCTCCTCCTCCTTCCTCCTTCCTCCTCCTCCTCCTCCTCCTCCTCCTCCTCCTCCTCCTCCTCCTCCTCCAGGACGGTGAAGGTGGATGTGTTCGACTGGGACAGAGATGGAAGGTTTGTTCTTGTATCTGATTATTTTGACTTTTTATCTGATAAAAGGAGTGTTTGTTTGTTTGTTTGTTTGTTTGTTTGTTTGTTTGTTTGTTTGTTTGTTTGTTTGTGTACAAGATAACAGATTTTGATTACATTTTCAGGGTAGGTTGGTAATGGGGAGATTTGGACACGAATAGATTTTGGTGGTGATCTGTGGGAGGAGGGAGTCTGTGCTCTCAGTGGTTTTCTAGTTTTGGCGTTTTATCTCATGATCCACTCCCTCCTCCTCTCTCTCTCCTCTCTCTCCATCTTGTCTCTCTCCTCCTGCTCCTCCTTGTCTCTCTCCTCCTCCTCTTGCTCCTCCTCCTCTCTCTCCCCTCCTCTCCTCTTCTCTCTTGTCTCTCTCCTCCTGCTCCTCCTCCTCTCTCTCTCCTCCTCTTCTCTCTTGTCTCTCTCCTCCTCCTCCTCCTCCTCCTCCTCCCTCTCCTCTCTCTCCTCCTTGTCTCTCTCTGCCTCTTCTTGCTCCTCCTCTCTCTCCTCCTCCTCTCTCTCCCCCTCTCCTCTCCTCTTCTCTCTTGTCTCTCTCCTCCTCCTCTCTCTCTCCTCCTCTCCTCTCTCTTGTCTCTCTCCTCCTCCTCTCTCTCTCCTCCTCTCCTCCTCTCTCTTGTCTCTCTCCTCCTCCTCTCTCTCCCCCTCTCCTCTCCTCTTCTCTCTTGTCTCTCTCCTCCTCCTCTCTCTCCCCCTCTCCTCTCCTCTTCTCTCTTGTCTCTCTCCTCCTCCTCTCTCTCCCCCCTCTCCTCTCCTCTCCTCTTCTCTCTCATCTCTCTCCTCCTCCTCCTCCTCTCTCTCCTCCTTGTCTCTCTCTGCCTCTTCTTGCTCCTCCTCCTCCTCTTCAGTCATGACTTCATAGGGGAGTTCACCACCAGTTACAGAGAACTTTCCAGAGGTCAAAGTCAGTTCAACGTTTACGAGGTAAAAACTCAAACATTGATCCAAACTTCATCACTTCCTTTTGATGGTTTTATTATTGAACACAGTAGTTTTATTTGTATTTTTATATTTTGTTTTAGTTTACAAATGTTTCTCAAATATTCAGTGAAATGGGAATAAAGTTTTTTTTCTGTCCAAAAGGTTCTGAATCCAAAAAAGAAAGGAAAGAAGAAGAAGTACATCAACTCTGGAACAGTAAGAGTACACACTTTCTGTACTATAGTAGAAATACAGCTACTGTGGTGAACAAATACTCTGGTAAAAGTACTGATTCAACTCCTTTTACTGAAGTAAAAGTAAAAAAGTACGACTTCTGAACAGTAAAAAATAAAACAGCATTTTCTTCCATGAATAAAATAATACTGATTTCAGGGGAAAAAATCTTAAAAGCTTGATAATAAATCCTTTAAAAGTGAGTTAGTGTTTAAATGTTTGATCAGTTTAATGGATATGGACAGAAAAGTTAGAACTGAGATTAAACAAAATACAAATAATGAGATAAAAAAGAAAGTATGGACAGAAAAGTTAGGAACAACTGAGGAAAAAGTCAATTATTAGATTTTTAATCATGTATAATTGACACAAAAAGAGAAAATCTAATAAAGTCAGTTTCTCTGCTGCACTGATTTATATATTTATATTATTACTGAGAATGTAGAGTATAAAGTACAAATATTTATATAAATGTTAAATGTAGGGAGTAAAAGTACAAAGTTTGGGGAAGAATAAATACTCCAGTTAAGTACAGACACTTAATTACTTTAAGTACTTTATTACTGTACTTCAGTACAGTAATAAAGTACGCTTACTTAATTATTTTCAAGCTCTGCTTGTGGGTGATCCTCTGACTCCGCCCCCTCTCTCTCTCCTAGGTGACGCTGCTGTCATTCAAAGTGGATTCAGAGTATACGTTTGTGGACTTCATCAGAGGAGGGTAAGAAACACCGAGTATTTTACCTCACATCTGTTTGTCACAGAGATAACTGTGAAATAATTGATAACGTGTCAGTGAAGAAACCATTAAATGTTGATCTCTAAAGGTCAAAGGTCAAGGTGCCAGTGAAGGTCAACAGTTCAAACACATCAGTGGTGATATCTCAGAATCCAGACCAGATAGTATCAAATTTTTTTTTCCTTCACTTCGTCTGACCTTCTGACCTCAGATGAGATAACACCCATAGGCTCCATGACGTCACATAAAGACGTCACATGACGTCACATAAAGACGTCACATGACGTCACATAAAGACGTCACATGACGTCACCTGACGTCATGTCACCTGACCTTTTTGACACAGAGATTGATCGGGTACCAAAATGTTTTTCAGCCCTTTTATTGTGAAAGTCTGTTATGAGCGGTTGTTCCTGCTGAAGGCCTGGCTCAGCAGCGCTGAGTCACTGATGAGTTTGTGTGATACTGATGTGACGCATCTCTCGCCAGGACACAACTCAACTTCACCGTGGCCATTGACTTCACTGCATCCAACGGTAGGCTAACAGCTAACGGCTAATGGCAAACCACTAATGGCACACTGCTAGCAAATAGCATTTCTGCATGAATCTGATCTAGAACAGTACTGAGTGAATCCAGAGTTACGGAAATGACCTTTGAACTCAAACTGGAAACAAATGACCCAGTTTCTTTTTATTCTGTCCCAGTATGAAAACAGCCGTTGAATATTTTAACCCTTTAAAACCAAAAAAAGCAAATATGCAACAAACCACAAATCAGTTTTATGTACTATAGAAAAATGTGTGATTTCTACTTAATTTAAAGTTCAATACAAAAAAATACAAGTTATTTTCTATGATTATCTGTAAAATACACAGGTGGAAGTAATGAAATAAAAGTACTTCATTACTGTAGTTCTGTAGATTTATTCCAATGAAGGAAGTTCAGTTTTATTCCTGTGGTTCTTTTGCCAAAGTCCGTTGGAAATACTCAAAAAGTCCAAACACTTGAATCAGTGTTTTAGGGGAACTTCGTAGCTGGAAATCCTCCAACTATTCAGATTCTGAGGGCAAAGTTCAGTCCCATAATGCGTGCATCACCTCCCTAGGGTGGCCGATAAAGGGTGCAATTGTACAGAAATCCAAAATTGCTTTTGAATCCAGCAATAGTTAATCTGTTGATTAGAATTCATTGTTCTAATACACACGTAATAGCTTATTGGCACCCAAATCATTATTTTACTTTCCAAAAAAATTAATTGTCATCTAAAGTTCTCTTTAGAATCTAAATGTACTAACTGTAGGATAAATAAGGTGAATCTGTGAATAATTTGGTATAATAAAGTCCAACAGATCTTCACAATGTCTGGCAAGGCTTCCACTCTGGCTCTCATCTGTCTCTTCTGGTGCATTACTTCATACATGGCCACCACTACTTCTTTCACATGAGACCACATCAGGCCCCGGTCATGTGCACTCGCCTGACTGCCAGTGGCTTCCTTCCCCCCAAATGTTCTTGTAAAGAGTCCTTCGACCAGTAGCACTTCTCTTTCCAACCGACGATCACTAGCGTATACTATGGCTTCTGCTAGTATTTCCATCAGTGCGACCTGATATTGAGACAAATTATTGGGATTCGCCCGCCTCTTATATTTGTCAACTGGCATGTGAATTATTCCATAATACTCTGTGTCCCCTCCGCTTCTTATTGTCATAGCTAGAATATTCCCCTGTGGGTTCAGGCCTGCACGCTCGGTCACATAGTACTTGCCGGCCACCTGTTTTAACTTCTTCCAGAAGTTCTTATTCCAAGTTTGGTACTTAGGGTACACAAGAACAATGAGAGCATGTGCTTGTATATCTCATAAGTCTCAGATATAATTGTACAGTGTATATGTAACGGACCACGGAGAACCCAAGTGCAAAACAGGAGGTGTACGTAAAAGTCCAAGCAGTAGTTTATTCTCACACAGTTCGGTAATACAATACAGATGAGTGAGGAAGAGTCCCCTTTAAAGTCTCTCAGGGCTGGAATGTACTTATCCAGACGGAGCACGGGTGATCTCCTCCGGTCTGAGAGCGAGACTGGATTCAGGCCGGTTCCGGTCCAAGGTCCAAGGGTCTCGTAGTCGGGGTTCGTTCCGGGGTCGGGGCAGGCAGCTAGTATCAGGGTCGGTGTTCGTTCCAGGGTCAGGGCAGGCGGCGAGAGGCTTAACAGGTTCCGGTCCAGGTTCGGTAACAACAAAGACAGGCAGGGATCACAGGCAGAAAACAGAGGTCGGACAGAAACGGGACTGGTACACGGAATACGGAAAATACAGGTTGCTGGAGAATCAGAGGAACAGGTCATGATAATCTGGCACAGAGTCAGGTCTAAATGCAGACTATATACTTTTCACCTGATGAGTTCAGCTGCCCTCACCAGGTGAGTTGCATCAGTGATTGGCCAAGGAGACAGAACAGGGTGAAAGGTAAGAAACAGAGACACAGAACAGAGACACAGAGTGGAAAAACACACAGCCAGAACAGAAAACACAAGGAACGGAACATGACAGAACCCCCCCCCCCCCCCCCCAAGGAACATCCCCTGATGTTCCACAAACAAAAAACACAAAAAACACAACACGGGAGGGCGGTGGGGGATCCGGAGGAGGGCTAGAACTCTTCAGAGACATCAGAGTTCATTTCAAGGTCCTCCTACTCGTAATTCTCCCAGGTCATCTCCTCCGCATCCGATACATCCCCTGGCGGGCGAACCCCTAGATGTTCAGACATCCCCTCCTCGTCCTCGTCCATGGGGACTTCTGACTCCTCCTCTTCGCTTGATGGGGGTTCTGGGATGTCAACAGGGGGTAGCCTCCGGCGTATGGAGTTGGTGGGTTATCCTGGGTGAGAGGCGTGAAACTGATTAATGAGCCTCTTGTCAAGGATCTGTCGGGCCGGTACCCAGGTCCTCTCCTCGGGTCCGTAACCCTCCCAGTCCACCAGACACTGAAGGCCTCTCCCCCACCGCCTAGATCGAAGTAACTTCCAGACCGTGTAGGCTGGCGTGCCGTCGATCATCCTGGGGAGAGATGGAGACTGGGAGGGAACCATTAGCGGACTCTGGGAGACAGGCTTGATTCTGGATATATGGAAAGATGGGTGACTTTTTAAGGACTGGGGAAGGGTTAATCTCACAGCTACGGGGTTGATTATTTTTTCAATAGCGAACGGGCCGATGAATTTGGGAGAGAGTTTCCTAGACTCTACCCATAGAGGAAGGTCCTTGGTGGACAACCAAACCTTCTGTCCCACCTTATAAGTGGGCCCTAGAGACCTCTTCTTGTTGGCCTGTACCACTTGCCTCTTTACCGATTGCAGCAGGGAGGCCCGAGCGTCTCTCCAAACTCTCCTACATTTTTTAAGGAAGGATTCTACAGAGGGAGAACAAGAGTTAATTTCAGAGTCAGGGAACAGGGGAGGTAGGTAACCATTACCCACCTCAAACGGGGTCAGGCCGGTAGATGAGTTGACCAGAGTGTTATGTGCATATTCCACCCATAGGAGTTGCTTGGACCATTGTCCAGGATCCTTGGACGTCATACACCGAAGCAGGGAATCCAATTCCTGATTGGCTCTTTCGGATTGTCCGTTGGTCTGAGGATGGAACCCTGAAGAGAGATTTACCGAAGCCCCAATGAGATGACAAAACTCCCTCCAGAAGGAGGAAGTAAATTGTGGGCCCCGATCGGACGTGATCTTGACGGGAAGACCATGTATTCTAAAAACATGTTGTAGAACGGTCTGAGCCGTCTCCTTAGCAGAGGTGAGTTTGGGCATGGGAACAAAATGGGCCATTTTACTAAATCTATCGACAATGGTGAGAATCACCGTATTAACCTCAGAAGGGGGAAACCCAGTGACGAAATCTAGAGCGATGTGGGACCACGGACGATGGGGTATGGGTAGAGGCCGGAGCTGTCCCGCAGGCATGTTCCTGGAAAACTTATTCTGTGAACAGACGGAACAGGCATTAACATATGTGGTGACGTCTTCTTTTAATGAGGGCCACCAAAATCTCCTTTTTACCACTTCCAGAGTTCGATTGATACCAGGGTGACAGGTCAGGTTGGACCCATGGAGCCACTGCAGAAGTTCGCTTCTGAAACGAAGAGGAATAAACAGGTGAGTATCAGGACAGTTGCTGGGTCCAGGTTCATCCTCCAATGCAGCCTTTATTCTTTCCTCCACATCCCATCTAATGACGGTGACCCTGGCTGTCTTGGGAAGAATAGATTCTTCAGCTCCCTCCTCCTCCTCTGAGGAGAGAAACTGTCGGGATAGGGTGTCAGGTTTAATATTGCGGGACCCTGGGTGATAGGAGAGACAAAAACTGAAACGATTAAAAAACAACGACCATCGGGCTTGTCTGGAGTTGAGCCTCTTGGCGGTTCTTAAGTACTCCAGGTTCTTATGGTCAGTCCAAACCATGAATGGCTCCTTAGCTCCCTCCAGCCAGTGTCTCCACTCCTCGAGAGCCAGTTTGACCGCCAGTAACTTCCGATTCCCTATATCATAGTTCCTTTCAGCGGGAGACAACCATCTAGAAAAGAAGGCACAAGGGTGCATTTTGTTATCATGATTATTTCTCTGAGATAGTACGGCCCCAACTCCAATACTGGATGCATCAACCTCCACCACAAACTGTCTGTCAGGGTCAGGAAATTGGAGGATGGGGGCTGAACTGAAGAGAGCCTTCAACTTTCGGAAGGCCAGGTCTGCATCTTGGTTCCATCGGAAGGAGACCTTGGAAGAGGTTAGAGCGCTAAGGGGAGCAGCGATAGTGCTATAACCACGAATGAACCTGCGGTAAAAATTAGCAAACCCCAGGAATAGCTGGAGCTGCTTACGAGTCTCAGGGATCGGCCAATCGGTTACTGCAGCTACTTTGGAAGGGTCCATTTTGAGCTGGTTCTGACCCACAATGTATCCCAGGAATGAGACCGTTGGGACGTGGAAATCACATTTTTCAGCCTTGACGAATAACGAGTTCTGGAGGAGTCTCTGGAGAACCTGCTGAACATGGTGAACATGCTCCTGTTCAGAGCGAGAGAAAATCAGAATGTCATCGAGGTAAACAAACACAAATTGATTCAACATATCTCTTAAAACCTCGTTGATGAGGTTCTGGAACACGGCAGGAGCATTAGTTAGTCCAAAGGGCATGACCAGGTATTCATAATGTCCCGAAGGTGTATTAAATGCAGTCTTCCACTCATCTCCGTCCCGAATGCGTACCAGATGGTATGCATTCCTTAAATCCAGTTTGGTAAAGATGGTGGCCCCCTGAAGAAGTTCAAAAGCCGAGGAGATGAGTGGCAGTGGATATCGGTTCTTTACAGTGATATCATTCAGACCCCTGTAGTCAATACAGGGTCGCAGTGTCTTATCTTTTTTGTCCACAAAGAAAAACCCCGCACCCGCCGGAGAGGAGGAGGGTCGGATAATACCTGCCGCTAGGGCATCCTTAATATAAGTATCCATAGCTTCCCGTTCTGGAGTGGAAAGCGAGTATAGTCTCCCCTTAGGGGGGGTAGTACCTGGTAAGAGGTCGATACAGCAGTCATACTCTCGATGAGGAGGTAGAGATGTCGCCTTGACCTTGCTGAACACCTCCTTGTAGTCCAGGTACACGGATGGAACGTGGATCAGGTCTGACGGAGTGGGTGAAGTGGACTGGTCTTGCAGCCGGATCTTTCTGCTGGAGACAGAGGGATTGGCAGTTCCTATCCCATCTTAATACGGTCCCGTTCTGCCAATCCAGGTGCGGGTTATGCCGGCGGAGCCATGGGTAACCTAGTATGACTGGAATCTCAGGTGAGTCTAGAACAAAAAATTTAACAGTTTCAACATGGTTGCCAGAAGTAATCATTGACTCAGTCTGGTGTGTGATCTTGGCCAGAAGATGCCCATCCAAAGCATGGGCCACTATGGGTTCCCTAAGGGGACTGACAGTAATCCCTAACTGTTTAATTAGTCCCGCATCCATAAGGTTACTGTCAGCCCCTGAATCAATGAATACGGATTGTGTGATGGGTTCACCCTTGGGTCGGAGCTGTACATGGAACAGGGGATGAGAAATGGGGGCAGCGGAAGTGGACCGGCTCAGCAGGATGCCCCCCTTTAATGCTGAGCCTGATCTTTTAACGGACATTCCCGAATGAAGTGTCCAGTGCCGCTGCAGTACAGACAAAGGTTCTCCTTGCGTCGACGGTCCAGTTCCTGCTGAGTTAGCTTGGTTCGACCCATCGATCTGGATTCCCCTTCGGTATACTGTAAACTGCGGGGTGAAGTGGATGACGTCCGGGAAGAGTAGCTTGATTCTCCTCTCTCCCTCCTTCGCTCCCTCAGCCGATTGTCCAGCAGTATGGTCAGATGTATTAACTCCTCCAGGGAGGTGGGGTCATCTCGTAACGCTAACTCATCCTTGAGTTCAGCGTTCAGACTCCTGCGGAACAGCGCTCGTAGCGCTTTATCCTCCCATCCACAGTCAGCTGCTGCAATCCGGAAGGTGATTGCGTACTGAGCGACCGGGGCGTCACCCTGTTTCAATGACAGTAACCTGGTCTCTGCCTGTCTGCCCCTAACGGGATGATCAAAAACCAACAACATTTCGTTAATTAATATGTCATAGTCTGTCCGAAGCTCTGGGCGCTGGGTGGACACAGCCAAAGCCCAAGCTGCCGCCTGTCCAGAGAGTAAACTCATAACAAACGCTGACTTAGACTCACTTGTGGCGTAGCTGAGTGGTTGTTGGCTAAACACCAGTGCACATTGGTGGAGGAATTGACCACATAAACCCAGGTCACCCTGATACCTGACTGGGGTGGGCATGTGGGGTTCCCGAGATGAACTGCTGGCCGCCGGAGTTGTCACCGGAGAGAAAACGGAGGGGGTGGTGATGATTGGGGTCAGCGCAGTGGTGATCCCTGCTGAAGGAACCCCCGCTGGCGGAGTCTGTGGAGAGAGCCGCGTATCCATGGAGCGCAGCTGAGCCCGGACCTCCGAGATGGCTGATCCAAGCTCCTTCATTCCTTTAGCCAAAACATTCAAAGCTTCACTGTGCTGAGTAGTTACTTCGCCCTGCCCGCGAACTGCTTCTAATAACGTCTCTAGTTCTGCTGGGTTCAGTTTGGCCAGATTATACTGTAATGGACCACAGAGAACCCAAGTGCAAAACAGGAGGCGTACGTAAAAGTCCAAGCAGTAGTTTATTCTCACACAGTTCAGTAATACAATACAGATGAGTGAGGAAGAGTCCCCTTTAAAGTCTCTCAGGGCTGGAATGTACTTATCCAGACGGAGCACGGGTGATCCCCTCCGGTCTGAGAGCGAGACTGGATTCAGGCCGGTTCCGGTCCAAGGTTGGGGCTGGCGGCGGGTCTCGTAGTCGGGGTTCGTTCCGGGGTCGAGGCAGGCAGCTAGTATCAGGGTTGGTGTTCGTTCCAGGGTCAGGGCAGGCGGCGAGAGGCTTAACAGGTTCCGGTCCAGGTTCGGTAACAACAAAGACAGGCAGGGATCACAGGCAGAAAACAGAGGTCGGACAGAAACGGGACTGGTACACGGAATACGGGAAATACAGGTTGCTGGAGAATCAGAGGAACAGGTCATGATAATCTGGCACAGAGTCAGGTCTGAATGCAGACTATATACTTCTCACCTGATGAGTTCAGCTGCCCTCACCAGGTGAGTTGCATCAGTGATTGGCCAAGGAGACAGAACAGGGTGAAAGGTAAGAGACAGAGACACAGAACAGAGACACAGAGCAGAAAAACACACAACCAGAACAGAAAACAGAAAACACAAGGAACGGAACATGACAGTATATCCTAGTTGTCCTTTAACCCTAGGCACTCTACAGTCTATTGGCCACAGCTTCGGTAGGTGTTCTTCATCCAGAGCCTCCATTTCTGCTGCGTTCGGCGAGTTGCAGTTCGGTTCATCTGTACGGTCGGTACACTTGCTGTTGGAGTCCTCATCAGCTTTTTCCTCCCTGTCCTTGCTAGAGCTGTCGAGCGGTGGGTTGGTGTTACGTAGTTCCTGACATTCAATGTCTCCATCCTCACCTTGGCTATCGTCGTCACCCTCCATGGTGGGTTGACTGACTATGCTGCTCGGCTCCCAGATTCGGGTGCATTCCTGGTACCTCTGCAGCTTCAGGTACAAGTCCTTGTGTATTTGATATGACTGGCTGGTTGTACTTTCTCAGTCCGATGTATTGGGAGCATACCGGGGCTAATAATGGAATGTATCCCTGGGAAGACTGAGCCGCCTGAGAACAGCTGATCAACAGCCCACTGTAGCCACTCTCTGATGTTGTCCTTAGTTTTTACATTCACCCTGGATTTTATCGCTATCACTGCTACTTTATCTTTGATAAGAGTCACATATCTGCCTGCTTGGTCCATCTGATCTTGTATCTCTAGTTTAATCTTTTTCTCGACTGTTACCTTGCAATGAATGCTTACGTGGGTTCTTATTGCTGATTCACACTTTTCCCAGCCTTGTGCCCAGGGTATTAGCTGGTATCTCACTCCCATTGTTTTTCCTACTTCTGGAAGGGTGGCGTCTTCGGGTTGCTGGTCAAAGGCTGTGGGGACTTTTCTTTCGCCTTCCCTGGAGTAGGAGGTTTTAATCCTCCTCGCTCCACTTGGTCCAGTGGTGTAGCTGGTTTCGGTCCCTCTTCCATTGGCAGGATGAGCACTGGCGCCGATGGGTTAAGATTTTCAGTCACTGGTGTTAGAGGTGCTTGGGCAGGATCATTCTGTGTGTCTTCTGTACATGTCTTGCTTCTCTACTGTACCATTTTGTTCATTGTCTTACTGTCGGCCCGTGCTCCTCATAACCCTCCTAGGTCCTCCTAGATCCTAAATATCTGTACTTTATACTCTTTACATTTCTATAAATCATAATAATAATAATAATAATAATAATAATAATAATAATAATAATAATAATAATACATTTTATTTATGTAGTGCTTTTCATTCAGATTCAGATTTGCTTTATTGTCATTGCTACAACTGCAATGTGCAACGCACTCAAAGACGCTTTACATGCACCAGGGTTCTACAGTGCACCCATTTCACTCACATTTGTGAGCAAATATTTCATCATGCGAACGAGGAAAACCAAACAGTGGCACATGTGCCAGTGTTTGTTGCAGCAACAATAAGACACACAGACCTGAGGAGTTAATGAAAACCTACTAGAAATGAATTAAAAGTGTGTGAACAGCTCCACATAGAGACGAACACGGCACATATTGAAAGGATTAACCCTTTAACTCCTGATGCGTCAGCGCTGACACGTTCTGAGTGGATGGTTTAGTTTAAAAATTCAGACAAATTCAAGTGTTTTTTTTAACTGTTATTTTACTGAGAATTTTGTTCATGGAACTGATGTACAGTTTTTTAAGAAAAAGCCCAAACTAAAACTACTGGAACCAAATTACAACACTAGTTATTTATTCCTTTTTTTTTTTTTACTTCATTTTGGGTTTTGTGGGTTTTTGTTTTTTGCCTTTTTTTCACGTTATTTCTTATTTTGTGAATATATATTAGTTTCTGTTGATGTTGCTTATTTTGTTTATTTTTCTGTTTTTTTTAATTTTATTATTTTTCTTTAATTGTGTTCTGTTAGTGTCTTACTTTGTTCATGTTACATATTATTTTGTTGGTTTATTATTCATTTTTGTTCATTTTACTGATCACTTTGACTGTTTTTTGTTCATTGTGTTGCTTATTTTATCTTATTTTATTTTTTACTGTGTCTCAGTCTCAGGAGTTAAAGGGTTAATCATTCTAAAATGGATCTAATAACAAGGCAGCCAATACAACGTTCTAAAATGTATCAAAGGACAAAGCATCCCATAATACAAAGTTATGTTATGGTCTGCTCTAAATTAACACAAATGACAGCAGTCATTCAACAATGTTGGTATGTGTGCGTAAGTACTGCACTGTAAATAAATAAACATTTAAAACTAAAACTGACTTGTGCCCCTATTTATTTTGTGTGCTCCTAAAGTTTTTAACTTAGGGGCACGTGTGCTCCTGGAAAAAAAAGTTAGTGTAGAGCCCTGCCATGCAGTAAAAATAGAACAATAGGAGTCCAACTACAAAAAACAAACAGAAAACAGAGAACTGAGGGTGGTGTCGAATATGATGCCAAGGTTGCGAGTGTGGAGAGAGGGAGTTAGGGATGTGTTGTCAATGGAGACACATGTGGACTGGGTGAGGGATCAGCCAATGATTAGGAGGTCCAATTTGTCATTGTTGAGTTTGAGGTAGTTGTTTCCATCCAGGTTTTTATTTCAGAAAGGCAGGTGGAGAGGGTGTAGAGCAGGGGTCCTCGAGAGCTACTGTCCTGCATGTTTTAGATGTTTCCCTTTTTCAGCACACCTGACAGTCAGAGCGCGATGAGAGACTGATCATTTGAAACAGGTGTGATGGAAGAGGGAAATATCTAAAACATGCAGGACTCTCTCTAGGAACTCTAGGAGTTTGACACCCCTGGTGTAGAGTGGGTAGAGGGCAGAGAGAACAGAGAGGGTGGAGGAAGTGATGGTTTTGGAGGAAATGTAAAGTTGGATGTCATCTGCATAACGGTGGAATTGTACACCGTGGCGTCGGATGATATTACCAAGGGGGAGGATTTAGATGATGATTTATATAAATATATGTACTTTATACTCTTTACATTTATATAAATATATGTACTTTATACTCTTTACATTTATATAAATATATGTACTTTATACTCTTTACATTTATATAAATATATGTACTTTATACTCTTTACATTTATATAAATATATGTACTTTATACTCTTTACATTTATATAAATATATGTACTTTATACTCTTTACATTTATATAAATATATGTACTTTATACTCTTTACATTTATATAAATATATGTACTTTATACTCTTTACATTTATATAAATATATGTACTTCATGCTCTTTACATTTATATAAATATATGTACTTTATACTCTTTACATTTATATAAATATATGTACTTTATACTCTTTACATTTATATAAATATATGTACTTTATACTCTTTACATTTATATAAATATATGTACTTTATACTCTTTACATTTATATAAATATATGTACTTTATGCTCTTTACATTTATATACATTTCTGTACCAGATGCGGAGCCTGATACTGTGCAGATCTGGGGTGTAGCCTAGAGGGGGGGTGTGGGGGGCCTCCCCCAGAAAAAATTGACTTCTTTGATGCAATTGGATGATGCATTTTAAGGTGACCTGTTCAACAAATCCTAACCCCATGACATAGATATAGAACACTATAGAGTATATCAGCTGTTAGTACGTTAGCATGTTCAGCGTCAGGTGCCACAGCTGCCATCTTGGTACATGGTCCCTATGTTTGTCACACTATCAGGGAAGATATTGACACTTGCGTTGCCTCTATATAAAGATGGTAGTGATTAAACTGAGACATTGATTCCAAAGCCTGGGGTAGTAGAGGTAAAATCTTTAGCCCGAGCCCGAAACACCAGGCTAAACTAACACCAGGCTAAGCTAACAGCTGGCTAGGCTACATCTGTCTGATGCTGCACTTTGCTGTTTACCTGAAAGACTTGAGGGAAAAAAACCTAAAACTGACAACAGTAAATCCCAGAGCTGGCTGTGCTGCTCTGTTCCAGCTTTAGCCTGTTCCAGCTTTAGCCTGTTCCAGTTTTAGCCTGTTCCAGCTTTAGCCTGTTCCAGCTTTAGTCTGTTCCAGCTTGAGTCTGTTCCAGTTTTAGTCTGTTCCAGCTTTAGTCTGTTCCAGCTTGAGTCTGTTCCAGCTTGAGTCTGTTCCAGTTTTAGTCTGTTCCAGCTTTAGCCTGTTCCAGTTTTAGCCTGTTCCAGCTTGAGTCTGTTCCAGCTTGAGTCTGTTCCAGTTTTAGTCTGTTCCAGCTTTAGTCTGTTCCAGCTTGAGTCTGTTCCAGTTTCAGTCTGTTCCAGCTTTAGCCTGTTCCAGTTTTAGCCTGTTCCAGTTTTAGCCTGTTCCAGCTTTAGCCTGTTCCAGCTTTAGTCTGTTCCAGCTTTAGCCTGTTCCAGTTTTAGCCTGTTCCAGTTTTAGCCTGTTCCAGCTTTAGCCTGTTCCAGTTTTAGCCTGTTCCAGCTTTAGCCTGTTCCAGTTTTAGTCTGTTCCAGTTTTAGTCTGTTCCAGCTTTAGCCTGTTCCAGTTTTAGCCTGTTCCAGCTTTAGCCTGTTCCCGTTTTAGCCTGTTCCAGCTTTAGCCTGTTCCAGCTTTAGCCTGTTCCAGCTTTAGCCTGTTCCAGCTTTAGCCTGTTCCAGCTTTAGCCTGTTCCAGCTTTAGCCTGTTCCAGCTTTAGCCTGTTCCAGTTTTAGCCTGTTCCAGCTTTAGCCTGTTCCAGTTTTAGCCTGTTCCAGTTTTAGCCTGTTCCAGTTTTAGCCTGTTCCAGCTTTAGCCTGTTCCAGCTTGAGTCTGTTCCAGTTTTAGTCTGTTCCAGTTTTAGTCTGTTCCAGTTTCAGTGTGTTCCAGCTTTAGTCTGTTCCAGTTTTAGTCTGTTCCAGCTTCAGTCTGTTCCAGTTTCAGTCTGTTCCAGCTTCAGTCTGTTCCAGCTTCAGCCTGTTCCAGCTTTAGCCTGTTCCAGCTTTAGCCTGTTCCAGCTTTAGCCTGTTCCAGTTTTAGCCTGTTCCAGCTTTAGCCTGTTCCAGCTTTAGCCTGTTCCAGCTTTAGCCTGTTCCAGTTTTAGCCTGTTCCAGTTTTAGCCTGTTCCAGCTTTAGCCTGTTCCAGTTTTAGCCTGTTCCAGCTTTAGCCTGTTCCAGCTTTAGCCTGTTCCAGCTTTAGCCTGTTCCAGCTTTAGCCTGTTCCAGCTTTAGCCTGTTCCAGCTTTAGCCTGTTCCCGCTTTAGCCTGTTCCCGCTTTAGCCTGTTCCAGCTTTAGCCTGTTCCAGTTTTAGCCTGTTCCAGTTTTAGCCTGTTCCAGCTTTAGCCTGTTCCAGCTTTAGCCTGTTCCAGCTTTAGCCTGTTCCAGCTTTAGCCTGTTCCAGTTTTAGCCTGTTCCCGTTTTAGCCTGTTCCAGCTTTAGCCTGTTCCAGCTTTAGCCTGTTCCCGTTTTAGCCTGTTCCAGCTTTAGCCTGTTCCAGCTTTAGCCTGTTCCAGCTTGAGTCTGTTCCAGCTTGAGTCTGGTCCAGCTTGAGTCTGTTCCAGTTTTAGTCTGTTCCAGCTTTAGCCTGTTCCAGTTTTAGCCTGTTCCAGCTTTAGCCTGTTCCAGCTTTAGCCTGTTCCAGCTTTAGCCTGTTCCCGTTTTAGCCTGTTCCAGCTTTAGCCTGTTCCAGCTTGAGTCTGTTCCAGCTTGAGTCTGTTCCAGCTTGAGTCTGTTCCAGTTTTAGCCTGTTCCAGTTTTAGCCTGTTCCAGCTTTAGCCTGTTCCAGCTTGAGTCTGTTCCAGTTTTAGTCTGTTCCAGCTTTAGTCTGTTCCAGCTTGAGTCTGTTCCAGTTTTAGTCTGTTCCAGCTTTAGCCTGTTCCAGTTTTAGCCTGTTCCAGTTTTAGCCTGTTCCAGCTTTAGCCTGTTCCAGCTTTAGCCTGTTCCAGCTTGAGTCTGTTCCAGTTTTAGTCTGTTCCAGCTTTAGTCTGTTCCAGTTTTAGTCTGTTCCAGTTTCAGTCTGTTCCAGCTTCAGCCTGTTCCAGCTTCAGCCTGTTCCAGCTTCAGCCTGTTCCAGCTTTAGCCTGTTCCAGCTTTAGCCTGTTCCAGCTTTAGCCTGTTCCAGCTTTAGCCTGTTCCAGCTTTAGCCTGTTCCAGCTTTAGCCTGTTCCAGCTTTAGTCTGTTCCAGCTTGAGTCTGTTCCAGCTTGAGTCTGTTCCAGTTTTAGTCTGTTCCAGCTTTAGCCTGTTCCAGCTTTAGTCTGTTCCAGCTTTAGTCTGTTCCAGCTTGAGTCTGTTCCAGTTTTAGCCTGTTCCAGCTTTAGCCTGTTCCAGTTTTAGCCTGTTCCAGCTTTAGCCTGTTCCAGTTTTAGTCTGTTCCAGTTTTAGTCTGTTCCAGCTTTAGCCTGTTCCAGTTTTAGCCTGTTCCAGCTTTAGCCTGTTCCCGTTTTAGCCTGTTCCAGCTTTAGCCTGTTCCAGCTTTAGCCTGTTCCAGCTTTAGCCTGTTCCAGCTTTAGCCTGTTCCAGCTTTAGCCTGTTCCAGCTTTAGCCTGTTCCAGCTTTAGCCTGTTCCAGTTTTAGCCTGTTCCAGCTTTAGCCTGTTCCAGTTTTAGCCTGTTCCAGTTTTAGCCTGTTCCAGTTTTAGCCTGTTCCAGCTTTAGCCTGTTCCAGCTTGAGTCTGTTCCAGTTTTAGTCTGTTCCAGTTTTAGTCTGTTCCAGTTTCAGTGTGTTCCAGCTTTAGTCTGTTCCAGTTTTAGTCTGTTCCAGCTTCAGTCTGTTCCAGTTTCAGTCTGTTCCAGCTTCAGTCTGTTCCAGCTTCAGCCTGTTCCAGCTTTAGCCTGTTCCAGCTTTAGCCTGTTCCAGCTTTAGCCTGTTCCAGTTTTAGCCTGTTCCAGCTTTAGCCTGTTCCAGCTTTAGCCTGTTCCAGCTTTAGCCTGTTCCAGTTTTAGCCTGTTCCAGTTTTAGCCTGTTCCAGCTTTAGCCTGTTCCAGTTTTAGCCTGTTCCAGTTTTAGCCTGTTCCAGCTTTAGCCTGTTCCAGCTTTAGCCTGTTCCAGTTTTAGCCTGTTCCAGCTTTAGCCTGTTCCAGCTTTAGCCTGTTCCCGCTTTAGCCTGTTCCCGCTTTAGCCTGTTCCAGCTTTAGCCTGTTCCAGTTTTAGCCTGTTCCAGCTTTAGCCTGTTCCAGCTTTAGCCTGTTCCAGCTTTAGCCTGTTCCAGCTTTAGCCTGTTCCAGCTTTAGCCTGTTCCAGCTTTAGCCTGTTCCAGCTTTAGCCTGTTCCCGTTTTAGCCTGTTCCAGCTTTAGCCTGTTCCAGCTTTAGCCTGTTCCCGTTTTAGCCTGTTCCAGCTTTAGCCTGTTCCAGCTTTAGCCTGTTCCAGCTTGAGTCTGTTCCAGCTTGAGTCTGGTCCAGCTTGAGTCTGTTCCAGTTTTAGTCTGTTCCAGCTTTAGCCTGTTCCAGTTTTAGCCTGTTCCAGCTTTAGCCTGTTCCAGCTTTAGCCTGTTCCAGCTTTAGCCTGTTCCAGCTTTAGCCTGTTCCCGTTTTAGCCTGTTCCAGCTTTAGCCTGTTCCAGCTTGAGTCTGTTCCAGCTTGAGTCTGTTCCAGCTTGAGTCTGTTCCAGTTTTAGCCTGTTCCAGTTTTAGCCTGTTCCAGCTTTAGCCTGTTCCAGCTTGAGTCTGTTCCAGTTTTAGTCTGTTCCAGCTTTAGTCTGTTCCAGCTTGAGTCTGTTCCAGTTTTAGTCTGTTCCAGCTTTAGCCTGTTCCAGTTTTAGCCTGTTCCAGTTTTAGCCTGTTCCAGCTTTAGCCTGTTCCAGCTTTAGCCTGTTCCAGCTTGAGTCTGTTCCAGTTTTAGTCTGTTCCAGCTTTAGTCTGTTCCAGTTTTAGTCTGTTCCAGTTTCAGTCTGTTCCAGCTTCAGCCTGTTCCAGCTTCAGCCTGTTCCAGCTTCAGCCTGTTCCAGCTTTAGCCTGTTCCAGCTTTAGCCTGTTCCAGCTTTAGCCTGTTCCAGCTTTAGCCTGTTCCAGCTTTAGCCTGTTCCAGCTTTAGCCTGTTCCAGCTTTAGTCTGTTCCAGCTTTAGTCTGTTCCAGCTTGAGTCTGTTCCAGCTTGAGTCTGTTCCAGCTTGAGTCTGTTCCAGTTTTAGTCTGTTCCAGCTTTAGCCTGTTCCAGCTTTAGTCTGTTCCAGCTTTAGTCTGTTCCAGCTTGAGTCTGTTCCAGTTTTAGTCTGTTCCAGCTTTAGTCTGTTCCAGCTTGAGTCTGTTCCAGCTTCAGTCTGTTCCAGTTTTAGTCTGTTCCAGCTTTAGCCTGTTCCAGTTTTAGCCTGTTCCAGTTTTAGCCTGTTCCAGCTTTAGTCTGTTCCAGCTTTAGTCTGTTCCAGCTTTAGCCTGTTCCAGTTTTAGCCTGTTCCAGTTTTAGCCTGTTCCAGCTTTAGCCTGTTCCAGTTTTAGCCTGTTCCAGCTTTAGTCTGTTCCAGTTTTAGTCTGTTCCAGTTTTAGTCTGTTCCAGCTTTAGCCTGTTCCAGTTTTAGCCTGTTCCAGCTTTAGCCTGTTCCCGTTTTAGCCTGTTCCAGCTTTAGCCTGTTCCAGCTTTAGCCTGTTCCAGCTTTAGCCTGTTCCAGCTTTAGCCTGTTCCAGCTTTAGCCTGTTCCCGTTTTAGCCTGTTCCAGCTTTAGCCTGTTCCAGTTTTAGTCTGTTCCAGTTTTAGTCTGTTCCAGCTTTAGCCTGTTCCAGTTTTAGTCTGTTCCAGTTTTAGTCTGTTCCAGTTTTAGTCTGTTCCAGCTTTAGTCTGTTCCAGCTTTAGTCTGTTCCAGCTTTAGTCTGTTCCAGCTTTAGTCTGTTCCAGCTTTAGCCTGTTCCAGTTTTAGCCTGTTCCAGTTTTAGTCTGTTCCAGCTTTAGCCTGTTCCAGTTTTAGCCTGTTCCAGTTTTAGCCTGTTCCAGTTTTAGCCTGTTCCAGTTTTAGCCTGTTCCAGTTTTAGTCTGTTCCAGTTTTAGTCTGTTCCAGTTTTAGTCTGTTCCAGCTTTAGTCTGTTCCAGCTTTAGTCTGTTCCAGCTTTAGTCTGTTTGTTTCAGGTAGAGTTTAGAACAGAAGACTGTAAACCGCAGACAGGACAGACTGTCCACTGTCATATGATGCTAACGGCTAAAACAACTGGAGTGAAATAAATCAACATCAGTCCAACATTAACAAAGACGAAAACAAAGAGAATTTTATGCATCATTTTATGTTTTAGTTATTTTTGTAAACACACAGTACAGTTTGACTTAGAATTTTCCTTTTAATTCTAGTTTTTATTCATTTCAGTTAATGAAAAAGATTTTTTGAATTTTACTTTTAGTCATTTCCTTCATTTTCATTAACGTTTATTACCTTTATTATCAACACTAGACTTGTAAGAAGAACATTTTAAGAACGAGGGAAATTTGTGTTTTAATGTAGGATTTCTGCCCATAAATCAGTTTTAATATGTGTTGTATGGAGCAGTGTTGCTATACGGGGGACTTTCTTATTTTACAAGATAAAAAAAAGATCCGGGGCTTTTGGTGTGAGATCTGAGGCTCAAGTCCCCAAAGCCACGCCCCCTCTAACCACTGATGATCTGTATGTTATAAATGTTATAGTTTAGTTTTAAAAGCAGCTAGTAGGTGTTACTTGTAAGCTCCACCCCCACAGGTAACCCCTCCCAGCCCACTTCGCTGCACTACATGAGTCCGTACCAGATGAACGCCTACGCCATGGCGCTGAAAGCGGTGGGTGACATCATCCAGGACTACGACAGCGACAAACTCTTTCCCGCCTACGGCTTCGGTGCCAAACTGCCCCCCGACGGAAAAATCTCCCACGCCTTCGCTCTGGTAAGACCTGTAAAGACTGAGAGGGGCGTGGCTTGGAGTTGAGCTGTTTTTGTAATTTGACTCCGCCCACATTTGTTGCATCGTGTGTGTGAGGTTTGACTGCTTCATTTGTCTGAACTGAAAAACATTTGACATTATGTCGATAATAACGACTGCACAATTTATCTGTGGTTTACTTTCAATAAAATAACATGAAATTCAGTAAATATTGACGTTTACAAACTAAAATGTAAAACTAAAATGTGAAAAACCTCAACAAGTGTGAACAACAGGAATTGTCGAAAGAAACTTCACTCCAATTTTAACAGTTTTTTTGCTTCTTTATGTAAAAATGATTTTGAAACAAAACATTGTTAAAATTACATTTTTTTTGTCTACATTTGTTCTCATTGTTTAACACCACAGAGAGGGAGTCAACATTGTTTGAGATCAATGCATTTTTTCGTCTTGCAGCCAAATATTTGCATGCACTAAATATTAAAATATTTAGTTAAAATTACATTTATGTTTTCTAGGAAATGTGAGTTTTTTTATGGTTATTTTCACCTTATTTGTTTGTGTAGTTTGTAAAAAAATTATTTTCATAATTGGATGGAGGAGTCTGAGAACCCTGGTCTAAGAGTCCTGGACTAAACTGGACCCTGGCACCACTCTGTGCTAATGCTAACACATTAGACTAGATCAGTAGACCAAATTGATGTCATATCTATTATCATGTCTTCCAAATCATCACCTGCCTCTTAGATCCAATTACAACTAAACTCTTTAAACAGATTCTGCCCCTAATTATTAACACTGTCCTAAATATAATTAACACTTCATTAATTACTGGATATGTGCCACAGTCATTTAAATATGCTGTTATTAAACCAATTCTGAAAAAGCCTACCCTAGATCCTGACATTTTAGCCAATTATAGGCCTATATCCAATTTGTCCTTCCTGTCAAAGGTTTTAGAACGAGTAATAGTTAAACAGCTGTGCCAATACCTGCAGGATAATAGTTTATTTGAACAGTTTCAGTCTGGCTTTCGTGCCCATCATAGCACTGAAACAGCGTTAGTTAAAGTTACTAATGACTTATTATTAGCCGCTGACATGGGATTAATATGGGTCCTGGTGTTATTAGACCTTAGTGCAGCCTTTGACACCATTGACCACAGTATCTTAGTGCACAGATTAGAATATGATATAGGTATTAGAGGAGCAGCCCTCTGCTGCTTTAAATCATATTTATCTAATCCATAACAATTTGTTAACGTTAATCAACAATCATCGCAGTCCTCCAGAGTTAATTATGGCGTTCCTCAAGGGTCAGTCCTTGGGCCTATTTTGTTTACACTATATATGCTCCCCTTAGGTAACATCATTACAAATCATGGCATTAATTTTCATTGTTATGCAGATGACACACAGCTATATTTATCGATTAAACCTGATCAGACCAGACAAATAGATAAACTAAGTACATGTGTCCAAGACATAAAGACTTGGATGAGTGACAATTATCTTTTATTGAACCCTGAAAAAACTGAAGTCGTTATAATTGGTCCTAAAAATGCGAGAAACTCCTTAACTGACCACATAGTTACTGTAGACAACTTAAGTGTAACACCCAGTGACACAGTTAAAAATTTAGGAGTTTTATTTGATCCAGATCTTTCATTCAAAGGGTCAGAGGTCAGGGCACATTAACCAAACATGCAGAACAGCCTTCTTTCACCTGCACAACATTAGCCAAAATTAGGAATATTCTGTCTAAAACGACTGCAGAAAAATTAATTCATGCATTTGTTACATCACGATTAGATTATTGTAACTCCTTACTTGTAGCGTGTCCTAAATATTCCCTAAAAAGCTTCAACTGGTTCAAAATGCAGCAGCAAGATTATTAACAGGATCAAATAGAAGAGAACACATCACCCCTGTGCTCCAAACCCTGACCCCTGACCCCTAACCCTATCACCCCTGTGCTCCAAACCCTTCACTGGCTACCAGTTGAGTCTAGAATTGAATTTAAAATCCTCCTCCTTACATATAAAACCATTAATGGTATGGGTTAGGGTTAGGGGTCAGAGGTCAGGGGTTAATGTTCAATTCAATTCAATTTTATTTATAAAGCCCTAAATCACAACAAAGTCATCTCAGAGGGCTTTACAAAAACACAATCAACTACAGAAATACATGAAAAGTCCCAAGCATCCCCTGTCCTTAGACCCTCCCCCTGTCCTTAGACCCTCCCCCTGTCCTTAGACCCTCCCCCTGTCCTTAGACCCTCCTTCTCAGCAGAAAAAACTTCCAAACCCAGTGGGAAAAAGAAGAAATCTTGAGGAGAACCACATTGAAGGACAGATCCACTCCCATGGACGGACAGACTATAAATCCGTCCATATATAAATGAAGGAAGGGGGGGCTGGTCCAGACAGGCAGGGGCGGTGGTCCGGGGTCACAGGTCAGCACAGACGAGACACTGCAGATCCTGTCATTCATGGCTCCCGTGCAGACACTGTCAGGAAAACCACCACTCCCCCCAGGGGGGGGGGGGGACACCAGGTGACTAGTCATGAACAGACTTGGTATGAAAGATATGTTATAAAAATGACAGAAACAGGTGTGAGAGAGAGAAAGAGAAGAAAGAACTCAGTGTCTGTACTTCCCCAGCATTCTAACTCCTAGGGCAGCCTAGACTGAACTGTGACTCATACATCATGTATACATGATATATGAGTCACATCATTTTTAACTAACCTGACCATAGTCTTTCTCAAACAGGAATGTTTTAAGCCTAATTTTAAATGTAGAGACTGTTTCTGCGTCTTTAATATTAAAGGGAAGATGATTCCATAAGACAGTAACCATGGTAACTAAAGGCTCTAGCTCCTACTGTACTTTTACAAACCCTAGGAACTTTCAATAAACCTGCATTCTGAGAACGAAGGGTTCTATTGGGTTGGTACGGAACCAGATCATCTTTAAGATAAGAGGGGCCCATACCATTAACCCCTGACCTCTGACCCTAACCCTAACCCATACCATTAATGGTTTTATATGTAAGGAGGAGGATTTTAAATTCAATTCTAGACTCAACTGGTAGCCAGTGAAGGGTTTGGAGCACAGGGGTGATAGGGTTAGGGGTCAGGGGTCAGGGTTTGGAGCACAGGGGTGATAGGGTTAGGGGTCAGGGGTCAGGGTTTGGAGCACAGGGGTGATGTGTTCTCTTCTATTTGATCCTGTTAATAATCTTGCTGCTGCATTTTGAACCAGTTGAAGCTTTTTAGGGAATATTTAGGACACGCTACAAGTAAGGAGTTACAATAATCTAATCGTGATGTAACAAATGCATGAATTAATTTTTCTGCAGTCGTTTTAGACAGAATATTCCTAATTTTGGCTAATGTTGCGCAGGTGAAAGAAGGCTGTTCTGCAAGTTTGGTTAATGTGCCCTGACCTCTGACCCTTTGAATGAAAGATGTGGATCAAATAAAACTCCTAAATGTTTAACTGTGTCACACTGACACATATATAGATATAACCAAATTATCAATATTGCAAAAGGTCAAAGGTCAAGGCGACATTTAGCAGAAAGGTCAAAATCCCATTATTGGTTCTAATTGAAGAACAGGTTGTCATAGAAACTGGAGATTGACACAAAATAGGGACGGGGTTAAACATTCTCTGGATACTCGTGTAGTTGTGTAAGTGTGTGAATATGTGGTATAACATGTGGGAGTGGGGACTCACATCAGCTGATTGGAACATGTGGGACGACAAGAAATGTGTGGGAAACCTCCATCTGAAACACTTGAACACACACACACTCACACACACATACACACACACACACACACTCACACTGACACATACACACACACACACACACACACACTCACACAGACACATACACACACACACACAGACACACACACACAGACACACACACACACACACACACACTCACACAGGTGGTCAGGTAGGGAGTTTCTCGCATTTTTATGGCCAATTATAACGACTTCAGTTTTTTCAGGGTTCAATAAAAGATAATTGGCACTCATCCAAGTTTTTATGTCTTGGACACAAGTATTTAGTTTAATGGTATGGGCCCCTCTTATCTTAAAGATGATCTGGTTCCGTACCAACCCAATAGAACCCTTCGTTCTCAGAATGCAGGTTTATTGAAAGTTCCTAGGGTTTCTAAAAGTACAGTAGGAGCTAGAGCCTTTAGTTACCATGGTTACTGTCTGATGGAGCTAGAGCCTTTAGTTACCATGGTTACTGTCTTATGGAATCATCTTCCCTTTAATATTAAAGACGCCGAAACAGTCTCTACATTTAAAATTAGGTTGAAAACATTCCTGTTTGAGAAAGACTATGGTCAGGTTAGTTAAAAATTATGTGACTCATATATCATGTATACATGATGTATGAGTCACAGTTCAGTCTAGGCTGCCCTAGGAGTTAGAATGCTGGGGAAGTACAGACACTGAGTTCTTTCTTCTCTTTCTCTCTCTCACACCTGCTTTTGTCATTTTTATAACCTATCTTTCATTTAACTATTTTTTCTTTTTCCTGTTTTTTTTTGTATTTTTTCACTGTAAAAACTGTCACTCCTCATCACTGCTGGTTTTGGACTTGGGTGAAAATAAAAGAAAAAACAACTGAAGTCAAATTAACCCTTGAAAAAAAAAAAAATATATATATATATTATTTAAGTATGTCCAACTGGCTGCTGTTACAGTTGTATTACTGTTGATTTGTTCCAGCAGACTAGTAAAGTATATTTTTTAAAATTGTATTTAGAGTTAACTAGCTGCTGTTATAAATCTGTAAACTTTCAGAACAGACTATAATAACCAAATATTTATTTTCAGTCAATGGTTGGTTCTCAACTTTTGTTTCCAGGCTGTAACTTGTCTTTGTGTGACCCTCACCAATAATATTCCTGAACCCCAGGAACAACTAATAATGTTATAATTCACTATAAGTGCAGATTCCACATTTTTATCTGTATTGTCACTGGGGTGGGGCTGTTGTGGACCCCCCCTCCCTGCTGCCGTGTGCCCCACAGGTGCTGTGGCCCTCGTCTTGGTGCCCAGGTTTGGCCCTTGATGAAATCTAATTGGGGAACCCTGCCTTAGAGGGTTAGGGATACTATCTGGTCTGGATTCTGAGATATCAGCACTGATGTGTTGGAACTGTTGACCTTCACTGCCACCTTGACCTTTGACCTTTAGAGATCAACATTTAATGGTTTCTTCTTTAACAATCAATTATCTCTGACAGTTTCATCAAAATCTGTCCAGAACTTTTTCAGTTATCTTACTGACAAATAAACAAACACACAGTAAAACCTACTCTGAGAGCACAAACCTCCCTCAAGGCAGGGGGCGTGGTGTGAGGAGAGAGCTGTTGCTGTCAGAGGTGTTTGGGGGTGAGAGAGGGGAAAGTAAAGTGGTGCTGCAGACAGGTATGCCCTTTTTGCGAGACTGGGAGGGTGGGGGGGCAGAGCCAAACCTGTTAAAGAAGAATTCAACTCATTTGCCCAGTCCTGTCCCCTTGTTTCAGGGCCCCTTCCATTTTCCTTAGTGTGGCCTGAGATGGTTTTTAGGCCTCTCCAGACTTCTCTGGCATTGCTCCCCTTGAGGTGCTCCTCCAGCTTCTCCCTGTAGCAGTCCTTACCTCTCCTTATCCCTCTTTTCAGTTCCTTCTGGACTCTCCTCAGCTCTTCCTTGTCCCCAGATTTAAAAGTCCTCTTTTTCTCATTGAGGAGGGCTTTTAGCTCAGGGGTCACCCAGGGTTTATTGTTGGGGAAACACCGGACCTTCCTGGTAGGTTGGGAGAATATAGGACAGAGAAGCATGATTAAAGTCACCAGAGATAAGGAGGAGGGACTGGGGGTGTGATGTCTGAAGCTTTGATACTGTGGTGTGTACAGCCTTGCAGGCAACAGCAGCATCGGCTGATGGAGGGATATACACAGTTATTGCGATAACGTGCGAGAATTCCCTAGGGAGGTAATATGGCCAAATGCTAACCGCTAGCAGTTCAATGTCTTTACTGCAGTACTGCTCCTTTACCCTGATGTTCCCCGGGTTACACCATCTCTCGTTAAGGTCCTCTTACCGGTGTCTTTCGCATTCCTGTCTGCTCTCACAAGTTGAAAGCTGTCAAGGGTGACGTGTGAGTCCGGTGAGAGTCCGTTAAGCCAAGTGTTCGTGAAGCACATGAGGCTACACTCCCGGTACTCCCTCTGCAGCTTGGTTAGCGCCGATAGCTCATCCATTTTATTAGGGAGAGATCTTACATTTCCCATGATGAGACGGTATGGATGGTTTACCGTCTTTTCTTCATCCCAGCTCTGCATCCCCTTCTCCTTCTTCTTAATTCTGTGGGGATCTCCGTTGCTCAGTGCTAACAGCTGTTCCTGAATGTAAACAATGGAGCCGTGGCTAAACGGATCAGCTGATGAAAGTTTAAATTCTTCGAAAAAGACGAAGAGAAAAATGCAAAGTCTCACAAGTTGTACGTTCATTGGTTCACACTTCCGACCAAGACTAGCATAGAAAGACACACGAAAAAAATGTAGGAACACAATGAAAACACTAAAACACGTAAAAATGCTCAGAGCTACTGTAACAGGCTGCCATCTTAGACAAGGTTAGTTTTATTTTTTACAGTGTTCAGTCATATTAGTTTAATTTTTACAGTGTAGTGTTTGCTTTGCAGAACTCAAACACAGAAAACCCAAACTGTGTTGCCATTGAAGGCGTCCTGGAGGCGTACTTCCACTGTCTGAGGACTGTCCAACTGTACGGACCAACAAACTTCGCTCCTGTTATCAGCCAGGTGGCACGGTGAGACACGCACACACACGCACACATACACACACACGCATGCTAGCATGCGTGCGTGCACACACGAACACACACGCATACATCCATGCACACAAACACACACATGCACACACACACGCACACACATACGCACACACAAACACACACACACGCATGCTAGCACACATGCATGCACACACGCATTTATGACACTAATATCGTAGTTGTTACCGCCCACTCCAAGCGTCTAGGGAACGCCTACTCCAAGCGTGTAGGGAACGTCCACTCCAAGCTTCTAGGGAACGCCCACTCCAAGCTTCTAGGGAACGCCTACTCCAAGCGTCTAGGGAACGTCTACTCTAAGCTTCTAGGGAACGCCCACTCCAAGCTTCTAGGGAACACCTACTCCAAGCGTCTAGGGAACGCCTACTCCAAGCGTCTAGGGAACGTCCACTCTAAGCTTGTAGGGAACGCCCACTCCAAGCATCTAGGGAACACCAACTCCAAGCGTCTAGGGAACGGCCACACTAAGCATCTAGGGACCGCCCACACTAAGCGTCTAGGGAACACCCACTCCAAGCATCTAGGGAACACCAACTCCAAATGTCTAGGGGAACGCCCACACTAAGCATCTAGGGAATGCCCACTCGAAGCATCTAGGGAACGTCCACTCTAAGCTTCTAGGGAACGTCCACTCTAAGCTTCTAGGGAACGCCCACTCGAAGCATCTAGGGAACGTCCACTCTAAGCTTCTAGGGAACGTCCACTCTAAGCTTCTAGGGAACGCCTACTCCAAGTGTCTAGGGAACGTCCACTCTAAGCTTCTAGGGAACGCTCACTCCAAGTGTCTAGGGAACGCCAACTCCAAATGTCTAGGGGAACGCCCACGTTAAGCGTCTAGGGAACGACCACTCTAAGCTTCTAGGGAACGCCTACTCCAAGCGTCTAGGGACCGCCCACACTAAGCGTCTAGGGAACACCCACCCCAAGTGTCTAGGGAACCCCCACTCTAAGCATCTAGGGAACGTCCACTCTAAGCTTCTAGGGAACGCCTACTCCAAGCATCTAGGGAACGTCCACTCTAAGCTTCTAGGGAACGCCTACTCCAAGCATCTAGGGAATGTCCACTCTAAGTTTCTAGGGAACGTCCACTCTAAGCTTCTAGGGAACACCTACTCCAAGCGTCTAGGGAACGCCTACTCCAAGCGTCTAGGGAATGTCCACTCTAAGCTTCTAGGGAACCTCCACTCTAAGCTTCTAGGGAACGCCCACTCCAAGTGTCTAGGGAATGCCCACTCCAAGCATCTAGGGAACACCAACTCCAAGCATCTAGGGAACGCTCACACTAAGCATCTAGGGACCGCCCACACTAAGCGTCTAGGGAACGCCCACTCCAAGCATCTAGGGAACACCAACTCCAAATGTCAAGTGAACGCCCACTCTACGCGTCTAGGGAAGGCCCACTCTAAGCATCTAGGGACCGCCCACACTAAGCGTCCAGGGAACGCCCACTCCAAGCATCTAGGGAACGCCCACTCCAAGTGTCTAGGGAACGCCCACTCCAAGCATCTAGGGAACACCAACTCCAAATGTCTAGTGAACGCCCACTCTCAGCATCTAGGGAAGGCCCACTCTAAGCATCTAGGGAACGCCCACCAGTGCCACCTAGTGTGTGCAGGGTTGAGGGTGGTGCTGTGGTGCAGTTGTGGTGGATCACCACAGGGCAGTGTCCAGTCATAACTCTGACTTTTGTCACCGGTTCTGTTCATAGCTTTTATGGACAGAGCCTCTCGGCACAGTCGGGTTTGGTGGATGGAGGATCTTGTAGATGATGTGGTCCTTGAGCAGTGACCTCCAGCTGTCATTGGACAGTCTGGGATGAAGATCAGCTCCTCCCACTCTGAGGTCATGGTTCTGAGACAGAAAATGGTCCTGTGTGGGTCCGGGGTTTATTTGGTCCCGTGCGGGTCCGGGTTTATTTGGTCCCGTGTGGGTCAGGGGTTTATTTGGTCCCGTGTGGGTCCAGGGTTTATTTGGTCCTGTGTGGGTCCGGGGTTTATTTTGTCCCGTGTGGGTCAGGGGTTTATTTGGTCCCGTGTGGGTCCGGGGTTTATTTGGTCCCGTGTGGGTCCGGGGTTTATTTGGTCCCGTGTGGGTCCGGGGTTTATTTGGTCCTGTGTGGGTCAGGGGGTCCACCTTAGTTTCAGTTCTTCTGGATCTTATTCAGTAGTGATGATTGTTATCCAACAGCCGTCAAAATGAAGTCAGAAAACACAAGTTTAATATTGACCATGCCCCCTCCGCTTTAAATAGTTTGGCAATATTTTATGTTAGGGTTAACACTCTCTCTCTCTCTCTCTCTCTCTCTCTCTCTCTCTGTCTCTGTCTCCCTCCCTCTCTCCCTCTGTCTTTCTCTCCATCTGTCTCTATACATCAGGGGGGGGGGTATGACCTCTGCGTGACATCACTACTCAGCTGTTGCCCTGTGGTGTGGACACCGGGTGTGAACCCAGGAGCAAACAATGCCGTACATGCCTAACCTTTGACCTTTAACCCTAACCACAGCTCAGTACTCACTCACCTTTGACCTTTAACCCTAACCACAGCTCAGTACTCATTCACCTTTGACCCTAACCACAGTTCAGTACTCACTAACCTTTGACCTTCAACCCTAACCACAGTTCAGTACTCACTCACCTCTGACCTTTAACCCTAACCACAGGTCGTTACTCACTCACCTTTGACCTTTAACCCTAACCACAGCTCAGTACTCACTAACCTTTGACCTTTAACCCTAACCACAGCTCAGTACTCACTAACCTTTGACCTTTAACCCTAACCACAGCTCAGTACTCACTAACCTTTAACCCTAACCACAGCTCAGTACTCATTCAACTTTGACCCTAACCACAGTTCAGTACTCACTAACCTTTGACCTTTAACCCTAACCACAGCTCAGTACTCACTAACCTTTGACCTTTAACCCTAACCACAGCTCAGTACTCATTCAACTTTGACCCTAAACACAGTTCAGTACTCATTCAACTTTGACCCTAACCACAGTTCAGTACTCACTAACCTTTGACCTTCAACCCTAACCACAGTTCAGTACTCACTAACCTTTGACCTTCAACCCTAACCACAGTTCAGTACTCACTAACCTTTGACCTTCAACCCTCACCACAGTTCAGTACTCACTAACCTTTGACCTTTAACCCTAACCACAGCTCAGTACTCACTAACCTTTGACCTTTAACCCTAACCACAGCTCAGTACTCACTCACATCTGACCTTTAACCCTAACCACAGTTCGTCTTCCACAGTAAAACTGAATTGTCCAGTTAAAGCGACAGTACTTATTTTTAGTCTATGTAGAACACATAATCTATGCATGGATTCTAATTATTTTAACTGTCATTTATAATATTCATCATTTTAATCATGAAATATACTTATCTATGAAACGACAAAATCAAATTAAATTATTTATTCTTTTAAACATTAATTCTATATATATCAACATCAGTCTACACTGTGTTTGAACTATTTTAGTCTGTGTTGAAACAGGACTTTTTGTTTTGCACATATTGTTTGCACTTGGAAAAAAGAGAAATATATAATTTTATTTATTTTAATTTAACGTTTATTACATTTTAGTTTAGTTACATTTTGTTAGACGAATAAGTTCATTAAAAGGAAGAAGTTCATTGAAAGTTAACTTTTACAGAGTTAACTTGTGTCATTAAAAGTCTGTTCATTCATATCAATTTAGTTTTATTAAAATCTGGTCTCGATCTCGTCAGCTGAGTGTCTTGTCTCACCCTCAGTAGTGACAGAAGGTGGACAGGTGGATTGGGGCAAGATTGGCAGTAATGTGGGTGTAATGTGGGTGTTAAACTGATCTGTTGTGGTGAAGAATAAGTTAAACCAGAAGGAGACGTTCTGGATTTACTAATCGGTCTACGTTCCGTCCCTCACCTATGGTCATGAGCTTTGGGTCACGACCTAAAGAATGAGGTCACGACCTAAAGAATGAGGTCACAGGTAAAAGTGGCCGAAATGACTTTTGTTTATCGGGGTGGGCGGGGCTTAGCTTTAGACATAGGGGAGGAGCTGGGGCATCTGGGAGGGACTGGGAGTAGAGTCGCTGCTCCTCCACATCCAGAGGAGTCAGCTGAGGTGACTGTGTTTATTTCTTAATTTTTTTCCATTTCTGGTGAACCACTAACTTTCCTAATTGTAAAAATAAATCATTATAAATCTCTCTCTTCTCTGTCCTCTCCGTACCCTGTCCTCTCTATCCTCTGTCCTCTCTGTCCTCACTGTCCTGTCCGTCCTCCTTGTCCTCTGTCCTGTCTGTCTCTTGTTCAGATGTGCTGCAGAGGTGACAGATGGATCACAGTATTTCGTTTTACTGATGATCACAGACGGCGTCATTTCAGACATGGCTCAGACCAAAGAGGCGGTGGTCAACGTGAGTCTGGCCACGCCCACAAAACACAGCCACACCCACACGTAGAATTAAGCAAAGATTAAATAAATAAATAAATTAGAATAAAGCAAAACATGTATTGAATTGGGCAAAAAAAGTTGAATGAAGTCATATTTTTACAGTGTAGAACATTCATCCAGTTTTTATTTATGAATGATTCTGTTGTGACTCCGCCCCCCTGTGTTTGCTCCGCCCACAGGCCGCTTCCCTGCCCATGTCCATCATCATCGTGGGAGTTGGTCCTGCTGAGTTTGATGGTGAGTTTGACCCCAGAACAGAACAGGGTTCTAGGTCACAGCATTCTACACATGGTTCCACCTCTTTTAGAACCACAACCAACTGTCCCAAAAAATGAGAACAACCTGAACAAATTCAATTCAATTTTATTTATAAAGTCCAAAATCACAACAAAGTACTCACAGGGTTTTCCAGAAACACAATCGACTACAGAGATATATGAAAAGACCCTCCCCCTGTCCTTAGACCCTCCTCCTGTCCATAGACACTCCCCCTGTCCTTAGCTCCTCCTTCTCAGCAGAAAAAACTTCCAAACCCAGTGTGTGTGTGTGTGGGGGGGGGGGGGGGGTGGCACCACTAGGTGACTAGACATGAACAGACTTGGTATGAAAGACAGGTTATAAAAATGACAAAAACAGATGAGAGAGAGAGAGAACTCAGTGTCTGTTCTTCCTTCCTTCTTCCATCTCCTAGTGCAGCTGTGACTTCAGTCTGTTTTTAACTGATAAAAACTATGGTCATGGTAAACACCAATGTTTTCAACCTAATTTTAAAGAGACTGTGTCAACCTCTTTAATATTAAATGAAGATGATTCCATAAGACAGTAACCATGGTAACTAAAGGCTCTAGCTCCTACTGTACTTTTACACACCCTGGGAACATTCTGAGAATGATGGGTTCTATTGGGTTGGTACGGAACCACATCATCTTTAAGATAAGAGTAGCCCATACCATTAATGGTTTTATATGTAAGGAGGAGGATTTTAAATTTAATTCTAAACTCAACCGGAAGCCAGTGAAGGGTTTGGAGCACAGGGGTGATAGGGTTAGGGGTCAGGGGTCAGGGTTTGGAGCACAGGGGTGATAGGGTTAGGGGTCAGGGGTCAGGGTTTGGAGCACAGGGGTGATAGGGTTAGGGGTCATTTTTAGACAGAATATTCCTAATTTCTGCTAATGTTGCACAAGTGAAAAAAGGCTGTTCTGCATGTTTGGTTAATGTGCCCTGACCTCTAACCCCTGACCCTTTGAATGAAAGATGTGGATCAAATAACTGGATGTTCCACTTAAGTTGTCTACAGTAACTATGTGGTCAGTTAGGGAGTCTGTGGCATTTTTAGGACCTATTATAATGACTTCAGTTTTTTCAGGGTTCAATAAAAGGTAATTGTCACTCATCCAAGTCTTTATGTCTTGTACACATGTACTTAGTTTATCTATTTGTCTGGTCTGATCAGGTTTAATCGATAAATATAGCTGTGTGTCATCCGCATAACAATGAAAATTAATGCCATGATTTCTAATGATGTTACCTAAAGGGAGCATATATAGTGTAAACAAAATAGGCCCAAGGACTGACCCTTGGGGAACGCCGTAATTAATTCTGGAGAACGGCCATGATTGTTGATAAACGTTAACAAATTGTTATGGATTAGATAAATATGATTTAAAGCAGCAGAGGGCTGCTCCTCTAATACCTATATCACATTCTAATCTGTGCACTAAGATACTGTGGTCAATGGTGAAATTATTTAGTGTTACAGAGGGGTTTATAAAAAGGCCTAGGTTTGAAACCACTGCTTTTTCTGATCTAATATTTGGGAGAAATGTGTCTATTTTGTCTCTAATAGTTGATATTTTATTGTTAAAGAACTGCAGGAAATCATCAGAATGGAGCGTGGATGGAATAACTGGTTCCACGGAGGTGTGTCTGTTTGTCAGTTTGGCTACAGTACTGAACAGGAATCTAGAATTATTCTGGTTTTCTTCTATTATGGATGAGTAATATCTAGTTTTGGCTGTACGCAAAGATGGATTATACTTTAGTCACATATTTTTACAGCCATTGAAAGAATGTTGTGAATTGGATCGGCGCCATCGCATCTAATGTATGTGTTTGTTTAATGGAGCGAGTGTCAGTGTTGTACCATGGGGAGGTTCATCTAATCTTAGTAGTTTTTAACTTAAGGGGGGCAACTATATCTAACGTAATTTGTAGTGTGAGCATGGTACTATCGACTAACTCATCACTTATACTGGGACTAAATGTGTCCTTTACATAATCACATGACATAGACACAAATAGTGACTGAATTAACTCTTTGTACTTTGAGACAGCATGGTCACATAGTATCCTTTTCATTTGTGTTTTAATAACTGAGGTAGAAATATCCTCAAACAAAACCTGGAAGGTCATTAAAAAGTGATCTGAGAGTATGGGATTATGGGGAAAAACGATGAGGTCATTAATTTTAACACCAAGTGTTAAGATCAGATGGAGGGTGTGTCTGTGAATGTGGGTTGGTTTATTAACATTTTGGATAAAGCCTAATCCGTCTAGTAGGTCACTAAATGCATTACTAAGAGAGTCAGTGTTGTTATCAACATGTATGTTCAAATCACCAACTATTATAATCCTATCCCAGTTCAACACTACACTGGATAGAAAGTCAGAGACTGATGAGATCCAAACTGTGAATAAGGACCAGGAGGGACATAAACTAGGACAAAAAGGACTGGTTTTTGGTTTCTGCAGTTGGGGAAAGTAATGGATAAAAGTAGACTTTCAAAGGAGTGGTAAGTGGGATTAGTTTTAGGGCTAAGACCTAAACTGGAGTGAGATATTACTGCCACTCCTCCACCACCACCACTGGTTCTGGCTGTGTGATAGTTCACCTGGATTCATTTAATGGGACATATTCATCCTGCTGAAGCCAGGTTTGAGTCACAGCTAAAATATCAATCTATTGATCACTGATTAGATCATTGATTCATAGAGATTTGGGAGAAATTTACCTAATATTGATCAGTCTGATTATTATTTAAAACAATTTTTATTACATTATTTAATCTCACTCCTATAGGTTTAATAATATTATGTTTATTATTAACTACACAGTGTTTATTATTAACTACACAGTGTTTATTATTAACTACACAGTGTTTATTATTAACTACACAGTGTTTATTATTAACTACACAGTGTTTATTATTAACTACACAGTGTTTATTATTAACTACACAGTGTTTATTATTAACTACACAGTGTTTATTATTAACTACACAGTGTTTATTATTAACTACACAGGGAGAATGAGAACAACTTGAAATATCTAAAGAAAAATATTTCTCCTTTTCTGTTACTAAGAGTTTAGTGTCTTTGTAAAACGGATCGATAATCAAACACATGAATTAATGATAAACTGAAGCAGAATATTGTTAAAATTAACCTGATTTTACTGATTTTTTTACATTTGGATAATTTATGAAAGTATTTTCATAATTTAATGTTTTTTTCACTAAAATAAAGACAAACGTGGAGTTGTTTTATTCATTGTTTATTATGTTTTCATTTGAATGCTCCAACCCATTGGATTAAATCAGACTGAACATGGAAAATACAGAACAGGAGTTTGAGAGTCATGTCATAAGGAGAAACTTTAGCTCTGGCGTACGTCTTCAGTTCACATCTGAACTCAGTCTTTTTCATCAATTGGTAAAAATTATTTGAATTGAAGCAACAGAAATAGAAAGATGAAGCTGAAGAAGGAAATGATTCCAGTGAATGTCTCTGTGGGAGCTCAACCCAGACCAGGGTCAACGGTCAAGGGTGGACACCACTGTGTGACAGGAGGGAAATTAGAGCACTGAAGATAAAACTGAGAGTGTGAGAGAAGAGTGTGATGAGCAATGAGTGTGAGATAAGAGTGTGATGAGCAGGGAGTGTGAGAGAAGAGTGTGATGAGCAGGGAGTGTGAGAGAAGAGTGTGACGAGCAGCGAGTGTGAGAGAAGAGTGTGATGAGCAGGGAGTGTGAGAGAAGTGTGACGAGCAATGAGTGTGAGAGAAGAGTGTGATGAGCAGGGAGTGTGAGAGAAGAGTGTGATGAGCAGGGAGTGTGAGAGAAGAGTGTGACGAGCAGCGAGTGTGAGAGAAAACTGTGATTAGCAGGGAGTGTGAGAGAAGTGTGACGAGCAGGGAGTGTGAGAGAAGAGTGTGACAAGCTGGAAGTGTGAGAGAAGAGTGTGATGAGCAGGGAGTGTGAGAGAAGAGTGTGATGAGCAGGGAGTGTGAGAGAAGAGTGTGATGAGCAGGGGGTGTGAGAGAAGAGTGTGACAAGCTGGAAGTGTGAGAGAAGAGTGTGATGAGCAGGGAGTGTGAGAGAAGAGTGTGATGAGCAGGGAGTGTGAGAGAAGAGTGTGATGAGCAGGGAGTGTGAGAGAAGAGTGTGACGAGCAGCGAGTGTGAGAGAAAACTGTGATTAGCAGGGAGTGTGAGAGAAGTGTGATGAGCAGGGAGTGTGAGAGAAGAGTGTGACAAGCTGGAAGTGTGAGAGAAGAGTGTGATGAGCAGGGAGTGTGAGAGAAGAGTGTGATGAGCAGGGAGTGTGAGAGAAGAGTGTGATGAGCAGGTAGTGTGAGAGAAGAGTGTGACGAGCAGGGGGTGTGAGAGAAGAGTGTGACAAGCTGGAAGTGTGAGAGAAGAGTGTGATGAGCAGGGAGTGTGAGAGAAGAGTGTGATGAGCAGGGAGTGTGAGAGAAGAGTGTGATGAGCAGGGAGTGTGAGAGAAGTGTGTGATGAGCAGGGAGTGTGAGAGAAGAGTGTGATGAGCAGGGAGTGTGAGAGAAGAGTGTGATTAGCAGGGAGTGTGAGAGAAGAGTGTGATGAGCAGGTAGTGTGAGAGAAGAGTGTGACGAGCAGGGGGTGTGAGAGAAGAGTGTGACAAGCTGGAAGTGTGAGAGAAGAGTGTGATGAGCAGGGAGTGTGAGAGAAGAGTGTGATGAGCAGGGAGTGTGAGAGAAGTGTGACGAGTAGATAGTGTGAGAGAAGAGTGTGAACAGCAAGTGTGAGTGAAGAGCGTGTGAGAGAAGTGGAAAAGGTAGAGAGTTAGTGTCTGAGAGGAAGAAACCTAAACTCTCTTTCTCTCTCCCTCTCTCACCGTCTCTCTCTCTTCCCCTCTCACCCCCCTTTTTTTCTTTTGCTCTCTCTCAGTCTCTGTCTCTCTCCCTCTCTCTCTTCCTTTCTCTCTCTCTCTCTTTCTCTCTCTCTCATCTATCTTTTGCTCTCTCCCCCTCTCTCTGCCCCTTCTCTCTCTCCCTCTCTCTCCCCCTCCCTCTCTCCCTCTTTGTCTCCCTTCCTGTCTCTGCTTTTCTTTTATGATTCAAACACTCAATCTTCTTCCTCATGGGGGTGAATTCTCTTCGTCTCAGTTTTCTTTTGACATTAAACTATAAAAAGAATCACTTCCTGTCAGAGCCAGAACACTAACAAGGGTTGGTGTAAGTGGTCAATGTGGTATCAGATAAACATTCCCAGTCACTAAACCTCGCTGTGGTATTTTCAGTTCACCTTATATTCTGGAAAATACACTATCTTAATATTCTACTTCTGTGGCACTTGATGCCTGGCGTCCTATAGACGACCGCCTAGTCTGACTATGTCGGCCCTGCACAGAAGTATAAAATAAAATGAGGGGGTGGTCTCTGGGGTTCTGTTGTGGTTCTGTGGCGGAATAATAACCTTTAAAAAGCAGTACAGGCATCACTGGGTATCAGTATCACTGGGTACTGGGTAGAGGAATGGGTCGAACATTCTGGGTTTCTGTATTAATTGTATTTGTTACCTACTTTCCTATCTGCTTATTTAGTTTTTTTGTTTTTTATTGTAGATATGTATATGTTTAGTACTTCAATTATTTATTATTATTATTATTATTATTGGGTATGAATGCAGGAACTGCATTCGCAACCTATGTTACTCTGTCCACAAAAAACTTTATTATTATTATTATTATTATTATTATTATTATATCTTCCGCCGTTTTATTGTCCGCTCATGAAGTAGGGTGCGAATTCAGTAGAAACGTCATCCAAGTTTCAAAACGTGCGGCTTCACGGGGACATGGGGGCTCTCTCTGTTCGTAAACCTCAACTTCATACTTTAAAGGTTTTTAGGCATAATTCATCAACAAATCTCCCATTGAAATGAATGGGAGAATTTAATCTTTGTTGATGAGGCAATGAAGCAGCATTGGCGACGTGGCATTGGAAGTTCCTGCATTCACACCTGCAATTTCTTCAGGAATTGCACTTCTAGTTATTATTATTAACATTATTGTTATTATTGTTATTGTTATTGTTACTCCTCCTTACATATAAAGATTAAAGATGATCTGGTTCCGTACCAACCCAATAGAACCCTTCGTTCTCAGAATGCAGGTTTATTGAAAGTTCCTAGGGTTTGTAAAAGTACAGTAGGAGCTAGAGCCTTTAGTTACCATGGTTACTGTCTGATGGAGCTAGAGCCTTTAGTTACCATGGTTACTGTCTGATGGAGCTAGAGCCTTTAGTTACCATGGTTACTGTCTGATGGAATCATCTTCCCTTTAATATTACAGACGCAGAAACAGTCTCTACATTTAAAATTAGGCTGAAAACATTCCTGTTTGAGAAAGACTATGGTCAGGTTAGTTAAAAATTATGTGACTCATATATCATGTATACATGATGTATGAGTCACAGTTCAGTCTAGGCTGCCCTAGGACCACGGTTCTCAAACTGGGGTCCGCGGGGGTACGCGAAATTATTAATGTTTTTTTTTTGCTGTTTTATTTTGAAATGCGGAAGTTTTATTTAGTAGCGAGTGGGCGGAAGTAACAGCGCTGTTTGACGCCTGCTTGACTAAATTGAGACGGAGCGAGTCACAGGCTATTTTTAGCTTTTGTTCCGTTTATTATTTAAAACATTTTTGTTTCTGAAGTGTTCATTTATATTATAATACCTGAAAATTTCGCTGGTTTGCACAAAAGCACTATTAAAAAAGGTTATCATTTTTTTTAATCATTTTCAGTATCGCGAGGATGAGGGGGGACATGGAAAAATTTCACCCCTCCAAGGGGGACCTGGGCCAAAAAAGTTTGAGAACCCCGCCCTAGGAGTTAGAATGCTGGGGGAAGTACAGACACTGAGTTCTTTCTCTCTCTCTCTCTCTCACACCTGTTTTTGTCATCAGTAAATCTTATGTTCTATCGTAGTAGCCTAGCCACACTAGCTCCTCCTAGCATCAGTAAATCTAATGTTCTATCGTAGTAGCCTAGCCACACTAGCTCCTCCTAGCATCAGTAAATCTAATGTTCTATCGTAGTAGCCTAGCCACACTAGCTCCTCCTAGCATCAGTAAATATAATGTTCTATCGTAGTAGCCTAGCCACGCTAGCTCCTCCTAGCATCAGTAAATCTAATGTTCTATCGTAGTAGCCTAGCCACACTAGCTCCTCCTAGCATCAGTAAATCTAATGTTCTATCGTAGTAGCCTAGCCACACTAGCTCCTCCTAGCATCAGTAAATCTAATGTTCTATCGTAGTAGCCTAGCCACACTAGCTCCTCCTAGCATCAGTAAATCTAATGTTCTATCGTAGTAGCCTAGCCACCCTAGCTCCTCCTAGCATCAGTAAATCTAATGTTCTATCGTAGTAGCCTAGCCACCCTAGCTCCTCCTAGCATCAGTAAATCTAATGTTCTATCGTAGTAGCCTAGCCACCCTAGCTCCTCCTAGCATCAGTAAATCTAATGTTCTATCGTAGTAGTCTAGTTTCACTCAATGTAACTTTTGTCTAGATTTCCCTGAAACTGGTCGACCAATCACAGTGAAGTATAGAGTCAGAGGGCGGGCCTAACAAAGTGACACTGTAACGATTGGTAGAGAAACAAGCGTAAACAACCATAGAAGAAGAACAACAACAGGTGTAGATTTCCTTTTATCACAGATGAGTGAAGAATGTGAGAAAACGTCAACAATCTTTAAATTCTTTTTACAGAAGCGACAACAGTCGTTCAGCTCCATAATCCACCATTTTGTTTAGTCATTCCTAACTTTCTTCTGACTCCTCCGTCAACTTTCTGGCGCTCTAACTACATCATTCTAAAGATTATGCCGATTGGTTGTAGTACCGTCCTATTGCATATAGAGGATTTGAAAGACAACCTTTTAGCCCCGCCTCCCCTGACTATGAAGCACCACTAGACCCATACATGGAGTGAATAGGGATAGCACTGCTAATCTAGGCTAAACAAGATGTTCATTTGCAGCTAAAATATTTGCAGGGTTTGTTGTGCCTAGTACCGTTTGTTTGGTTGGTCAGTTGGTCAGCTACTTATTGCAAAACCTACTGGACTGTGAGGTGGTCCAGAATAGATCAAATACAATTTTGGTGAATGTAGGTCAAAGTTCACAGTCACCAAAAGTGTGGTGGGGGGGTCATTGCTAAAGGTGAGTAAAATATTATTTTGTGTTTGTGCAGCAATGGAGGAGTTGGATGGAGATGAGGTGAGAGTGTCGTCCAGAGGTCGTTTGGCAGAGAGAGACATTGTCCAGGTGAGTTTTTCTCTAAACACTAAATACCACGTGACATCACGACAGGTTTTAAATGAAATGACTGGAACTGAAGATCTGGGTTGAACTGCGGGAAACTGGACCCACAGCTTCTACATCTCAGGTGTCATTAGGTGTGTTTCCACTATCACAACTTCTGGGACTTTTTTTGGGGGACGTACTTTGACCAGGTTGTGACTTAGTCCGGTCCTGTCAGGCATTGTCTCCATACAGAACAGTCCTGTAAGAACCTTGCCATGACATCCTCATATCGCAATAGTTGCGATGGTAACGTAATCTCCTAGACACAGACACTCTTCTACACTTGGACGCTCTTCTAGACGCAGATGATCTTCTACACGCAGACACCCTTCTAGATGCAGACGTTCTTCTAGACGCGGGCGTTCTTCTAGACATGGACGTTCTTCGAGATGCGGACGTTCTAGACGTGGACGCTCTTCTAGAGGCGGACGCTCTTCAAGATGCAGACACTCTTCTAGTCCATTCTATCTTCTTCTTTTCACTCTTCTTCTGCTTCGTTGTGCACTAAACTTCTTTCAGTAACTACTCTGGAGTTACTTGTCACAATCTGATTATGTCATTTCCAACAACCAATCAGCGAGACTTCTCCCCAGTGACTATATCAGGCTGCTCTCCACTACCTACCCTCAAGCAGGAAATCTGTTGGTTCCTGTAACAGTTCCAGAAGGCCCAGTCAGTGGAAACACACCTAAACATGAGGCCCGGTGGCCAAATGAGGGGGATGAAGATCCTAATAAGCTGTTAAATATTAAATGACTCCAGATTTTCTTCTGTTTTTTTTGTTTTTTGTTTTTTTTTTATAAATGATGACAACTTCACATTTTTGTCTTTGTTTTACTGAAAAAAAAATTAAATTATGAAGAAAAGTTTTTTCCTCCCCATCCAGTTTGTTCCTTTCCGGGATTACATCGACCGCTCGGGTAACCAGATCTTGAGCATGGCACGTTTGGCCAAGGATGTCCTGGCAGAGATCCCCGACCAGCTGCTGTCCTTCATGAAGAGCCGGGGAATTGAACCGCGACCCCCTGTGGCAGCAGCTTCAGATTCCCGCTCAGCGTCCACTGACACTACCACCACCACTACTCATGCGACCACGCCATGCAATATACATGCCTGAAACCGAGGAAGCAGGCAAGGGAGCGTTGGCAGACCTGAGCACCACCAGACATGTTTGTGTGGATTCAGCGTGGATGGAAAAGAACCCAGTCACAATTATTTCAAATATAAATGAAAGGGACATGTGGTAGGCACAACCAAAAATAGGTTAGCTTAGCTGTTAAGCCTAATTTATACCCTTCGTTAATTACGGAAACAGACATTTTCATCCGGTTCTGAAGGTAGTTTTACCTGTCAGTTGGTCAAGAGTTTATCAATCCGATGAGCTCCGGGCAAAAGGGAGCAATACCACAGGAAATTGTTTGGCAGTAGAGAGGCCGAAGTGTAAAATTTCAGAATTCCACCCACGAAGAAGCTTCCCACTCGGACTTTAAAAAAGGCGATGGAGGATAGAATTAGCGAACTTGTCAGAGGTTATATCCATCTGTATTATGTGACGATGCCTGGACACAGAGATAAACAGCTGTAAGAGCAGCTGGGAAGAGATGGTGAGTGTTGTAGGGTTATCTGCCAATAAAGATGTTTAGTGCCAAGTGGTTGCACACCACCTCTTCAGGTTCAGGACCTCATCCTTGTAGGTCTCTTCTTTTCCCCCCTGTTATCATCCCCACCACCATTGCGTCGTTGGCAAATTTGACAATGATATTCTTTGGGTGGATGGGTCTGCACTCATACGTGTAGAGCAAGTACTGGATTGGGCTCAGCACGGAACCCTGTGGTGAGCCAGTGCTGAGGGAGTGGACAAATGAAAAGTAGGGACCAGTTTCACTTGTTCCGGTCAGCTCACTTGTCTCTCCAGGTGGCTCAGCGCAGAGTGGAGGGCTTTGGCTATTGCTGTGGCTGTTTGGCCTGTATGCAAACTGGTGAGGGTCTAGGGTGGGAGGGCACGTTTTAATGTGGCGGAGTACCAGTTTCTCAAGGCACTTTGTTATGAGAGGGGTGAGTGCTACTGGGCAGAAGTCATTGAGGCTGGTAGTGGTCAGGATGATGACTTGTTCGAGTGACTGGTTGAAGATGTCTGTGAAGACATGTGCTAGTTGGTCAGCACAGACTTTGAGCACCTTCTCTGGCACTCCATCCAGACTAGTCACGTTCCTTGGGTTTACGGCCCGGAGTACCCCCTTCACAGACTTGACATTCAAGGTGAGCACGGAGGTGCCAGTGATTGCTGCTTGGTGGAATGGGGGTTGACGAGGTGTGCCAGTGGATGAAGTGCACTGTAAAGGGGGGTGGGGAGGTGTTCCAGGAGGTGGAGTGACTGTGTGTGGCACCTGGGCTTCAAAGGGGGGTGAAGAAACTGTTCAGTTCCTCATTGGAGTCCCTGGCTGACACAGCGCAGCCCCTGTAGTTTGTGAAGGGAATATATATATATATATATATATATATATATATATATATATATATATATATATATATATATATATATATACAGGAACACCAGAGCAATAGAGGCCGGGGTCTACCACATCAGACAGGACCCCAGGTGTAGGCTGTGTAGAGAAGCCCCCGAAACAGTCCAGCACATCACAGCAGGGTGTAAGATGCTGGCAGGCAAGGCATACATGGAGAGACATAACCAGGTAGAGGACATACTGTACAGGAACATCTGTAAAGAGTATGGACTGGAGGTCCCAGGGTCAAGATGGGAGAACCCCCCAAAGGTGACAGAGAACAAACAGGCCAAGATCCTGTGGGACTTCCAGATCCAGACTGACAAGATGGTGATGGCCAATCAGCCTGACATAGTGGTGGTGGATAAACATGAGAAGACAGTGGTGGTGATAGATGTAGCAGTCCCCAGTGATAGCAACATGAGAAAGAAAGAACATGAGAAGAGAAGAGAAATACCAAGGGCTGAAAGAGGAGTTAGAGAAAATGTGGAGTGTGAAGGCAACAGTGGTACCAGTAGTGATGGGGGCACTAGGGGCAGTGACCCCCAAGCTGGGACAATGTCTCCAGCAGATACCAGGAACAACATCAGAGATCTGTGTCCAAAAGAAAACATTGTTAGGAACAGCTAAGATCCTGCACAGAACCCTCAGGCTCCCAGACCTCTGGTAGAGGACCCGAGTCTGAAGGAGACACCGCCCAGGTTGGAGGGGCCTCTGGTAGAAGACCCGAGTCTGAAGGAGACACCGCCCACAGGGGGCGAGAGGAACATTTTATATATATATATATATGTGTGTGTGTGTGTGTGTGTGAAGATGTGTTAAACATACTATGTGTGACAAAGCATGAGTCAGAAGAACAGTGGGTTCCAGCTGGAGATAAGTTTGTACTAAAGATAAGTGGAGCGACTGTTCTGTCCTTGTGACTCTAACAACAAGCAAATTACATCAATGAACAAGTTAGGTCAGGTTTAGTGTGGGTAACTGGTATCTGAAAATGGACTATAAAAGACACATACATGTCGAAATAAACTGAACCTTTTCCTACTAAACTTCTGGTGGTGACATCTTTGATCCATGATGAAAATCCACAACATTTGCAATGGCTTGCATCCCCTGCCACAGCTGTCTGGGGCTTCTCAGCTGCTTTAGCTGCACTGGTGCTTTTCCTCAGGTAGGCCCGAGCCCTGCTGTATAGCACTTGGTCGCCAGATCTGAAGACTGCATCATCGGAGTGCACGGCCAGTCATCCATGGTTTTTCATTCGGGAACACCCAAATGGTTTTTACCACGGTGACTGTGTCAATGCAGTGCTTGATGTAGGGTTCAAGTCCTCATGATGGAAAATGTCCCGGTGTGTTTCCTCAAAGCTGTTCTGTAGTCGGGAGAGGGCATTGTCAGGCCATGTGGTAATTGTCTGTCTTTGTGGCTTTGATTTCTGGCTGAGGGGGGTGTATGTGGGGGGTAGAAAAAATGAGGTGATCAGGCTGTTGAGGTGGGGGAGAGGGATAGCTCTGTAAGCATGCTTGAGGTTTGAATAAATATGGTCCAGTGTATTTTCTCCCCTTGTTGCACACTTTTTATGTTGATAAATTTCAGGCAGCATGGTTTTCAGGTTTGCCTTATTAAAGTCCCCAGCAAATATGTGCGCACCATCTGGATAGGCTCTCTGGTGGTTATTAATGGTATTTGCAAGCAGAGAGAGAGCAGCTTTAAAGTTACCGTCCAGTGGTATATACACTGCTAGCTCCCTCGGCAGAAAGAAGGGTCTGCATGAACTCCAGGTCAGGAGAGCAGTGCTTGTCTAAGACAGCACTGTTGTTGCACCAACCTTCATTCATGGAAAGGCAGAGCCCTCCTCCTCTGTTTTTCCCAGAGTTGCTATTCCTGTCCCGTCTGTGTAGCATGCGGCCTGCTAGGTGCACTGAAGCATTGCGGATCTGCGGTTGTAGCCATGTCTCTGTAATGATGAGCATGCAGCATTCACAAATGTAGCGGTTACCAGCAAGCTGTAGTTCCATGTCATCGGTTTTACGTACCAGCGATCTGGTGTTGGAGAGATAGAGGCTCTGTAACGGAGCCTTGAGTGGCTGTTTCCTGAGCTTGGTCAGCAGACCCGCTCTGCAGCCCCGCTTCTGCTTCCTCTCGCGTCTCTGCCTCCCTTGTCTGGGAGACCCAATAACAATCCACGGAGGCCCCAGGGTCCTTGCTAGTTCCTACAGAATGTTGAATGTACAGTAAAAATTGTTGGAAGTGATCATTCCTAGCCGATCGCAGATGTCCAGCAAATCAGCGTGGGTGTGTTAAGTGACATTAAACAGTTAAAACAGACAAAAAACAAAAACAAAAACCTGGACTTCGAGGGAGAGCTGTAAGCCACTGCATCCTGGCGCACCGCCATCTTGAACATCCCATAATCCAGTGGTTTAAATGGACACACACTTCACCGTCTGGCACACCCATGCCTCCACAGTAAATACATCAAAATCACTATTTCAATAGACGCCATGTTTCTTTAACCCTCAGCGATGCGTATTGTTAGCGCCCCCTAGGGGATTTCAAAGGCAACATCCATAATACAGACCGAGACTTAAATACCAGCTCCAGGACCAATGTCAAAAATGAAAAGATGAATTTCGTCTGGTTCCGGAGGTATAAATTAGGGTTTAGTCTGTTGCACCGGCTGCATGTGACTTCTATTTCCAGTTATGCAAAGTCAAGACCAAACAATTTTCCAAAACAGTTCAGTGTGTTTGTGTTTGGTGGAATTTCAGCGATGTGGCGGCAGTGGAACAAAAGACAATTAGAACCACTGGAAGAAAAAAATGTACAGCAACAACTTCTATTATTGATATTGTTCTGTGAGAAAGGTCAGTTTTCTGAAATTAACCCTTTGATGCATACTGGTCAGTCCAGTGGTCAGTTGTTCTAATGGTCAGTCCAATGGTCAGTAAACGTGATCCGCACTAACATATCTACCTGTAAATATATTACTGTTATTAGACTGTAATTAACTGTTATTAACTGTAATTAACCATCATTAACTGCAATTAACAGTCATTAACTGTTATTAACAGTCATTAATTGTTAACGCCAATTAACAGCCATTGACCGTAATTAACTGTTATTACCTGTAATTAACAGTTATTGACAGTAATTAACAGTCATTAACTGTCTCTTCTTAAACATAAAATATATTAAAATGTTTTGATGTCATTGGGGGTTAACCTAGGAGCAGTGGGCATCCATGGGCGGCGCCTGGGGACCCAGATGTAGAACCAGACTCATGGTCAGTTACCTGCTGGAGGAGTTTGACCCAAACAAACATGTTTTTGGGTGATGGAGGAAACTGGAGGAAACCATCCAGACATGAGGAGAGAAACATGTCAACCCCACACACAAAGACCAGGTTAGGGTTAGGGGTCAAAGGTTAGGGTTACACAGAAACATGTCAACTCCACACACAAAGACCCACATGGTCCGGGAATTGAACCCAGGTCTTTATGATGTTAGATTTTAAAAACATGTTTCTTTGGTTGAAATCTTACACAAATGTTTTCCAGCTGAGTGGAACGTTTTCATAACACTAAAAAATTATTTCATTAAAATCATTTACTCATACCTGCCAACATTTCAGCAGCAGAATCTTGGAGATTTTTGCAGCAGCGTTGGGTGTTATGTTCAGGAGACACAAGTGAACAAATGTTGTTTTCATAATGATAAATGATTATAAATGATGAATGATGATGAATGAGAAATGATGGTAAATTCAGTTAAATTTTATTTATAAAGCCCCAAATCACAACAAAGTCGTCTCACAGGGTTTTACAGAAACACAATCAACTACAGAGATATGGGAAAAGACCCTCCCCCTGTCCTTAGACCCTCCCACTGTCCTTAGCTCCTCCTTCTCAGCAGTAAAAACTTCCAAACCCAGTGAGAAAAATAATACATCTTGGAGAGAACCACACTGAAGGACAGATCCACTCCCATGGATGGACAGACTATAGATGAACGTCCATTCATAAATGAAGGGGGGGGGGGGGGCTGGTCTTGTTTAATGGAGCGAGTGTCAGCGTTGTACCATGGGGAGGTTACTCTAATCTTAGTAGATTTTAACTGAAGGAGGCGACTATATCTAACGTAGTTTGTAGTGTGAGCATGGTACTATCGACTAACTCATCACTTATACTGGGACTAAATGTGTCCTTTACATAATCACATGACATAGACACAAATAGTGACTGAATTAACTCTTTGTACTTTGAGACAGCATGGTCACATAGTATCCTTTTCATTTGTGTTTTAATCACTGAGGTGGAAATATCCTCAAGCATAAACTAAAAGCTCATTAAAAATTCATCTGAGAGTATGGGATTATGGGTAAAAACAACGAGGTCACTCATTTCAACAGCAAATGTTCAGATCAGATGGAGGGTGTGTCTGTGAATGTGGGTTGGTTTATGAACATTTTGGATAAAGCCTAATCCGTCTAGTAGGTCACTAAATGCATTACTAAGAGAGTCAGTGTTGTTGTCAACATGTATGTTCAAATCACCAACTATTATAATCCTATCCCAGTTCAACACTACACTGGATAGAAAGTCAGAGACTGATGAGATCCAAACTGTGAATAAGGACCAGGAGGGACATAAACTAGGACAAAAAGGACTGGTTTTTGGTTTCTGCAGTTGGGGAAAGTAATGGATAAAAGTAGACTTTCAAAGGAGTGGTAAGTGGGATTAATTTTAGGATTAATTTTAGGGCTAAGACCTAAACTGGAGTGAGATATTACTGCCACTCCTCCACCACCACCACTGGTTCTGGCTGTGTGATAGTTCACCTGGATTCATTTAATGGGACATATTCATCCTGCTGAAGCCAGGTTTGAGTCACAGCTAAAATATCAATCTATTGATCACTGATTAGATCATTGATTCATAGAGATTTGGAAGAAATTGACCTAATATTGATCAGTCCACATTGGATATAATTGTTAGTGTAACGGACCACGGAGAAACCAAGCGCAAAACAGGAGGCGTGCGTAAAAGTCCAAACAATATTTTATTCTCACACAGGTTAGAATAACAACACAGAGGAGTGAGGACAGGTCCTCGTTAAAGTCTCTCGGAGCTGGGCTGTACTTATCCAAGCCGGGCCCAGAGGTCTTCCTCAGGTCCGGGAGCGGGACTGGAATCAGACCGGTTCTGGTCCACGGTCGGGGCTGGTGGCGAGGCTCGTAGTCAGGGTTCGTTCCAGGGTCAGGGCAGGCGGCGAAAGGCTTAACAGGTTCCGGACCAGGTTCAGAGACAGACAGGGACAACAGGCAGAAAACGGAGGTCGGACAGAAACGGGACTGGTACACGGAAATACAGGAGATACAGAATGCTGGAGAATCAGAGGACAGGTCATAATAATGTGGCAAAGACTCTGGTCTGAAATGCAGACTATATACCTCTCACCTGGTGAGTACAGCTGTACTCACCAGGTGAGTCGCATCTAATCATTAGCCAGGGAGACTGAACAGGGTGAAAGATGATATGCAATGACGAACAGAGAGAAACACAGAACAGAGAAAACACAAGGAACAGAATATGACAGTTAATGTTCATTTAATCTGATTATTACTTAAAACTATTTTATTAAATTATTTGATCTGACTCCTATAGGTTTAATAATATTAGGTTTATTATTAACTCCACAGTGTTTATTATTAACTACACAGTGTTTATTATTAACTACACAGTGTTTATTATTAACTCCACAGTGTTTATTATTAACTACACAGTGTTTATTATTAACTACACAGTGTTTATTATTAACTCCACAGTGTTTATTATTAACTACACAGTGTTTATTATTAACTACACAGTGTTTATTATTAACTCCACAGTGTTTATTATTAACTCCACAGTGTTTATTATTAACTCCACAGTGTTTATTATTAACTACACAGTGTTTATTATTAACTCCACAGTGTTTATTATTAACTCCACAGTGTTTATTATTAACTCCACAGTGTTTATTATTAACTCCACAGTGTTTATTATTAACTACACAGTGTTTATTATTAACTACACAGTGTTTATTATTAACTACACAGTGTTTATTATTAACTCCACAGTGTTTATTATTAACTACACAGTGTTTATTATTAACTACACAGTGTTTATTATTAACTACACAGTGTTTATTAAAAACAGTGTTTATTATTAACTACACAGTGTTTATTATTAACTCCACAGTGTTTATTATTAACTCCACAGTGTTTATTATTAACTCCACAGTGTTTATTATTAACTACACAGTGTTTATTATTAACTACACAGTGTTTATTATTAACTACACAGTGTTTATTATTAACTACACAGTGTTTATTATTAACTACACAGTGTTTATTATTAACTACACAGTGTTTATTATTAACTACACAGTGTTTATTATTAACTCCACAGTGTTTATTATTAACTACACAGTGTTTATTATTAACTACACAGTGTTTATTATTAACTACACAGTGTTTATTAAAAACAGTGTTTATTATTAACTCCACAGTGTTTATTATTAACTCCACAGTGTTTATTATTAACTCCACAGTGTTTATTATTAACTACACAGTGTTTATTATTAACTACACAGGGTTTATTATTAACTACACAGTGTTTATTATTAACTACACAGTGTTTATTATTAACTACACAGTGTTTATTATTAACTACACAGTGTTTATTATTAACTACACAGTGTTTATTATTAACTACACAGTGTTTATTATTAACTACACAGTGTTTATTATTAACTACACAGTGTTTATTATTAACTACACAGTGTTTATTATTAACTACACAGTGTTTATTATTAACTACACAGGGGATAGACACAGTTTTTCTATTATTTACTACATGCTGGGTTTGTGACAGCTCAGAGTGAAGTTGATGATGCACACAGAAGTGTTTTACTCTACGACTCTGCGCCTGGGCCCACACTCTGAATTGTCATATTGACAGGTTAAATTTAGCAGCCACATTTTGTGCTCAGAGAGAGAGGCACCTTCCCCAGTGGGATGTATGCTATCTCTGCCAATGAGCCCAGGCTTTCCCCAGAACGTACGCCACTTATCTATGAAAACTACATGGTTTTCTGAGCACCATCTAGACAACCAGCGGTTAAATGATGACAACCTAGAGGACATCTCATCACTGGACAAATTAGGCAGGGGTCCAGAGAACGCTACGGTGTTACACATCGATTTAGCAAGTTTACACACCGATGCTACGTTTATCGAAATAATGATAAATTATGATAAATTATGGTAAATTATGATAAATTATGATAAATGATGGTACATGATGATAAATAATGGTAAGTTTTGATAATTGATGGTAAATGATAATAAATTATTATAAATGATGGTAAATGATGGTAAATGATGGTAAATGATGGTAAATTAGGATAAATGAGGATAAATGATGGTAAATGGTGATAAATGATGGTAAATGATGATAAATGAGGATAAATGATGGTAAATTATGATAAATGAGGACAGATGATGATAAATGATGGTAAATGTTGATAAATGAGGATAAATTATGGTAAATGATGATAAATGACGATAAATGGTGGTAAATAATGGTAAATGATGATAAATGATGACAAATGATGATAAATGGTGGTAAATAATGGTAAATGATGATAAATGATGACAAATGATGATAAATGATGGTAAATGATTATAAATTATGGTAAATGATGGTAAATGATGATAAATGATGGTAAATGATGATAAATGATGATAAATGATGATAAATGATGGTAAATGATGATAAATGATAAATGATGATGAATGATGGTAAATGATAAATGATGGTAAATGATGATAAATGATGATAAATGATGATAAATGATGGTAAATGATGATAAATGATGGTAAATGATGATAAATGATGATAAGTGATGATAAATGATGGTAAATGATGATAAATGATGGTAAATGATGATAAACGATGGTAAATGATGGTAAATGATGATAAAAGATAAATGATGGTAAATGATAAATGATGATAAATGATGGTAAATGATGGTAAATGATAAATGATGATAAATGATGGTAAATGATAAGTGATGGTAAATGATGATAAATGATAAATGATGATAAATGGTGGTAAATGATAAATGACGATAAATGATGATAAATGGTGGTAAATGATAAATGACGATAAATGATGATAAATGGTGGTAAATGATAAATGACGATAAATGATGATAAATGGTGGTAAATGATAAATGACGATAAATGATGATAAATGGTGGTAAATGATGGTAAATGATGATAAATGATGATAAATGTTAATTAATGATGGTAAATGATAATATATATAATGAAATATCTCATAATTTGGACTTTTTATTGAATTATTGTGACTTCTTATCTCATGAGGCAGACTCCAAATGAGGGGTATGAGAAATTTGCCAGAATGCAAAGTGAGTCCTTTAAAAAATGGCGACATCTAGTGTTTATTTTTATGACAAACTGCAGCTGTCAGACTCAAATGGACCAAAGTTTTGTGCAGTTCAACTCCCAGCAGGTTCTGTGGGTGTTTGTGCTGTGGCTTCATGTGGGCTTTGTTCCTGGGCTAACACCGCCCCCCAGTGGACACAAAAGGAAACACATGTTAATACAGTCCAAAGCATGTTTAGTCAGTATTTCAACTGACTGTAAATATCTATACAAAAGTGTCACCTGTGATTTTATTCTGAAAAGCCTAAGAAAAAAGAATATGAAAGCAAAGTGAATGTAATATGAACACCTTTTATTTAAATTGAGTGTAAACACAACTGTATAAAAACAAGTTTTAGAGTTCTTCAAACAGTGCAAACACAATAAATATGGACTTTTGAAGTTTGAACCCTGTAAACACAAGTGTTGGCTGCATAAAAGTAAGAAAAGACTGTAATTATTTCCAAAAACCACAGAGCGCCTTATATATGGATTCATTCTGGTTGTGTTTAGTGACCTGAGAATTTAGATTTTACATAAAACCGTCACAGAACAAAAACTCACACCTCGTAATTGCTTGAAGCTACTTTCTCTCAACAGCGATTACTGCGCTAGTGTTGTCACTGCTAACAATGTTTTATCAAACTACTTTCATCAGTTGTTGTGTTAGGGTTAGTGGCTGTTACATGGTGCACAGCTGTTAGCAGTGGCAACGCTAGTGCATTGATAGCTATTACATGAAATCAAAATTATCAGATAAAAAGTCCAACTTATTCAATTCAATTTTATTTATAAAGCCCTAAATCACAACAAAGTCGTCTTATGGGATACTTGACTTTTTATCTGATAATTTTAACTTTTTATCTGATAATTTTAACTTTTTATCTGATAATTTTAACTTTTTATCTGATAATTTTAACTTTTTATCTGATAATTTTAACTTTTTATCTGATAATTTGGACTTTTTATCTGATAATTTTAACTTTTTATCTGATAATTTTAACTTTTTATCTGATAATTTTAACTTTTTATCTGATAATTTGGACTTTTTATCTGATAATTTTAACTTTTTATCTGATAATTTTAACTTTTTATCTGATAATTTTAACTTTTTATCTGATAATTTTAACTTTTTATCTGATAATTTGGACTTTTTATCTGATAATTTTAACTTTTTATCTGATAATTTTAACTTTTTATCTGATAATTTGGACTTTTTATCTGATAATTTTAACTTTTTATCTGATAATTTGGACTTTTTGTCAAATAATTTAGACTTTTTATCTAAATTTTGACTTTTGCAATGTGTCATGGTCATTTTCTTCATAAAACACACATGAAAAAAATGTCTATTTCCATAAAGGTGTAGTAATGGGTGGAGGTTAGGGTTAAAGGTCACACCTACAGCAGCAGACATGTTAGTTCAGTTGTGGTTAAAGCTGTGGTTTTTGGTTACATAACAACTGGTGGAGTGAACTGATGACGAAGGTGAGTGATGAAGGGCTGTCCCAGTTCAAGCCCCGCCCCTTATAGAGACATTTGAAGGAGGAAGAGGTAGTGGTAAGGCTCAGGGGTGAAATGTCATTCATTCTCAGTGCTTTATATTGTTTGTATTTTGTTTGGCTGTTACCTTGGCCAGGTCTACCTTGAAAAATTTATTTCTGAACTCAATGGAACTTCCTGATTAAATAAAGGTCAAATAAAATAAAGACATAAATAAAAGCATCTTAAAATTCAACGGATTGAACCGGTGACGGTAGTTTTAAACTATATTTATTATGTTCATAATGTATGATGCAGACGTTTATACATTCAGGTATTGTATACATGAGTCCCACCAATAGGGAATTTTTGGGAGCTGATACTTTTTTTTGACCAACATAATAATAAATAATAAACTTTATTTATATTTCATGCTTTCAAAAGCATAAAAGTCACAAGGCACTTTCCAAAAGCAAGAGGCATAAAACATCGAGTAAACCAACATAAAAACAGACAGAGACCTACAACAGTAAAAACAGTCACACAAACAAAGCTTAGTTTAAATACATGGTCTCCAGCTGCTTTTTAAAAATGTCAACAGTGTCCACACATCTGAAATAACTTTCACTTGTTCCATTGGCAGATGTTTTTCTGCTTAATAATAATAATAATAATAATAAATTATTATTATTTTGCTTTGTTTTTATTTATTTATCCTTAACTAGACTTTTTCTTGATTCAAGGTGTAATAAACCTTTTTATTTTATACATTTCAAAACTAAGGGCGTCATGGTGGTGCAGTGGTTAGCACTGGCGCCTCAGGGTGCTTTCACACCAACACTAAACGACCCATTCCAACCAAAAGTTCTTGGTTCGGTTCGTTTTCGTTGGTGTGAAATCATCAATCGCACTCGGGTTCGCACTAAATCAAGCGGACCGAGACCTCCAAAAAGAGGTGGTCTCGGTCCGCTTGACACTGCACCAAATGCCAAGCTTTGGTGCGGTCCCTTTGGTGTGAACGCGAACTCGGGTCCAAATCATCGACCTTTGGTCAAAACTACCTGTTCTTCGTCACATAGTTAGCATGACCACATTCCTGTAAATAGCGAGTCTCCTCAGCCTGAAATGACGCGCTGTGCGTCTTCGGCGACTCCAACGCATAAGTACGATGTTCTCCATACGCAGCCTTGATTCACTCGCAAATTGGATATTTTGCCAGAAATGTTCAATACAGAGAAAATAATAAACAACTATCAGAGCAAGTACCAATGTGTGAATGTGTCGCTCCATTTTGGGTCAAAATTGTCGCTTATTTCTACCGGAAGATAAATGAAACGTCAATGGAACCAACTTTGGTTCATTTGCTGGTGTGAAAGTGGACCACATTGGAATCTTTATAAACATAGTAACAATTTCACTGGTTAGTGCAGAGCAAATAATCGAACTAGTGGTGTGAAAGCGCCCTCACAGTGAGAAGGACCCTGGTTTTCGCCAGGTACTCCGGTTTCCTCCCACCATCCAAGCACATGCACTGATAGGTTAACTGGTTAACCTTAATTGTCCATAGGTGTGAATGTGACAGTGATTGTTGGTCTTTATATGTTGAGCCCTGAGATGAACTGGCGTCTCATACAGGGTGTACCCCACCTTTACCCATTGTGGCTGGAATAGGCCCCTGGTGACCCCCGCGACCCTAGTGAGGATAAAAGGGGCTCAGATGACGAGACATTTGAAAACTAAAATAATAATAATAATTTAAAAAATCCAAAAATTAAATAAAGATGAATTTAAAAATCATTATTGCCTAACTCTCTGTGCATGTAATAACATTTCCACAAGAAAACAAACACAAAAATTCAATGCGATTTTTTTTTCATTTTTATAACCCACCCCCACACTCAGGTAAATCATGCTCTTGTCTAAACTACCAATACTGACCCTAGTCTTTTGAACATCTCATTTCTTTAACTAATTATCAGCTCTGCATTTTCCCGCGCGTTTGATTCCCCTGGCCCACAACAGATTTTTTTCAATAATAATCGTTTAAAAAAACCTAATCACAATGATAAAACTAAAAACTAATCGTGGTTTCCGTGGCGGCCCTGAAGGCACCATGCGGCCTGCGGTAAACTGTGCGCTGGCCGGTGGCTCCACTTCCTGGACTGGGGCGGGCCTTGTTTCTGCCGCTGCTACAGGGACACCAAGATGGAAATCCAGGGGCTTTCTGATGCCCAAAACATTCACTCTCAACATGGCGCCCTACACAGAACCACATCGTCTCCACATCGGTCGGCGACGGGGGCGAGAACCCGCTGTAGCTCCAGCGAAAACGAACAACCGGACGAACCGGAGCCGCAAAGTGACAGCAACCACCCCGGGCCGAGGACGGGTCCGTTTCTCCTATTGGCGGAAAATGGCAGTGTTGCGGCTTGTTCGTCCCTCAGCAAGCCACAACAACAGTCGGAGAAAAACAGCAAACAGGACGACAAAAAACCGAGCGTCGGAGTCTGTGACGTGAACGCGGAGAAGGAGACGGAGCTGAACACGCTGCTCGGGTCTCAGAAGTCGGATCGGAGCTGGAGGTACGGAACCGAAAGCGGAGGCTGTTCACTGCAAATGGCGCTGCCGCTGTTCGAAGGGGAAGAGGAAGCGGCGCAGCGGCAGCTAACGTTAGCGCCGCCGGCTTTACGGCAGAGGTGCGAGGACGGTACCTCTAAGCACAACAGTGAGCCACTGGCGGGCAGCTCTTCCACTAACCGAACCGGTAGGAACCCGCAGGAATTATATGTTGTCTTCAACGTTTTCGGGGAGGATGGACCGATGGACGCCGAGCCCGGTCACCTCCGAGCGGCTTCTTCGACGCGGAAGAACGACCGAGTGAAAGGTAGAAGAACACCGGACGGCTCCGACGGGAGAGCCGGTCCGTGCCGGTCCTCTATGGAGGTCGGCCACGGCAGTAACGTTATTCTGTGCGAATCTGCGGACTGTGTCGAAAGCCAGGCCTTGAAAATCACCGAGCACGCGTTCTTTGGCGTAAGTTCGTCGGTGGTCGGCTCGAACCGACACACGGTGGAGGACGTAGTTTTAACAAACAAATATGGCGATAAGATCTGTGGGCAGATGTGTACGGGGAACAGCGGGAGGGCAGCCAGTGAGCTACCGGTAGCGCTGGCACGGGGGGAGGACGGCAGCAGCAGTGCCTTGATTTCAGTGAACTACGGCGTCATGGAAGAAGCTATGGACACATCGGAGTTGATCGCAGAGTCCGCCGGACTGCAGGAGCATGCGGGCCCGCTGCCAGCTCCCTCCAGCCCCCCTGCCAGTGAGACCTTTTCCGGAACCATCATGATAAACAACCAAAGTATCATAGTGACCATAGAGAACGGGATCCTGACTCTGGCGGCACCACCAGAGGGGTACGTCCACAAGGAGGACGACATGGTCAGCTTAAAGGAGCACTTGGGTATGAAAGACCACGAGGATATAGTTCTTCTGAATTACGACGGCGGAACCAAGTCCATAGGGAAGATCAGCACCCTGGCAGTTTCCACTTCCAGCCAACAGGAAGAGCCAAGAGCTGGCTTATCTGTGAGTGACTCTGAACTGGCTCTGGTGGACGACTGTTCTCTGTCAGAGCTGGGCACTTCCCTAGACTCTTGCTCCATCATTAAACAAGAGGGAGTGGGTCTGTGTGCCGTGACGGAGGCCGACCTGGTGACCCCATCCCCCAAAGCAGTCACTGTCACCGACTGTGACCATGAAGACTTCCAGGCCCTGCCTCCAATCCGTTCCAAGAAGGAGACTGTGGCCTCCTTTAGTTGCCCAGAACCGGGTTGCTCTTCCACATTTGACACCAGGCAGAAGCTGAAGGTCCACCTCCTGAACCACGCCGAAGACCCCAGACCCTACCAGTGCACAATGGAGGGCTGCGCCTGGGCCTTTGCCACCTCCTACAAACTCAAGCGCCATCTTCAGTCTCACGACAAACAGCGGCCGCACACCTGTCAGTTTGAAGGCTGCGGACGGCGGTTCACCACCGTCTACAACCTCAAAGCTCACATCAAAGTCCATGAGCAGGACGACGCCTTCGTATGCGAGATCTGCAGCGAGAGGTTTCGAAGTGCCACCAGACTGACCAATCATCAGAGGGTCCACTTTGAGCCGCAGAGGCCTCACAAGTGCGAGTTTCCAGGTAACTCCAAATGTTAGTAGAGGTGTGTATTGGTAATAGTCTGGTGATACAATAAAAATAGCCAGGGGTGCACCCATCTGTGGACCTGTTTTTTTAAAAAAACCCTCTTTTTATTATTTTAAAGGCAGTTTATGCAGATATTATTTTGGACCATGGGAAGGCCTGCCAGTCACTAAGCAAAACCAATTAATCCATATATAGGTGCACTGTGGTTTTTGGAGAAAATTAAAGTCTTTTAAGTGTCACCTTATAGTCTGGAAAATGTGGCATGTTTAGTTGATTCAGTTCATGTATGAGGTTCAATGATGTGATGTTGGATCTGACACTCAAAGAATCACCTACAATTGATCCCATTTTTGCTTTAAAAACAACTGTGTCTAAATGACTAATGTATTGGTATCACCTTACAGGAAATGTGGTCATGTTTCACGTGATAAGCCCAAACTGTCCTATGGCTAATGGTGGTGACGTTCTGGGGTCAAATGGAACAACATGTCAGGTGTTTGTAACAAAGCTAAACATTCAAACTTCATGTCTCATGAGGCAGGTCTGCACATGGTCCAACATCTAAATTTAATATCTGCTTATTCCACAGCTGGAAGAATGTGAGTCACAGCAACTGGCTTTAAAATAACAAAAAAGTTTTTGTTTTTTTTAAACTGGTCTAAGCCATCTACGTTTTTTGGCCACTGTTCTGACACAATATCTGGTGTTTTATGTGCTGATGTCGATCTGATACAGGAAAATAACGGGAAAATGGCAGTGAAGTACCAGGTGGTTTGCCTTACTGGAACGGTTTACAGGAGAGTTTTTATTCCATTTTAATCCAGAATAAATTTTCATTCCACTTTCAGATGAACCATATAAACACCTCATTCCAGTTGAAACTAATTATTTAGTATAAAGTCACTGGTTCATTCTGATCTGAATACATGACATGGAAACACTAAATTCCTCTGCAACATTATTCCTGTTGTTCTGCACATGCTCCTGGTCTGGTCGCCATGACAATGTACATATTTCGCCTTCATTTCACACAGACTTTTTTTATCTCATGATTTTGACTTCACCTAATGCGCCTCATAGTCTGTAAAATACAGTAATTGTGGATGAAAAGACCTCATATAAGCGTAACCATAGCAACATGACCCGTGTCTCTGCTCAGGTTGTGAGAAGACCTTCATCACCTTTAGCGCCCTGTTCTCCCACAACCGCACCCACTTCAGAGAAACGGGCCACTTCACCTGCACCTACCCTGGCTGTGACAAGACCTACGACAAGGCCTGCCGCCTGAAGATCCACATGAGGAGTCACACGGGTAAGGCTGAAGAGCACGCCGTTGGTGGTGCCGCTCCAGATGCCTCGGCGCTCTGAAGAACGTGTGTTTGAAGCAGAACAGTAGTTGTATTCAGGCGTGTTTTAGTCATGTTTGTCACACGACGACATAGTTTGGTCTTGGGCTTGAGTTAATTTGAACATTTGAGGGCTGCTGTTATTATCACGTCATCTTAAAGGGACAGTTCAATATTTTTCAGATGAATGTTTTGTCATCAGGTAGATAGATAGATAGATTTCCTTTATTGTCATTGTACAGAAACTCAGAAAACAGTGAATCTGACAATGAAATTTCATTGCTTGGCAACCAGAATACACCACACACATGTTCGCATCGCATATTCGTTAAAAATTCGCTCTCTGGGAGTGGCGTCCTGCGGCTCCTGCGGCCCGAGGTGGGGGTTGCCCTGTTGGCTTGGCCCTGCCTTGTCGTGATTGCTGTTCTGGGCTTCGGGGTCCTTCACACTTGCATGTTTGATCGGGTCTCACCAGCTACTACTGAGTCCCATTTCAAGGAATGATGGGACTCGCCAGAATGTGCTGAGAATCTCTCCACAATCTCTACACTAAACTCATTCTCTTCTGCACTGGTGTCCTCTTCTGGACTATTATATTACATTACATTCTATTTTGTACTATCAGGACATCCACGGTTGTGGTGCTCGGTGCCGATTGTTTAATTGTTTATTTATTGAATTTTTTTTGTTTGTTTTTTGTTTCTCTTTTTGTGCTGGTTTGGTTTTCTCCTCTTTTTCCGATCTACTTATTTATTTGTTTTTATTGATGACAGTTGGTGGTTGGGAATAACACATCACCTTACAGTCTTTAATTACAGTAGCACCGCCTGCTGGTTTCTGTCCCTGTTCGTCCTGTCCAGTCTTTGTTTCCTCCTCACATCACTGAGGTGCAGCACTGCACTCACTGGCTTGTAAAGGAGAGTTCTAATGGGGGATGTCTGCTCAGCTTTCGGGGAGGACCGATGATGGTCACACACATGCACTAAATAGTCTAGTATATGTCTGCAAGACTGGAATATGTACTGATCTGAAGTAATGTTGACTCCCCCTCTGTGGGGTTAAAAGATATATATATAAAACAATAAAATAAGTGAATGAATTGAAAAATAAGAACAAAATGCAGACAAATTAGAAAAAGGAAAAAAAGGAAGAAAAAAGAAAACGACAAACAAAAAAACTATTTGTTACCTACTTTCCTATCTGCTCATTTCTTGTTTTTTTTTGTATATATGTATATGTTTAGTACTTCAGTTATTTATTATTGGTATTGTTATTATTCTTATTGTTATTATTTTTATTATTATCATTTTTGTACTATGCACTATATTACTATAAGATGAATTTAGGTTATTGGGGAAGTGAAGAAGGGGTAGAATTAAATAAGCTTATGCTTCATCCTACTGCTTTTCGGACATGTCATTGTTATTATTATTATTATTATTATTATTATTGTATTGATTATTGTTGCACTTTGCACATGTTTGAAATAAATCATTCAAATCAAATCAAAAACTATAAAACATATATGAAAAAGAAAACGTATATAAAAACTTGAAAATGCGTCTTGATGTGAGGAAATAATATTGCACATGGGTATGTAGTAAAAAAGTGTAAAAGTGCAGTTTGTAAATTGAGACCAGATTTATCTGGCATTTAGCAGTCTGATGGCCAGAGGAAAGAAACTATTTTTAAATCTGGTTGTTCTGCAGCGGAAGCTGCGGAACCTTCTGCCTGACGCCAGTCAGCGTCTTTATTCTGGTGCACCCACAGTGACTCCGCCCCTTTACTCTGGAGTACCCACAGTGACTTACCCCCGACAGTGTCCTGTGAGCCCAGTTCCAGTCCGGTTTTGGTCCCGGCAGGTTTCCTGGGGTCAACAAAATAAAACCTGTTTCTTTGGTGAATGTGTGGTTTATGTGGGTGAATGTGTGGTTTATGTGGGTGAATGTGTGGTTTATGTGGGTGAATGTGTGGTTTATGTGGGTGAATGTGTGGTTTATGTGGGTGAATGTGTGGTTTATGTGGGTGAATGTGTGGTTTATGTGGGTGAATGTGTGGTTTATGTGGGTGAATGTGTGGTTTATGTGGGTGAATGTGTGGTTTATGTGGGTGAATGTGTGGTTTATGTGGGTGAATGTGTGGTTTATGTCAGTGAATGTGTGGTTTATGTGGGTGAATGTGTGGTTTATGTGGGTGAATGTGTGGTTTATGTCAGTGAATGTGTGGTTTATGTGGGTGAATGTGTGGTTTATGTGGGTGAATGTGTGGTTTATGTGGGTGAATGTATGGTTTATGTGGGTGAATGTGTGGTTTATGTGGGTGAATGTGTGGTTTATGTGGGTGAATGTGTGGTTTATGTGGGTGAATGTGTGGTTTATGTGGGTGAATGTGTGGTTTATGTGGGTGAATGTGTGGTTTATGTGGGTGAATGTGTGGTTTATGTCAGTGAATGTGTGGTTTATGTGGGTGAATGTGTGGTTTATGTGGGTGAATGTGTGGTTTATGTGGGTGAATGTGTGGTTTATGTGGGTGAATGTGTGGGTTATGTCGGTGAATGTGTGGTTTATGTGGGTGAATGTGTGGTTTATGTGGGTGAATGTGTGGTTTATGTCGGTGAATGTGTGGGTTATGTCGGTGAATGTGTGGTTTATGTGGGTGAATGTGTGGTTTATGTGGGTGAATGTGTGGTTTATGTGGGTGAATGTGTGGTTTATGTGGGTGAATGTGTGGTTTATGTCAGTGAATGTGTGGGTTATGTCGGTGAATGTGTGGTTTATGTGGGTGAATGTGTGGGTTATGTCGGTGAATGTGTGGTTTATGTGGGTGAATGTGTGGTTTATGTGGGTGAATGTGTGGTTTATGTGGGTGAATGTGTGGTTTATGTCAGTGAATGTGTGGTTTATGTGGGTGAATGTGTGGTTTATGTGGGTGAATGTGTGGTTTATGTGGGTGAATGTGTGGTTTATGTCGGTGAATGTGTGGTTTATGTGGGTGAATGTGTGGTTTATGTGGGTGAATGTGTGGTTTATGTGGGTGAATGTGTGGTTTATGTCAGTGAATGTGTGGTTTATGTGGGTGAATGTGTGGTTTATGTGGGTGAATGTGTGGTTTATGTGGGTGAATGTGTGGGTTATGTCGGTGAATGTGTGGTTTCCTGTTTCCAGGTGAAAGACCATTTGTGTGTGACTCTGAGGGCTGTGGGTGGTCCTTCACCAGTATGTCCAAGCTGCTCCGACACAAACGGTAAGGATTTCCTTTATTTTATATTCTTAATCTGTCTGAACATTGGTAGGGTTAGATTATTGTAATCACCTTGTGTATGTGTCCACAGAGACATATCCTTCTATAACGAATGCTGTACATATCACCATGAAATGACATGTTCATATACATATAACTAATGTGCATCAGATGCAATGACCCATTCGAGCAAAGGTCAAGGTCACAATTAACTTAAAAGGTCAAAATCACATTATGGGATATAACTAAAGAACAGAGGGTCACAGAACTTTCAGATTGGTACCAAACGATGCAGAATGAAGATTTATACAATTCCCATAATTGGTGTTATCACCTACGACCAATAGTTTTTCAGATCTCTGGAGGTCAAAGGTGACATGTGGCCAAATTAAATTGTGTAACACTGTGTCAAACATAAACATATCACACTATAACTGCATCAGTACTGGATATATTATCATAATATTACACACACTGACACATATATACCTATAACCAAATTATCAAAATGGCAAAAGGTCAAAGGTCAGGGTCAGATTTAACGGAAAGGTCAAAATCACATTATTGGCTCTAATTCAAGAATGGGTGAGATTAGGCATAATCTGTGAATACTTTTTATTTTTAGTTCTTGTTCTGGTTGTTGTTATGATGGTTGATATTGTCTTATGAGGATTTTTGGGGAATTTTTGTCTGCAACCCCCCCCCCCTCCCTTTCACCCCAGCATCAAAATGTGGTTCAATTAAAACCCATAATAAAGTCAGTATTACACCAAGATGGGCCACATACATAGGAGAAGGTCCCCTTTGGCAAAGCTAATTAGCTTTAGCATCAACAGGCACCAAACTAACATTCTAATGTTAAAGACCAAGGACAGAACAGGTTTAAAATAATAATGAGGGGAAAAAAAACAAAAATAACTAGGTAAATAAATAAGTAAAAATACAATATTTCATGCCTCAGTTGTGAAATTCAATAAAGCATTTTATAGTGAGACAATTCAGAGGAAAAAAAACAAAAAAGGCAGTGGTTCCACTGGATGAGTGGTTCTTTGTCATTACTTCTGATTTTCATCTTAACCCACACAGATGGGTTTATACCACTTTTACCAATATGTGATAAGATGGAAAGTGAAATATGTTGTTTAAATTATTTTAACTATTTGATCTTGAGTAGAAGCTCTTCTAACGAAAAGTCATTTCCCATTGGGATCAATAAATTAATTGACAAACACAGTTTGTGAATCAGAATTGGGTTCTCTCAACTGTTACTTTATCGTGTTTTTGTCCATTTGTGTGTTTTGTCAGGAAACATGATGACGACCGACGCTTCATCTGTACAGAGGAGGGATGTGGGAAGTCCTTTACACGGGCCGAGCACCTAAAGGGTCACAGCATCACCCACTTGGGAACCAAACCTTTTCAGTGCCACGCAGAAGGTACCGGAAAACATAGGGCGGTCCAGTATATAAACTGGACGCTCCAGTTGTTGGTCTATAACAGGAACGCTCCAGTCGTTGGTCTACAACTGGGACCCTTCAGTTGTTGGTCTATAACTGGGACCCTTCAGTTGTTGGTCTATAACTGGGACCCTTCAGTTGTTGGTCTACAACTGGGACCCTTCAGTTGTTGGTCTATAACTGGGACCCTTCAGTTGTTGGTCTATAACTGGGACCCTTCAGTCATTGGTCTATAACTGGGACCCTTCAGTTGTTGGTCTATAACTGGGACCCTTCAGTTGTTGGTCTATAACTGGGACCCTTCAGTTGTTGGTCTATAACTGGGACCCTTCAGTTGTTGGTCTATAACTGGGACCCTTCAGTCATTGGTCTATAACTGGGACCCTTCAGTTGTTGGTCTATAACTGGGACCCTTCAGTTGTTGGTCTATAACTGGGACCCTTCAGTTGTTGGTCTATAACTGGGACCCTTCAGTTGTTGGTCTATAACTGGGACCCTTCAGTTGTTGGTCTATAACTGGGACCCTTCAGTTGTTGGTCTACAACTGGGACGCTCCCGTCGTTGGTCTACAACTGGGACGCTCCAGTCATAGCATAGTTTAACATGTGGACACAGTGAATCGAAGTACGGTAGTCCTCCCGGTTTCCCTGGCCAGACACCATGTGTAATTCCCATTCGATTGGACGTCGCTATTGACAACCAGTAAAGCGAAGTCCCTCTCTAATATCGTGTGATTCTATAGACAAGTTTACTCCACAAACCCTGGGCGGTGCCGTTACCATCCATCTTCTGCCGTAAGATGTGAACAGACTTCAATTGCTAGCTTTTTGTGAGCTATAATGTCCTGGGAACATAGTTTTAGTGCTTTGTCTGGAGTTGCCGTTATTATCCCCCACTCAGATGTGGTGCAGACCTGAGAGGATAATATGATGACGTGGCCCAACGTAACATACTGCAAGATTTGTGCGAATTTCATGGACTCCATCATAATAGACAGGAAAGCTATGGACAATCTGACAGCCTCTGAGGAGGATCAGTATCTGCATATAAAGAACTAATATAGAAGAATAAATTGTTCTCACTCTCACACTCACTTTCACACACGCACACGGATAGGGCTGCCAAGTCAGTGAAGGGAAAATACAGGACACTATGGCAAATCCTATCATATTCACAGACCTCTGATTTTTGTATATGTGTGTGTATATATATATATATATATATATATATGTATATATATATATATATATAATCATCAATGGCAAAATAAGAATTTCGTCTCGCTTAAGTTCAGCTCAATACCGGACATCACTTTGTTTTTAAATATGGTACGATCCCATATTTAAGGGTCGTTTAACAACCCTACACACAGACACTGTAGGTGACCTGTCAATCCAACATACACATACAGCTCTACTTTCTATTAACATTAGCTTATATGCTAATCAGCTGTTTTAGCAAAACACCGGTGGTTACGTTAGTGTATGACAACTTCACAATTAACAGCATTGACAGTTTCATAACTAAAGCTAAAGTTGATGAACTTGGCATCAGATTGAAGTTTAAGTCTCTTTGTGGAGATAGTGTTTCGCTGTGTGCTTTTGTCCACAAGTGATGGGAACACATAAAGACATTGTGTGGTGGATTCTTTAGATTTCTTTGTAGCAGGTTTGTGGTTAAAACACTCTCTATCTAACCACTGTTTTCTTCAGCTTCTACATCCAACAATAGCACACGTAGTTCCTGAACCACTTTTCCGCTTGTCCTTGTCCATAATTTTTCTCACTATATCACTCGGTGTTAACACGTAAAGTCAACCGGAGGAGCCAGACAGGAAGTGAACAGCATAATCAGGAAGTAAAGCAGAAATGGGTCATAAACTTGTCTATAGGCTTCCACGAGTCTAACAAACTTTAAATCATTACGATCCGACCATCCATTCAAAAGTTACAGCTATTTGTGTTTTCCAACATGGCCGACTCGCAGTGTGCGTACCAGTCGTCCCACAGGTAAATATGGTTGTGGTTTTTTAATAATTATTGGTAGGTGGATGTTAGTTCCAGTTTGTGTTGTGTTCAGTGGGTTTGTGTTTCACATTGTTGTAAATGTTCCAGTTTTATTATACTGTTACATATTGACACAAATACACTTTATTGTATTTATTCAAACCATGCACAAGGGTAGATTTAGATAATGCAAAGAGTAAAAATGAAAGAAAATGACTTTGGTGTGTGAACATGACACACTATAAGACACATGAGTAGTATGTTGTTGTATGTATGAAGTTACACATTTGGGTGTGTTTGGCTAAAACGCTCTCCAAGTGACCAAACTGTAGAGTGTCCTAGTGCTGTCCTTACTGACATCACTGGACAATTATTGTTATTTGGTGTAAAAACCTGACACTTTACACATGTGGGACATGTTCACAAATGGACAGACAGATTCATAATTGACATTTTCACTGTCAACTCACATCTTGAGGCTCTAAACCAGGGGTGCTCAACCCTGGTCCTCGATAGCTACTACCCTGCATGTTTTAGATGTGTCCCTCTTCCAACACACCTGATTCAAATGATCAGCTTCTCATCACACTCTGCAAAAGACTGAGAACGACTGTCAGGTGTGGTGGAAGAGGGACACATCGAAAACATGCAGGACAGGAGCTCTCAAGGACTGGAGTTGGAGACCCCTAATTTATAATCTATCATCACTACAATAATCTATAATCAATACTCTTCCCTCAGTTCAACAGATTGAATTTCTTATTGATTCACTAAGTTCAGTTTTAATCCAGATCAATGAAAGTCATTGATCCTATATCAGTTTTTCTTGGTATCATTAACATCTTTAACCACAGTAATATGCCATTATCCAGTTAGGTTTAGGGGTCAAAGGTTAAGGCTATATAACCCCAACCCTACTTTAGTTCAGTCAGATGTTACCCCAGAAGAGCTTTGGAGGCTTCCTATACCATTCAACTGTTTTAAACACACACACACACTGTGATTGATTTATGTATTGAATGACTATCTTTTACTGATAACGGACATCACAGCTCTGAAAACCTGATGAACACAGGTTAGGGTTAGAGGTCAGGGGTCAGGGTTAGGGACCTGATGAACACAGGTTAGAGGTTAGGGGTCAGGGTTAGGGACCTGATGAACACAGGTTAGAGGTCAGGGGTCAGGGTTAGCGACCTGATGAACACAGGTTAGGGTTAGAGGTCAGGGGTCAGGGTTAGGGACCTGATAAACACAGGTTAGGGTTACAGGTCAGGGGTAGGGACCTGATGAACACAGGTTAGAGGTCAGGGGTCAGGGTTAGGGACCTGATAAACACAGGTTAGGGTTAGAGGTCAGGGTTAGGGACCTGATGAACACAGGTTAGAGGTCAGGGGTCAGGGTTAGCGACCTGATAAACACAGGTTAGGGTTAGAGGTCAGGGTTAGGGACCTGATGAACACAGGTTAGAGGTCAGGGGTCAGGGTTAGGGACCTGATAAACACAGGTTAGGGTTAGAGGTCAGGGTTAGGGACCTGATGAACACAGGTTAGAGGTCAGGGGTCAGGGTTAGCGACCTGATAAACACAGGTTAGGGTTAGAGGTCAGGGTTAGGGACCTGATGAACACAGGTTAGAGGTCAGGGTTAGGGACCTGATGAACACAGGTTAGGGATAGAGGTCAGGGATCAGGGTTAGGGACCTGATGAACACAAGTTAGAGGTCAGGGGTCAGGGTTAGGGACCTGATGAACTATTTTTCCTCCTCCTGTTCACTCAGAAGTGTGTTTTGTTCTCCTCCTCTTCAGGCTGTAATGCAAAATTCTCCGCTCGCAGCAGCCTCTACATTCATTCTAAGAAGCATAAGCAGGACGCCAGCACGCTGAGGACCCGCTGCCCACTGGCCAACTGCTCCAAACACTTCTCGTCACGCAGCAGCCTTAAGAGTCACATGCTCAAACACCACCACCTCAGCCCAGGTTAGTCTTTACTGTTTTTAAAGTCACAAATTAAATACCTTTTGGCAACCATTTACTCAAAATAAATATTTGGTTATTACAGTCTGCTTGGAAAGTTGATAGATTTATAACAGCAGCTACACTCTTACTTCTACTTCAAATTCAAATCTCTCTAAATCTACAGAATTTTTCTCCAACTACCCCCACCCCACACTACTGGGAAACACTCGCCTTTATATATATATATATATATATATATATATATATATATATCCCTAAGCTCCACCCATGGACATAACAATTACCACATTATTTAATTAACACACACTCTACAATATTTACATGGAACAAACATCAAACTGAAATCATATTAACTCCTATTCAATTCAATTTTATTTATATTTCTATGTTTCATGTAAACAATGGCACCAATTATCCTCCATACATAAACACAATCAGAAGAAAACCCCAAAACAATGAATGAATGTGTGTGTCCTGTAGTCAATGATCATGTGTTCTATGAAGCGTGAATTATGAGGATATAACAGTGGTCTGGTCTAATATAACAGACTGGTCTAATATAACAGACTGTACTAATATAACAGACTGTACTAATACGACTGCTAACAAACTGTTGTGTCATTTATACTTTATTATTTATGTATAGTATCCTACAACAGTACTACACCCTCATATGTACTCTATACCACCAGGGGCTCAAGTTCTACCAGGATACACATTTTTGGACATACCACCTATTTCTAGTTGGGTCTAACTGTTTTCTAACATCTATCCAAACTGGCAGATGTCCTGAGTCAGATGGAGACCACCCCCACCCTGACCCCCAGCAGTGAACTCATCAGCTCCACGCCGACAACCGTTGCAGGGCCCGGTATCGGTGGGGACCAGCTGACTAACTTGGACCTCACCTCCCTCTTCTCCGCCGTCCCAGGGGGTGCCACGCCCACTGCCAGCCTTGGGGTGGGGATTCCTGTGGGGGGGGGTGGCTCTGCCAGCACCTTCACCATGGATCTCTCCCTGGTCAGTTCGGGGATCCTCACCATCGATCCATCCTCGGTGGGTGCCACGCTCAGCACCGGCCCCGCTCTAGCCAAAGCCGTGGACCCCCTCATCCTGGCCGCCGGCGCCAACATGGGCCCCCCCCACAGTCTGGAGGGGACAGTGGGAGATGTTTTACCCCCCCAGGGGACCCTCAACCTGGATGACGTTCAGAGCATCACTCCAGAGGCTCTAGGGACTCTCACAGCCCTGGCCATGCAGGGTGCGGGGGCTGCCGTGGACCCCACCCTCCAGCACCCCCTGAGTTCGTCCACGGCCCTGAGCGTGGAGCCTGCAGCGTCCCTAGCAGTGACTCCTGTGGCCGAGCTCCTGACGTCGCCCTCCAAAGTGGTGGAAGTGGGGAGCCAGGGGGGCACGGGGCCTCTCCTGGGCTGTATGGAGGTGCTGGGGCCCCAGGAGGGAGGAAAAGTTCTGACACAGTTTGTTTTCCCTGGACACAGCAGCAGCTTCAGCCCACAGAAAGAACCGGAACTCAGCGCCATGTCCCCCAGCAGCTTCCTGGTGAGTGCACAAGAACATACTAGAACACTGGCACCAAAGGGAACATGGGACACACAGAAGAGGTCATGCTTTTAAACACTAATAAAATTATATCCAACACTAAAATATACTCGATACCACAAAATACAACATACGCAATAAATAAATGTTTAACCCCACCCCAATTTTGTTCCAATCTCCATTTTCTATGACAACCTGTTCTTGTATTAGAGCCAATAATGTGACCTTGACCTTTTGTTTGAAGGTGGCTTTGGTTTGTATTTCAGGAGAGCGCTGGTTCAGCCAGGACCGACTACAGAGCCATTCAACTGGCCAAGAAGAGGAAGCAGCGCGGCCCTGGCGCCTCCTGCGGTAACGCTGCCGCCCCTTCAGGATTGTGTTTGGAAAAACTCCTGGAGTGTCTGTCGACCGGGACATTGTGACTAACCTGACGTAGCGTCTTGTTTTCCTTCCATCAGGGGCTTCGGGGTCGAGTCAGAGGAAAGTCAAAGGAGCGAAAGCGTCCTCGACGACCGCTCCCCTGGACACTCCCACCGCTGCCCGTTACAGCGAAGGCTCCACAGCGGCCAATGGCGGCCTGACGCTGCGTGACCCTGTTACTGGGACCCAGTACGTCCAGATCCAGCTGCTGCAGGTGAGGAGACACACAAACAGACAGACAGAGAGACACACAGAGACACACACACACACACATACAATAGGGCTGTCAACTTTCCTCTTCAATCCCATTCGAATTTCATTCCTTTTTTTTTGAATTCGAATAATATTCGAATTTTTATGTTAAAATATAGCCTATTTATGCATTACTATAGGTTTACATGTAGGGCATGGGGTTATTATACTTTTGGCCAGTAGAGGGCGTTCCGATGTAATCAGTAAACATTCTATATCAGAAGTCAAGAGATGTTTGTTATAAGTAGGCTAAATAATAAAGACGTTCCGCCGATAAGCCCCGTGAAGAGGAGGCAGGCATGAACGAGGTGATGCGCGCCTGTTTGGGCTGAGGTTCAGCAGGCCTAGCGCTATCCGAAGTTAGCTCCGCCTCAGCTAACTTGCCAGAGTGTACGGTTAACAGGTGTGTCCGCATGTTGCTGGTTGTAGTGTGAGTCTGGCACAGCTTACATATTACCGTGTCCTTGTTTGTTATTTTTCCCTTTTCTGAGGAAAAGCCAAAGTATTTCCATCCCACACTTCTGTTGTGCTCAGGAGTGATAATCTCCGCCCGTGTATTCTCCTCGCTCGCCATGATCAAATTCTGATAACTGTTGCCTAGGCAACGCTATGATAACGTTCAAGCATTGAAGTAACTCGATAACTCAACGTGAGATTTGGATTCAGTCAAACTCATGTGACAAAAACGAATAGAAGAACGGCAAAAATTACATCATTACGTTGTCTTGAGGGAGAAAAAAACATTCGACTAGTAATTCCTGCGTTCGAATTCCATTGTTTTTTTAATAATCGAATTATATTCGACTAGTGAAATTCATTCCAACAGCCCTAACCCACACACACACACACACACACACACACACACACACACACACACACACACACACACACCCTTAGACCAGATTGAACCTTTTGGTGGGTTGTATTTGGCCCCTGGGCCTTATGTTTGACTCGTGTGTTGTAGCAGGTGCACTGGTTAATGTACAGCCCTCGTTTGCAGGATGATCCGACCACAGACGGAGACCTGGCGTTCCAGCTGAGCTCACAGCCTTCCACCTCCCACTCTCAGCTGACCGTGGATCTGCCCGTCAACATCCTGCAGGTCACATGACCTTCCACTGCTCTGATTCACTCACATCTATACATGTTTGGATTAAAATACAGTCATACCTAGTGTTTTCATGGTACTAGTACCGTACTGTGGTACTAGTACCATACTGTGGCATTTAAAAAGGTAATATACTGAGTTTGAAAAGTACCAATACTTGCAACAGTGCTGCAAAGTCAGCAAGCAACGTAACGAGGATACAGCTGAGTGGAACAGGATCCAATCCTACCCTCACTGACAAGTAAGGAACAACAAGTACAACATGGAAGTACAAGTACAACATGGAAGTACAAGTACAACATGGAAGTACAAGTACAACATGGAAGTACAAGTACAACATGGAAGTACAAGTACAACATGGAAGTACAAGTACAACATGGAAGTACAAGTACAAGTACAACATGGGAGTATAAGTACAACATGGAAGTACAAGTACAACATGGAAGTACAAGTACAACATGGAAGTACAAGTACAACATGGAAGTACAAGTACAACATGGAAGTACAAGTACAACATGGAAGTACAAGTACAACATGGAAGTACAAGTACAAGTACAACATGGGAGTACAAGTACAACATGGAAGTACAAGTACAACATGGGAGTACAAGTACAACATGGGAGTACAAGTACAACATGGGAGTACAAGTACAACATGGAAGTACAAGTACAACATGGGAGTATAAGTACAACATGGAAGTACAAGTACAACATGGGAGTACAAGTACAACATGGGAGTACAAGTACAACATGGGAGTACAAGTACAACATGGGAGTACAAGTACAACATGGGAGTACAAGTACAACATGGGAGTACAAGTACAACATGGGAGTACAAGTACAACATGGAAGTACAAGTACAACATGGGAGTATAAGTACAACATGGAAGTACAAGTACAACATGGGAGTACAAGTACAACATGGGAGTACAAGTACAACATGGGAGTACAAGTACAACATGGGAGTACAAGTACAACATGGGAGTACAAGTACAACATGGGAGTACAAGTACAACATGGGAGTACAAGTACAACATGGGAGTACAAGTACAACATGGGAGTACAAGTACAACATGGAAGTACAAGTACAACATGGAAGTACAAGTACAACATGGGAGTACAAGTACAACATGGGAGTACAAGTACAACATGGGAGTACAAGTACAACATGGGAGTACAAGTACAACATGGGAGTACAAGTACAACATGGGAGTACAAGTACAACATGGGAGTACAAGTACAACATGGGAGTACAAGTACAACATAGGAGTACAAGTACAACATGGGACTACAAGTACAACATGGGAGTACAAGTACAACATGGGAGTACAAGTACAACATGGGAGTACAAGTACAACATGGGAGTACAAGTACAACATGGGAGTACAAGTACAACATGGGAGTACAAGTACAACATGGGAGTACAAGTACAACATGGGAGTACAAGTACAACATGGGAGTACAAGTACAACATGGGAGTACAAGTACAACATGGGAGTACAAGTACAACATGGGAGTACAAGTACAACATGGGAGTACAAGTACAACATGGGAGTACAAGTACAACATGGAAGTACACGTACAACATGGGAGTACAAGTACAACATGGGAGTACAAGTACAACATGGGAGTACAAGTACAACATGGGAGTACAAGTACAACATGGGAGTACAAGTACAACATGGGAGTACAAGTACAACATGGGAGTACACGTACAACATGGGAGTACAAGTACAACATGGGAGTACAAGTACAACATGGGAGTACAAGTACAACATGGGAGTACAAGTACAACATGGGAGTACAAGTACAACATGGGAGTACACGTACAACATGGGAGTACAAGTACAACATGGGAGTATTTTGGTTTGACCCTAAATGAGGACAAATGACAAATACAAAGGCATCACTTTGACAGCAGTGTTTAAAACATGTCTGGTGAAGGACGGAAACACTGACAAGACAAACACCTAAACCATGTTGATGGAACCACAGGTAGGATAACCCATTAACTCTGATGTTTTCACTAACATTACACCAAACCGTTAAGTTTCACATAAGTTTGGGTAGTGAGATAGGCACGTTAGGACAAAAAAAAAAAAACAACAACGAAAAAACGCCTTCAATAGCGGAGAATGTGAGGTGTAGACTCACCTTTTAGTTAACCTGTAGTTCAATACTAGTTATAATAGTTTATATAACCTGTAGTTCAATACTAGTTATAATAGTTTATGTAACCTGTAGTTCAATATTAGTTATAATAGTTTATGTAACCTGTAGTTCAATATTAGTTATAATAGTTTATGTAACCTGTAGTTCAATACTAGTTATAATAGTTTATATAACCTGTAAGTTCAGTACTAGTTATAATAGTTTATGTAACCTGTAGTTCAATACTAGTTATAATAGTTTATATAACCTGTAAGTTCAGTACTAGTTATAATAGTTTATGTAACCTGTAAGTTCAGTACTAGTTATAATAGTTTATGTAACCTGTAGTTCAATACTAGTTATAATAGTTTATGTAACCTGTAGTTCAATACTAGTTATAATAGTTTATATAACCTGTAAGTTCAGTACTAGTTATAATAGTTTATGTAACCTGTAGTTCAATATTAGTTATAATAGTTTATATAACCTGTAGTTCAATACTAGTTATAATAGTTTATGTAACCTGTAGTTCAATACTAGTTATAATAGTTTATATAACCTGTAAGTTCAGTACTAGTTATAATAGTTTATATAACCTGTAGTTCAGTACTAGTTATAATAGTTTATATAACCTGTAGTTCAATACTAGTTATGATAGTTTATGTAACCTGTAGTTCAATACTAGTTATAATAGTTTATATAACCTGTAAGTTCAGTACTAGTTATAATAGTTTATATAACCTGTAGTTCAGTACTAGTTATAATAGTTTATATAACCTGTAGTTCAATACTAGTTATAATAGTTTATGTAACCTGTAGTTCAATACTAGTTATAATAGTTTATATAACCTGTAGTTCAATACTAGTTATAATAGTTTATGTAACCTGTAGTTCAATACTAGTTATAATAGTTTATATAACCTGTAAGTTCAGTACTAGTTATAATAGTTTATATAACCTGTAGTTCAGTACTAGTTATAATAGTTTATATAACCTGTAGTTCAATACTAGTTATGATAGTTTATGTAACCTGTAGTTCAATACTAGTTATAATAGTTTATATAACCTGTAGTTCAATACTAGTTATAATAGTTTATATAACCTGTAGTTCAATACTAGTTATAATAGTTTATATAACCTGTAGTTCAATACTAGTTATAATAGTTTATATAACCTGTAGTTCAGTACTAGTTATAATAGTTTATATAACCTGGCGTTCACTACTCTAGTTATAATAGTTTATGTAACCTGTAGTTCACTACTCTAGTTATAATAGTTTATGTAACCTGTAGTTCAGTACTAGTTAGAATAGTTTATGTAACCTGTAGTTCAGTACTAGTTATAATAGTTTATATAACCTGTAGTTCAGTACTAGTTATAATAGTTTATATAACCTGGCGTTCACTACTCTAGTTATAATAGTTTATGTAACCTGTAGTTCACTACTCTAGTTATAATAGTTTATGTAACCTGTAGTTCAGTACTAGTTATAATAGTTTATATAACCTGTAGTTCAGTACTAGTTATAATAGTTTATATAACTTGGCGGTCACTACTCTAGTTATAATAGTTTATGTAACCTGTAGTTCAGTACTTGTTATAATAGTTTATATAACCTGGAGTTCACTACTCTAGTTATAATAGTTTATGTAACCTGTAGTTCAGTACTAGTTATAATAGTTTATATAACCTGGAGTTCACTACTCTAGTTATAATAGTTTATGTAACCTGTAGTTCAGTACTAGTTATAATAGTTTATATAACCTGGAGTTCACTACTCTAGTTATAATAGTTTATATAACCTGTAGTTCAGTACTAGTTAGAATAGTTTATATAACCTGTAGTTCAGTACTAGTTATAATAGTTTATATAACCTGGCGGTCACTACTCTAGTTATAATAGTTTATATAACCTGTAGTTCAGTACTAGTTATAATAGTTTATATAACCTGGAGTTCACTACTCTAGTTATAATATGCATTGTTTGGAACCAATTTGAAAGTTCTGTGACCCTTTGTTCTGGACTTATAACCCATAATATGACCTTGACCTTTGACCTTTACTCAAATGGATCATTGTATCTAATGCACATTAGCTATATGTATGTGTCCATGGAATTTCATGGTGATATCTACAATATTAACTGAGTTACAACATGACAACTGTTCAGTCATCGGTTGCCATGGTGACAATATTTGTGTTTGTGTTGCTATAGGAACCGTCAGTGATGACCGAGGACGACAACGGCTCAGACAACTCCCAGTTCACTGGAAGCACAATTAACCTCCAGGACCTGGAGTGACCCGTGTCCGCTGAGGATCCACCCCACGCCTTTGTTTGGACTCATTAGTTTACAGGGTGGGGGTGGGGGGGACAAGTTCACACTGAAAATGCACCTTGAGACGAGATGGTTTGTTTATTCAGAAGAAGAAAAGGGGAGGGGGGGGGTGACCAAAACGTCCCATGAAATACACTAAGAAACAAAATAAACAGAGAAAAATATACACGTTTAAATTCACTGAAGTAAAAAAGTGATGTAAACCTAAAACGTCTTTAAAAACTTTTCTAAAAAACCCCACAAAAAATTTGTTAAAATATTCAACAGGTGAAAATTTTTATTTTTTTTTATTTTAGTAGATTTTAACATGTCTTGTAAAGTTTTTTTTCTCTGCTTTATGTGTTTCTTTGTGTATTTTTTGAGAAATTTGGGTCTAAAACCCCCAGAGACAGAACAGTCTTCCTGTCCTGTAGGGGCTCTGTGTGTCGGGGGCGGGGCTCTGTGTGTCGGGGGCGGGGCTCTGCGTGGTTGTTCTGGGGTTGAAACGCACTCTGCTGGTCACCAACGCGCCATCGTTCACACTCCAGTTGCCTTATGGACTCACCGTGCGCTCCAGTGGATTAATTATTATTATTATTATTATTATTATTATTATTATTACCTGCTTTATTTGTCGCTGTTCTGTTTTCTTATGCCTGGTTTAGATTTATTTTTTTACGGCAGCAGAAAGATGACGTTGGGGGAAAAGGCGTCCGTCCGCGTGTTTATATATGTAGAGGGTTTGTACCTTGTTCTAAATGTTCTGGTTTATTTATTATTTCGCTGTGGCTTAAAGAACAGCAGAGACAAACATGAATTAAAGAATCAAAGCACAATCCAGCAATGGTTTCATTTGACTTTTATTCTAGGGGGCGGGGCCAAAACTATGTTTGACTTTAAAATGACAAACTTTTACCACCTGACGACCATATGTTAAAAAACACATCTAATAAATAAACGGGGACACAAACATTAAGGCTCTGAAAAACTAATAAAAACACTCTGAGAGGCAGCCCCCCCCCTTTAAAATGTTCTATTATGTTAAATGGAGAATGAATTTCAATCACTGACATATAAAGATTTGTTCCTTGTGACACTAATACATCCTGAAAAACAGATGGATAAACAGACAGACCCACATTGAATACCTCCTTTGCAGAGGTAATAATAAAAATATATGAGTGAAACAAGAGGATATTTAAGTTGATCTCCATGTTTATCTTGTGATAATAAATGAACAACTTGTCGCATTTGTGATTTAATCGAAAAAATTAACATTACAGATATGAATAAAAAAGGTCATATTACAGATCAGTAATAATGTGGTAATTCTGTTATAATTTAGAATAATATGGAGAAAATGTTAAACATACACAGATGTTAAAATGTATTTTTAAAAAAAAGCTAAAACCATAAAGATATTGTGTTTAAAAAAAAAATATATATATATATATAATAAGTACAAATAGAGATGACCTTAGTGCAGCCTTTGACACCATTGACCACAGTATCTTAGTGCACAGATTAGAATGTGATATAGGTATTAGAGGAGCAGCCCTCTGCTGCTTTAAATCATATTTATCTAATCCATAACAATTTGTTAACGTTAATCAACAATCAGTTGAAGTCTTTATAATAGGTCCTAAAAATGCCACAGACTCCCTAACTGACCACATAGTTACTGTAGACAACTTAAGTGTAACACCCAGTGCCACAGTTAAAAATTTAGGAGTTTTATTTGATCCAGATCTTTCATTCAAAGGGTCAGAGGTCAGGGCACATTAACCAAACTTGCAGAACAGCCTTCTTTCACCTGCGCAACATTAGCCAAAATTAGGAATATTCTGTCTAAAACGACTGCAGAAAAATTAATTCATGCATTTGTTACATCACGATTAGATTATTGTAACTCCTTACTTGTAGCGTGTCCTAAATATTCCCTAAAAAGCTTCAACTGGTTCAAAATGCAGCAGCAAGATTATTAACAGGATCTAATAGAAGAGAACACATCACCCCTGTGCTCCAAACCCTGACCCCTGACCCCTAACCCTATCACCCCTGTGCTCCAAACCCTGACCCCTGACCCCAAACCCTATCACCCCTGTGCTCCAAACCCTGACCCCTGACCCCTAACCCTATCACCCCTGTGCTCCAAACCCTTCATTGGCTACCAGTTGAGTCTAGAATTAAATTTAAAATCCTCCTCCTTACATATAAAACCATTAATGGTATGGGTTAGGGTTAGGGGTCAGAGGTCAGGGGTTAATGGTATGGGCCCCTCTTATCTTAAAGATGATCTGGTTCAGTACCAACCCAATAGAACCCTTCGTTCTCAGAATGCAGGTTTATTGGAAGTTCCTAGGGTTTCTAAAAGTACAGTAGGAGCTAGAGCCTTTAGTTACCATGGTTACTGTCTGATGGAGCTAGAGCCTTTAGTTACCATGGTTACTGTCTGATGGAGATAGAGCCTTTAGTTACCATGGTTACTGTCTGATGGAGATAGAGCCTTTAGTTACCATGGTTACTGTCTGATGGAGATAGAGCCTTTAGTTACCATGGTTACTGTCTGATGGAATCATCTTCATTTGATATTAAACAGGTCGACACAGTCTCTACATTGAAAATTAGGGTTGGAAACATCAATGTTTGATAAAACTAAGGTCATGTTAGTTAAAAACAGACTGAAGTCACAGTTCAGTCTAAGCTGCACTAGGAGATAGAATGATGGAGGAAGAAGAGACTTTTCATATCTCTGTCGTTGATTGTGTTTCTGTAAAACCCTGTGAGATGACTTTGTTGTGATTTGGGACTTCATAAATAAAAATGAACATTTAAATGATGTGAATTACAACAAAAAAGCTTCATATAAACTAGAAAAAGGCACATTTCTAATAAAGATTCGAACCATAATATTATTGATTATTCCTTGAACAAATGGTTTCAAACATTGACAGTAAATGTTGGATCCAGTTTCAATATTGGACCACGTATGACATCACTCTGACTTTTTAATCTAATAATTGTGACTTTTTATCTGATAATTTCACTTTTTATGTCATGACTTTGACTTGAATGTTAGAACAAAAATGTGAATGAATCAAAAATAAAAATAGTTGAATAAATGCAAAATAAAACAAATAAAAACAGTGAAAACACGTTCTGCTCTGACCCAAAAGATGCTAACCCTGGAGGGTCACATGACCTCCTCTCTCCTCCTCCTTTTCTCTCCTCCACTCTCTTCCTCCTCTCCCTCCCCATATTCCTCCTCTTCCTCACATGTTTTTACACGCTGCTAGAGACCCTGTGAGTGACAGCCTTAAGTCCCGCCCCCAGCCCTCCTCAGTTGGCCAATGAGGCTGCGCAGCAGGGACGAGCCTTCCTCCACTCACACACACACACACACTCTCTCTCTCACACACACACACACACACACACTCTCTCACTCTCTCTCTCTCTCACACACACACTCTCTCTCACACACACACACACACACACACTCTCTCACTCTCTCTCACACACACTCTCTCTCTCACTCTCTCTCACATACACAAACTCTCTCTCTCACTCTCTCACACACACACACTCTCTCTCTCTCACACACACTCTCTCTCACACACACACACACACACTCTCTCTCTCTCTCTCTCTCACACACACACACTCTCTCTGTCTCACACACACTCTCTCTCACACACACACACACACACACTCTCTCTCTCTCACACACACTCTCTCTCACACACACACACACACACACACTCTCTCTCTCTCACACACACACAGGGTCATGTGACACCTATAGTAGACTCTACTCAGTGTTCTTCAGTTACTTCACATTCTGCTGCTGAAGCTCAAGGACAAAACTGATCTGACAGAAACAACTGAGCGTCTGACCTGGGATCAATCTGTGAGTGAACACGGTAAGACGTGGCCTAGGGGGGGTGTTCTTCTGCTTTATCATGGAGCAACTGGATGAAAACATGTTTACATTCAGGGCACAGTCGTACGCCTCTACTCATGTGTGATGCAGAGCAGAAGAAAAACAGCACACACTGGGGTCAGCAGGGTCACTGTTAGTCCTAGTCAGACCAGGGTCACTGTTAGTCCTAGTCAGACCAGGGTCACTGTTAGTCCTAGTCAGACCAGGGTCACTGTTAGTCCTAGTCAGACCAGGGTCACTGTTAGTCCTAGTCAGACCAGGGTCACTGTTAGTCCTAGTCAGACCAGGGTCACTGTTAGTCCTAGTCAGACCAGGGTCACTGTTAGTCCTAGTCAGACCATTTATTATTATGAACCTTTTAACCCTTCATGCCTTAGCGCTGACACATTATAAATGGATACTTTAGTTTAAATATTCTATTCTCGATATTCTCTATTGATTCTAAAAATGTGCAGCCTGGTCTCAAAAGATGTTTTCTATCAGGATTGACACAACAATGTACGGATTTTGTATAAAATGTGAAGACCAGTCAAAAATGTCCATCTGAAATGAATGTGCCATGTTTATGTGGCCTCCCATAACATGGCCCAAACTCCGACACGATACATCGTAGAGTTTTGCAGTAAATGGGAAAAATTAATGAGATTGGCCCAAAGTTTATATGTGTGCTGTTATAATTCTGATATTTCACATTATTAAACCAAATAAAACTCCATTCATTCTTAATGGGACAGACAAAAACACTCCTGCTTCTTCATACTTTGTGGCACAGACTTCATTTAAACTTTCAAACACAGTCATTTTTGTGGTGTCTTTAGGATGTGATTGTCATGAGGGTGTGATTTACGGTTGTCGATAGAGAACTCAGTAAATCCACCCTGAAAAGACCAAAATCTGACTTTTTATCAGTGGGTGATGTCATCGCTAGAGCACGAGAGAAGAAAAAATTAAGCTGAAAAATGTCTCAATAACTCGTCCTCACGGCAAAACCATAAATAGTAGACAAACAATCTTTTCCACAAATGTTGCCATGGTTGTGAGAATTCAAACAAACCAGGGTTTGAAGATCTAGCTCTTTTTAAAGTGAAATGACAGGAACCTGTTTGGGATGATGTCAGGGATTTCTGTCAATAGACTTCTATTGGAAAAATCATTTCTGTCTCATGTTGAGTTCAGTGTTTTTCAAATTGTTCTAACTCACTTATTTTTCACAGTACACACATAAAAAGTACATGTACTTGTTCCTCACACCCTCCTGTCACTCATCATCAACTTTGTTTTCACCAATTATTTACACTTTTACCAAAAATCACAGTAGTTCAGAGGCATGGTTTAACATTCAGACAGACTTTACTCCAGTCAGCTCTGTGTGTCTGTGTGTGGAACTACAGGCTGGTTTCCATGGCAACGGGGAAAGTCCCTTACTCACAGAAAAAGGGAGGAGCTTTAACATAAAATGGGAGGAGCTTTAATAGAAGTGACTCAGTCCACAAACAGTAACAAACAGATTCACATATGTGACCCTCCACCACCAAACCAGGCATAAGTGGCGCTGAGCCGTTCAGAGCTACAGCCAAATTTAGGCTGGAAGGTGATTTGTTATTAGTGTTTACACCTTATCAAAAAACGGTACCTTAACACCTCTATGTTCACTTCCTGTGGTCATTACATTGAAATCCAATCAATAAAGGTGTTTATTGAGTCAATTATTTAAGCGGTGACAAAAGTTCAGGTATTGCTGAGCAAAGACAAAGACGACTTCCACCTCTTTTCGCCGAACAAAACGATCTCCGTTCCGTGGGTAAACACCCAAGTGTTTGGTACGAGGTAAAAGCTTATATTGAATGTTCTGTCCAATGGTGTAAGCCAAATGATTATAATACGTCACACTTCTGTCCTATTATTATAATATATAAAACTTCTGTGACATGTCCATCAGAGTGTCCTTTAACATCTGTCAACAATTTGTGTCAATCGGATACAAATTATTATGCGTTGCTAAGGACTTCCTACCCCAAAACAGTCCAAAACTTTAACGGACAATATCTAAAAATATGCAAATTGTAAAATATGTCCAAATGTGGATATTAAAATGACCATAACTTTGGTTCTACTTGTGATAGAAACATCATTTTTTCACCATCTTAAACCTTAGTTTCCACTCTACCAAGATACACACATAACTCTGTTTGGATTTACACACACTTATGCCTGCTTTACTGGTGGGGGGTCACATATGAAGTGAACAGCAGATATTTCTTCCTTTCACCAGAAACAACTACAGCGACAAGAGACAAACACACGCTTATGTTTACTTCAACTGATGGATGGAAGTGAAGTTTATTTATTTATTTGTTGTTTAGTGCTGGTGAATGTGTTTTTAGAAAGGACTGGTCTATGTGAAGGCTAGCTCTGTACTGGATCTGGCTGCTCTTTAACTGTTCTGTAAACAATGCAGACAGGTGATTTACACATGCAGCTCAGCAGCGCATGTGGCTCAGCAGCGCCTGCGCACTTTGCTCTGTTCTGTTGCACCACACGCTGTTTTCTGATCACCATGTTGACAGGGTGGAGTTGTGTGTTTTCTCTCTCTTCTGCTGGGGGTTACTATCGGTCAGTCAGACTGTACAGGGGCCCCTGGATAGTGAGGGGGGGGGGGGGGGGGTATGACCCAGGAAAGTAAGCTATTCCTGAAGTGTGTAGTGGAACAGAGTGAAAGATGAGCTCATAACAAGACTAACAATAAGACTGCACTGTAAACCTCAACGTTCAGAATAATGACATTTATTCAGTGGTGAATATTCACTTTCAGAAATAGTGCGACTACGTTAATGTAATATGTTCTTTTTAAGGTCTTATAATTAGGGCTTTGACTTTGATATATTTATTTTTTTTAACATCTGGGGAAATATGTGAATCGCAAACGTGAAGGTCATTATCTTTGTGTTTATGTGGACACCTGTAGACGTCAGCGTCCAGCTGGTCCATAACCAACAGCAGAGTGGTCAGTGGGCAGTGGTCAGTGGGCAGTGGTCAGTGGGCAGTGGGCAGTGGGCAGTGGGCAGTGGGCAGTGGTCAGTGGGCAGTGGGCAGTGGGCAGTGGGCAGTGGGCAGTGGGCAGTGGGCAGTGGTCAGTGGTCAGTGGTCAGTGGGCAGTGGGCAGTGGGCAGTGGGCAGTGGGCAGTGGTCAGTCCTGCTCATTCATGAACAATAGCTGAGGTAGATGTTAGCACGTCTGAAGTTCACACTGTGGAAAATGTGTCCGTGTCATAAAGGAACAAAGTGAGTAAAACTAATGTGTGACTTTTACATATGGTGTCTGTTTTTGTACCTGCTCATTTTGTAAACGTTCCCTTTTGATTGTCAATGAAGCTAACAGTTTAGTGGCTTTCATTAGTAACAGACAACTAGGAAAACTAAGGAACAGTATTTCAAACACACTGGGGCAACAAAGAAAAGATGATGTTTGTGGATTATGTAACGTTAAAAGTGTCAGCTGATAATAATGTTCATTACTGTCACACTGCATGTTTCATCAGTAATGGTTGGAAACACGTCAGAATATTTGACACATTTGACTGAATGCTGCTCCCTGGTGGACTGAATACAATATTTCATTTTGATGTCAAGGTTGTGAGGCATTTTTAGAGTAATATAATGAAGAAATATTCGAATATTATTTGAATATCTACATTAATTTCCGGATGAAATTTGAATATGGTTTTGGGACAAAGGTCAAAGGTCTGGTTGTAATGAAGCAACTGAAAGCGACAAAATGGCCTGTGGTCGTTCAGGTCACTCAGTGGGCGTCGCCTGTGGCAGTTCTACATGAGCGTTGGTGGTGTTGAGGGGCGGGGCTTCTAGCTGTGGTGCTGATACATCATGACAGTAGTCATTGTTGTTTTCAAAACCTACTATAATAATTCATCTAAACTATATAATTAATGATTAAATGAGTGATTATAATAAATGAACAACCATGTGATCGTCATATTTAAACCTATTTGGTTTGTTTGGACAAATAAGCAGGAGTTTATTTTGGAGGGAAATATGCTGGCGCCCCATAGAGGATTGCGCCCTGGTCCATCGCCCAGCCTGTCCACTATATTTAGCATTAATTGACTCTATATTTGTGTTAAATATGATAAATCTGTTTGTATTTTTTCTTAACATTTCATATTTATCATCGTAGTATGATGAGTGCTGTATTCTCACTGGTTAATTATCTTCCTTATCATTGTCATGTGCTTTGAGTATTATTACAGAAAGAATTTTTGGGCTAAGGCACCAGAGTGCTATAAAATTAAACTGTCCCAATCACTCATTGTTATAAGAAGAATAACTTACCATCCTGCCATTTACACTAGCTCCACAGTTTCTTACACTATATATATATATATATATATATATATATATATATATATATATATATATATATATATATATATTTATATATATTTATATATATATATATATGACCAAGTCTTACTGTCCAACACACTTTTATTTGAGGAGAGGGGCTTTTGTTGAATAATATATTTGAAAATGTCATAGTTTACTGAGGTGTTAATATTATATATTGCTTGTATTTCCATTATATTTCTTTGTTAGATTCTTTGTTCATTTTCTTTCCCTAGAACCCTCTGCAGGTCTGTCTCCTCAGAAATGTCCAACTTGGAACCCTCATTATCAAGGATATATATCTTGTTGTTTCGGGTCCATGTGTTCTTTATTTGTTTCTTTTTCTTTGCCTGTCTGTAAAAGTAAAAGACGCTATTTTCTTCTTCTGTTAGGATTTCATTTAGATATATCCCCTTTCCTATAGAAGTACGTCTGGCGTATACCGCCCGCCTCGTCCAGACGTTGTTGAAAGTGACTATCACTGTGTTCCCCGAGCGCTTGTTGCCTTGTGTCTTATTGAACGCACCTTGATTCTCACGCGCATCGTCGCCATCTTGCTTGTCCAGTTAATTTTGAATTTTCACGTCGATGTCCATATCATGGATTTGTACGCTACAATTGGCCTTTACTGTTGTGATGAATTGCTTCTTCACTTCCTGGACTGTTGTTCCAGTGAGCCCAATGACTTTGAGACGTTGTGCTGTGTTTGTTTACGTTTACGCCGCTGTGTTTTCTCCAGTGCTGCGAGGCGTCTTTCCTGGTCGTCCAGCTTGCATTTTTGGCATGTAGTCTCCGCTTGCCGTTTCTCGACCTTCGTCTGTAGCGATTTGATGGCAGCCTTCAGTTCATCGATGAGGGGCTTGACAGCTTCATTTATTGCGACGTCCGGCGATCTCTGGTATTCTTTGTCCTTCATGAGAGCCAGAAACACGTCGACAGTCATGGGCGAGGTGTCAACCGCAGCCATGGCAGACTCGGATGATCGGAGGTCAGGCATGATCAATCGACATGTTGATCTGTGTTTTTTACTCTATTGACTGTGGACTAATTGTAGTCCTTATTGTAGTCCCTATTTTGTTTTATCCTGTTTTATTTTCTTTCCTTGCTGATGTAAAGCACTCTGTGCACTCGTGCTGAGAAGGGTGCTATATAAATAAAGGTCATTCATTCATTCATTCATCTTCTGCATCAAACAAGTAAAAGGCTTTTAATTTGGAAATCACAATAACCACAATGTTATATTTCATTTAAGTGTCTAGGTGGAACCAGGTGAAACAGCTGATTTCAGCTACAATGTTGAACAGATTTAACAACAGTCACATGAATCTACGCCAGGTTTTGATTAAAAAAAACAAACAAAAAAAACCACGCCCACATGGTCGGGCTGGAGGCGTGTGCAGCCTGTTCACTATTAATCCAGCTGCAGAGAACATGTGCTCTGACGGCACAGACGTGAGTTGTGTTTCCATTACAGTTTTTCACAAAACAATAGCGATATTCCTAAAATTTTGACAAAGTATAATTGTGCTTCAAACGTGTCAGTTCTTCATGACAATTGTTTTAGGCAGGACCATTGTAACTCTGGTCAAATATCATCCCACAAGGTTTTACGGCTGTCACTTACAGAGCTTCAGATTGGCCATCACTCTGATACTGTTAGAGTGAATGAATGGGCTAATCCTGTGGTCAATAAAAGTCCCTGGTGAACTCTTTAAAGACACTGACATGTCAAACAAACCAGCTGTATGAAATTATAAGGGTCTATGCATGTGGTCGGTAGAAATATAAATGTGCAAATATACTCAACACTTAACAACAATAATAAACCAGACTTCCATCCATCAGTTAAAGTAAACATAAACGTGTGTTTGTTTCTTGTCGTTGTAGTTGTTTCTGGTGAAAGGAAGAAATATCTGCTGTTCACTTCATATGTGAATCTGTTTGTTACTGTTTGTGGACTGAGTCACTTCTATTAGAGCTCCTCCCATTTTATGTTAAAGCTCCTCCCTTTTTTTGTGAGTCAGGGACTTTCCCCGTTGCCATGGAAACCAGCCTGTAGTTCCACACGCAGACACACAGAGCTGACTGGAGTAAAGTCTGTCTGAATGTTAAACCATGCCTCTGAACTCCTGTGATTTTTGGTAAAAGTGTAAATAATTGTTGAAAACAAAGTTGATGATGAGTGACACGAGGGTGTGAGGAACAAGTACATGTACTTTTTATGTGTGTACTGTGAAAAATAAGTGAGTTAGAACAATTTTAAAAACACTGAACTCAACATGAGACAGAAATGATTTTTCCAATAGAAGTCTATTGACAGAAATCCCTGACATCATCCCAAACAGGTTCCTGTCATTTCACTTTAAAAAGAGCTAGATCTTCAAACCCTGGTTTGTTTGAATTCTCACAACCATGGCAACATTTGTGGAAAAGATTGTTTGTCTACTATTTATGGTTTTGCCGTGAGGACGAGTTATTGAGACATTTTTCAGCTTAATTTTTTCTTCTCTCGTGCTCTAGCGATGACATCACCCACTGATAAAAAGTCAGATTTTGGTCTTTTCAGGGTGGATTTACTGAGTTCTCTATCGACAACCGTAAATCACACCCTCATGACAATCACATCCTAAAGACACCACAAAAATGACTGTGTTTGAAAGTTTCAATGAAGTCTGTGCCACAAAGTATGAAGAAGCACGAGTGTTTTTGTCTGTCCCATTAAGAATGAATGGAGTTTTATTTGGTTTAATAATGTGAAATCTGTACGATATATCGGAATTATGAGACCACACGTATAATCTCTGGGAGAATGTCACAAATTTTCGCTCTGATGTATCATTTGGGAGTTATACCCACGTAAACATGGCCCAATTCATTTCAGATGGACATTTTTGACTGGTTTTTCACATTTTATACGAAATCTGTGCATCACAGTGTCAAGCCTGATAGATGGCACATATTTTGAGACCAGGCCACACATTTTAGCATCAAAATTTTTGGTCCATTTCCAAAGTCAGACTATGTCAGAATAATAAATACAAACTAGAAAAGCACTCTGAGAGCGCAGACCTCCGCCAAGGTAGACCCCCCCCTCACCACCCTGATCAGCACCAAAATGAAATCAGTTCTTCCTGTTCACATTTCCAACATTTCATGAAAATTTCATCAAAACCCGTCCATAAGTTTTCAAGTTATCTTGAACACAGACAGACAGACAGATAAACGCCGGCAAAAACATAACCTCCTTGGCGGAGGTAATAATATATAGAATTATATTCATGTAGTGTTTTTTACACAGTTCTTACACTTGACGCTTTATAGAATAGAGAATATATTTCTGTAAAAAAAACAAAAACACCTTAAATATGTAAAAACTGACAGATAATAAAGTAAACTTTCACTGTTTGTACTGTAGCAATTCCCCTGATCACCACCCCAAGATGGCCGCCATAGTTCTAGTGTCTCAGCAGCCAATGGTTGTTATGGATCCAACTGCGAGATAAGTGATCATGTGACCATGTACGTCACATCCTATTACATATAATTGCATAAAAAGTGTTTCCATTGTGCTTTTGTCATATATTATAATATGGAAACATCTGAAAAACCACCTCATGAAAGGGTAAAACATTGTGTGTTGTGTTTTTTCAAAGTTCAGGTCTTTCCATTACCAGTTTTTTATCGCAACATTTACATTTTGTGAATTTCCAAGGGTAATGGAAATGCAGCTATTGCAGTCACAGAGACGTACGTGCTCACCAACTTTGCCAGGTGGGGGGATATTTTTTGGTTGTTCATCTTTCTTTTGTTTGCAGTGTTTTGTCGATAAGGTGTTGTTGCTAATGTCGGCCACCGTATTATGCAAGTAAATATGCGATTCTGTCCAAATGAAATGCAATACAAGTAATGCAGTATTAGAGATTAGTATTCTATATTCAAACGTGTCATGAATATTCGAACGTCCCATCCCCAGTGTTAACGTTTAGCACAAATGTTTTGTTGTCATCATAAACTCTATGGCTGTCATGACTTTGGCTGTTAGCTTGTTAGCTCGCTTTTCAGACATCCTGTAAATTAAATTGTAGACTCTTGAATGGAAACAAGTTGTCATCACATACCATTATAACCAATAGTACACTACATAAACTATATATTTTATATTTGTAGATTATTTAAACTAAATGCTTCTGCTAACACAACATCTAGGAAGACTGTGGTGCTAGCTGCTAATGCTAACACAACATTTAGGAAAACTGTGATACTAGCTGCTAATGCTAACACAACATCTAGGAAGACTGTAGTGTTAGCTGTTTCTGCTAACACAATATCTAGTACAGCGGTTCCCAAAGTGGGGGTCGTGACCCTGAGGGGGGTCGAGGAGGGGGCGGAGAGGTGGGACTGTTTGCATAACACTGGGTCCTGAAAATATTCTGAAGTCCAAAGTGGGGTTCCCCAGCCAAAAACTTTGGGAACCACTGATCTCGGAAGACTGTGGTGCTAGCTGCTTCTTACAGGCAACCAATGGATGTTGTAAACTTTCAACAAACTCTCAAACCTATTATTTAATATACTTTTTTGCAGTGAAACGAAGACAAAAATGTGAAATTGTCACATTTATAGACAAAGAAAAAAGTGAGAAGAAAATCTGGAGTCATTTAAACGGTTATCATTCTCTTCATTCCATGGGCCGCATTGGAACCATTAGTGGGACACATTTTGCCCCCGGGGCTGCATGTTTGGTACCCCTGGTTTAGATGTTTTTCCAGTGTTGTTGTGTGACCTCCACTGCAGATCCAGTGTGTAATCAGTGTCTGTGTTTGTTTCCCTTTAGCTAAAAACTATCCTGACGACCAACCTTGCATTTTCCAGAAGTTTCCGCAGCGCTGGGAACCACCGCCAGCTGTCCCGTTATCTCAACTGAGTGGAAACCGTGGCCTTAATCATCTGGTTTTGTTTGGTCTAACCAACCCAGCTGCCAGGAATAACAGTCTTCAAATCCTCCATGAGGCGGAGTTTTGGCCTCAGCTGGGGATGGTGAATAACTCCCCTCCGCCTGTCGGAGAGGACATCTTCTTTCCCTTCCTTCTGGCGGACTACCGACCGTCCGACATGGTCACAGACCTGGGCTCCTACCAGGTAATGTCGTCATCGTTTTCTGAAGACGACATGAGTGAATTGTCCAGCCCCCGCTCCTGCTCCAGCCCGGACTCCCAGGTGCTCGGCTCCAGCTACGGGAGTAACTCGAGTGCTGAAAGCCAGGACAGCATCCTGGACCAGCTGTTGTCCCACACCTCTTTAGGACGGGCGACAACAGGTGCCACGTCCCCTACTGTTCCTTTATCCACCTTCCTCTGGGACTCACGGAGAGAGGAGTCGTCCAAACGTGAACCCATCAAGGATGAAAGTTTCGACTTCTTATCCTGGTCCGAAGCGGAGGCGGAAGAAGAAGTGGTGGGACCCTTCCAACCGACACTGGAAGAGATTGAAGAGTTCCTGGAGGAGAATATGGAGTTGGTCACAATGAAGCAGGAGGTGCAAGAGGACAGTCCAAAGTTTGGAGTAGGACTAGAGGAAGCGCTGGGTCTGGAGGTTGGCATGGAGTGGTCCAAGGAGGCCAAGTTGGAGCCAGAGGTGAAGAGTTCAGACCAAACGGGTTGTCAAAGGAAAAAAATATATGAAAAATACATTTTATATTTATATAAGTGAACTTTATAGGAAATGACTTTTCTTTGAGGCTCTCCATTGTCTTTTGATTCATTTTAATATCACAAATATAGTTTACAGTTACAGTGGTACCTCTACTTACCAAATTAACTCGTTCCAGAAGAGGTTTCCTACCTTTGCATTTTACATGTAAAAGTCCTGATTGGTTCCAAGGCCCCCAACACTAAACCCTAAACCCTTTAAAATGTATAAAAATTTGCTGATTTTGTCTAAAATCTGCTTTCAGTTTTCTAAACAGTATATTTTAGATGTAATGTATTGGTGTCAGTGTCACTGACTGAACATTAAACATTAAACCATTCAAATGAACCATGTGGGTCATTTTCATACCAGACATGTGGGTCATTTTCATACCATTGGGTTTGTTTTGGTGTGTTTGATGAACCACCCACACAATGCTTTGGGGTCTGGGGGTGTTGGCTGTTCCTCAGAACCCTCACCCTCACCCTGAGTGAATATGATGGATGTTTTTTCTGAAACAATCGATTCAGTCGATTCCCTGCAGTTTTTTCTCCTTTGTCACCTCTTTTTTGATGTCGCAGAGATGCCTTTCGAAGGTCTCACTGCCATGTTTCTATGCAATATTGCTCGGCCGCGTGTCACTTTCAGGTATTTTATCGTTTCCTGTTTCACTTCTATTGGTAACGCAGTCACTACTTCTGTTCGCACCAGAATCACTTTCTTTGGGCTCATGATCAATAATGAATACGTTCTGTAATAAAGTTTAAATGAACACACTGTTTTCCCAGTGTGTTCATTTAAACTTTATCATCAAACAACAGTAACTCTGTGATGAATGAGGGTCAAAGGTCACTAAAAGCCTCATGGGTAGCTCCCTCATAGCCAATAGGATGATACGTACAGTATACGTACAGTACGTACAGTATACGTACAGTACGTACACTATACGTACAGTACGTACAGTATACGTACAGTACGTACACTATACGTACAGTACGTAAAGTAATGTCTCGGGGGGGGGTTCTTTCATAATCAGAGACGAAAATTGAAGCAAAGGTTTTGGTGACTTAGATTATTCTTTAGTTGGGTCTTTGGTAAATAGAGGTACCACTGTAGTTCAAATCAGTATTACAGCTTAAGATTGTTTTAAAAGTACAAATAGTCAGTAATGAAGGTTCTTTTGTCTGAAGTCAGTGCAGTGAGTGCAGCTGCGTTAAGAGCAGACACGACACTGCCTTGGTCTCCTCCAGACTCACACTTTTATCACCTTTGTTCCTTTGTCGACCCCCCTCTTGAAATGTTTCTGTTGCTGTCTCTGAAAAGTTGGGGTTGGGTTTGTCGTATTGTTATTGTTTACTGTGGAATGCCCCACCCCTCTGTATGCTAATTGCTCAGAGGCCTGGGGTCATGACAAGAGACTATCTAGGCTGTGATACCCTGACCTTCTGTTCCAGCTTAGTCACAGACTCAAAAGAATCGGACGTTAAATGATATAAAACTTTACATTGCATTTATGACTCTGGTATTATTGTAATTTCCAACACAGGTTCCAAGTAACAGTTCTACGACGGCTGCTTTGGCTTCTGACGCTTCCATGGAGACCAAAACCACATCGGGAAACCCCGCACATGAGTCCAATAAGGCCCCAACCAGCAAACCTGCCAAGGACGGTGGAGGTGGTTCGATGGTCCTCCAGATCCAGCCCATTCAGATCAAACAGGAGCCCACAGTGGCATCTCTTACACCGCTAGCTCCGACCCCACAAACTTTCACAGGCTCGGACATAAAAATTGCACAAGTATTGGTCAATATCCAGGGGCAAACCTTTGCTCTGGTGCCCCACATAATGCCCTCCCCCAGCCTTAACATCTCCTCCAAATTTGTTCGAATCGCCCCCGTTCCCATCGCCGCCAAACCTCTGGGGCTTGGGGAAAACTCTACCAACCACGTATCGGGGATTCTTGTCGGAGGTCAGAAGTTCCAGGAGAACCCAGTGGCGGATCTTATCAAAATGCACAAATGCACTTTTCCTGGTTGTACCAAGATGTACACGAAGAGCAGCCACCTGAAGGCGCACCTGAGGAGGCACACCGGGGAGAAACCCTTCGCCTGCAACTGGCAAGGATGTGGCTGGAGGTGGGTACCCACTGCTCACCCATGTTTCTCACATCTAAAGAGTTTTAGACTGAATCCCATTTCACCCCTAACCCCTAATCAGAATCAGAATTCTTTATTTGTCACGTGTGGATGAGCATCCACAGTGAAATAGAAGTGACTCTCTCTTAAGACCGTGCAAAGATGGAAAAAAATAAAATAATAATAAAATATATATATATATATATATATATATATATATACATGATTATACATGTTACTAGGCCAAACAAAATAATACGTGTGGTTCCGGTCACCCGACCGACCCAATTTTTTTATGATGAAAATGTCAACTATGTAAACATTTTATCAGTTTGTCAAAATAAATTAAATATAATGAAGCGGTCGACTGCCGACTCTTATCTTCAAAATTCCCAATGACTGATGATGAGAGAATTTATTTCTTCGTATTTAGTCCGTATTCATGTTTACCAACATCTGTCACCTGTCTGACCACCGTGATTTATGACTAGCGACAAACGACGACCATATACATGGTGTCCATGTCCATCAAAACAACCCTCAATGCATGTGATTGCTGCGCCAGTTTTGATTGGCTGTTGGCCTCTTGATGAATCTTTGGTACATGGTGTGTTAATTTCCCACTCACTTCACACTTGGTTTGTTTCAAAAACACCAGCGTTTGTTTATTCATTGGGAAGATGGTTTCATATCTTTATGGAGCATCTCTTGGTCACAAAGACTTGTGTGCCTGGTGTGGGGAACCAAATACAAATCCTCTTCCAGAGCTAAAAAATAAATTTAAAACTGTACTCCCGCTCTGTCAAGATTGTGAGGAATGTGAAGAAGCCAGTAACAAAACAGCAGTATGGTAAGAGGAAATAAGTTGAACAGTAAATAGATAACTGTATATGTCCACTAAAGCCTTCAATATTGGGGCCTTTATTTCATTAAATAATATTTAGATGTGGATAGAATTTACATTTGTAGTTAAACTGTATTTTTGTTGAAAAAAAAAATCAATAAAAGACAAAATGTTGATGTCAAATCAGATGTTATTGTATTTCAATCATCTAAAATTCATTTATGCTCTCTTAAAACATTCTGTAAATATACATGTACATGTACATGGAAAATCTGAGGCAATGTGTTGATTTTCTAACTGCTGGAAAGAATAACTGATATTAAATCTGAATTTTTGGAGCTTCTTTTTAGAAGACGGGTATATAAAATTGTAAATAAAATAAAATATGGATGACCCACCTACCTACCCAATTTTTCCATGTGATGGGAACCACATATATTATTCTGTTTGGCCTAATATATACTGATATATATACATATATATCCAGAGTGGTGATGGTTGGGGTAGATGAGTGAGTGTGTGTGTGTTTTTTTTGGGGGGGGCTTATGTGGTGGGTGAGGAGTTCAATGTCTCGTGGGAAGAAGCTCTTCCTCTCTCAGTTTTTGCAGAACCACAGGTCAGCCACTGACAGTGTTCATTGTCCGGGTGACGGGTGTCCTTTAAAACCCTCTGTGCTCTGGGACAGCACCGTCTGGGGTTCACCTCTTGTATGGAGGGCAGCGTTGTGCTGGTGGTCCGTTCAGCGGATCAGTGTGTGCAGAGTTTCCTGTCCTGCACCGTGCAGCTGCCGTACCAGGCGCTGATGCTCCCAGTGAGCACAGAAGGTTCTCTGCAGCGCCGTGGACACCCTGTCCTCAGCCGTCTCAGGTAGGACAGGCGCTGCCTTGCCCTCTTCACGAGGGTGGAGATCTGGGTGGACCATGTGGGTGGACCATGTGGGTGGACCATGTGGGTGGACCATGTCCTGTCCTGTAGCTGCTGACTCTCCACCAGAGTCTACAATCATCTAGTTTTGGAGACGTTCAGTAAAGTGAGGGAACAAAGAGCAGGCGTTGAATAGTTACCATGACGAAACGACAGGAACGTCCAGACTGAAAGAAAAGATACAGATCAGTCACATGACAAACGCTACTGCACATGTGCAGAAGGAACTAAGTACAAGTACTCTATTACTGTACTGAAGTAGAATTTTAAGTATCTGCCCTTCACTGAAGTATTTATTTTACTGTAAACTTTGGACTTTTACTCCCTACATCCATATAAATATTTATACTTTATACTCGTTACATTTATATAAATATTTGTACTTTATACTCTTTACATTTATATAAATATATGTACTTTATACTCTTTATATTTATATAAATATTTGTACTTTATACTTGTTATATTTATTGAAATATTTGTACTTTATACTCTTTACATTTATATAAATATTTGTACTTTATACTCTACATTTATATAAACATTTGTACTTTATACTCTTTACATTTATATAAATATATGTACTTTATACTCTTTATATTTATATAAATATATGTACTTTATACTCTTTACATTTATATAAATATTTGTACTTTATACTCTTTACATTTATATAAATATTTGTACTTTATACTCTTTACATTTATATAAATATTTGTACTTTATACTCTTTACATTTATATAAATATATGTACTTTATACTCTTTATATTTATATAAATATTTGTACTTTATACTTGTTACATTTATTGAAATATTTGTACTTTATACTCTTTACATTTATATAAATATTTGTACTTTATACTCTACATTTATATAAACATTTGTACTTTATACTCTTTACATTTATATAAATATATGTACTTTATACTCTTTATATTTATATAAATATATGTACTTTATACTCTTTACATTTATATAAATATTTGTACTTTATACTCTTTACATTTATATAAATATATGTACTTTATACTCTTTATATTTATATAAATATATGTACTTTATACTCTTTACATTTATATAAATATTTGTACTTTATACTCTTTACATTTATATAAATATTTGTACTTTATACTCTTTACATTTATATAAATATTTGTACTTTATACTTGTTACATTTATTGAAATATTTGTACTAATTTAAAGGAGTTAAAATATTAAGGACACAATATCTTTTGGCAAAAAAATCTAAAATGAAATAAAAAAATCTGCCAATAGAAGCAGGTAAAGTGATCTTGTTCAGATTAGTTTAATCTCGTCTCATTATCTGAACCTACTTTATCCTGACAGGGGTCACAGGGGATGGGGTCAGAGGTCAGCCTGTATGAGTCTCCAGTTCATCTGAGGACTGAACATGTCATATTCACACCTATGGGTGATTTAAATTAACCAGTTAACCTATCAGTGCATGTGTGTGGATGGTGGGAGGAGCCAGAGTACCTGGAGAAAACTCCACACAGAAAGGTCTGGTGTGGGAATAGAACCAACAACCTTCTGTCTGTGAGGTACCAGTGTTAACTACTGTACCACCCTGTTAACTACTGCACCACCCTGTTAACCACTGTACCACCCTGTTAACTACTGCACCACCCAGTTAACTACTGCACCACCCTGTTAACTACTGCACCACCCTGTTAACTACTGCACCACCCTGTTAACTACTGCACCACCCTGTTAACCACTGCACCACCCTGTTAACCACTGTACCACCCTGTTAACTACTGCACCACCCAGTTAACTACTGCACCACCCTGTTAACTACTGCACCACCCTGTTAACTACTGCACCACCCTGTTAACTACTGCACCACCCTGTTAACCACTGCACCACCCTGTTAACTACTGCACCACCCTGTTAACCACTGTACCACCCTGTTAACTACTGCACCACCCAGTTAACTACTGCACCACCCTGTTAACTACTGCACCACCCTGTTAACTACTGCACCACCCTGTTAACTACTGCACCACCCTGTTAACCACTGCACCACCCTGTTAACCAATGCACCACCCTGTTAACTAATGCACCACCCTGTTAACTACTGCACCACCCTGTTAACCACTGCACCACCCTGTTAACCACTGCACCACCCTGTTAACTACTGCACCACCCTGTTAACTACTGCACCACCCTGTTAACTAATGCACCACCCTGTTAACCACTGCACCACCCTGTTAACCACTGCACCACCCTGTTAATTACTGCACCACCCTGTTAACTACTGCACCACCCTGTTAACCACTGCACCACCCTGTTAACCACTGCACCATCCTGTTAACTACTGCACCACCCTGTTAACTAATGCACCACCCTGTTAACTAATGCACCACCCTGTTAACTACTGCACCACCCTGTTAACTACTGCACCACCCTGTTAACCACTGCACCACCCTGTTAACCACTGCACCACCCTGTTAACTACTGCACCACCCTGTTAACCACTGCACCACCCTGTTAACCACTGCACCACCCTGTTAACCACTGCACCACCCTGTTAACTACTGCACCACCCTGTTAACCACTGCACCACCCTGTTAACCACTGCACCACCCTGTTAACCACTGCACCACCCTGTTAACTACTGCACCACCCTGTTAACTACTGCACCACCCTGTTAACCACTGCACCACCCTGTTAACTACTGCACCACCCTGTTAACTACTGCACCACCCTGTTAACTAATGCACCACCCTGTTAATTACTGCACCACCCTGTTAACCACTGCACCACCCTGTTAACCACTGCACCACCCTGTTAACCACTGCACCACCCTGTTAACCACTGCACCACCCTGTTAACTACTGCACCACCCTGTTAACTACTGCACCACCCTGTTAACCACTGCACCACCCTGTTAACCACTGCACCACCCTGTTAACTACTGCACCACCCTGTTAACTACTGCACCACCCTGTTAACCACTGCACCACCCTGTTAACTACTGCACCACCCTGTTAACTACTGCACCACCCTGTTAACTAATGCACCACCCTGTTAATTACTGCACCACCCTGTTAACTACTGCACCACCCTGTTAACCACTGCACCACCCTGTTAACTACTGCACCACCCTGTTAACTACTGCACCACCCTGTTAACCACTGCACCACCCTGTTAACCACTGCACCACCCTGTTAACTACTGCACCACCCTGTTAACTACTGCACCACCCTGTTAACCACTGCACCACCCTGTTAACCACTGCACCACCCTGTTAACTACTGCACCACCCTGTTAACTAATGCACCACCCTGTTAACCACTGCACCACCCTGTTAACTACTGCATCACCGTGCTGTTTAATCAGATTAGTTTAATCAGATTAATCATTACACTCACTTTATCATCTAATTCCGATCAATGGGATTGTTTTTTTGTTGTTTATTTTCATGCCAAAGACCATAAACGATCACTTCCTTTGACTTTTAATTCATTTATCTCACATCTCCGTCTCTTGTGTTTTTGTCGCAGGTTTTCCCGCTCAGACGAGCTATCACGGCACCGGCGTTCCCACTCGGGCATCAAACCATACCAGTGTCTGGTCTGCGAGAAGAAGTTTGCCCGCAGCGACCACCTATCCAAACACGTCAGAGTTCACCGCGTCCCCCGGAGCAGCCGCAACATGCACTCGGCAAACTGAGCGGATCGCCCCAAACCCTGGGAAATGACGATTGGGGTCCCGCTAGCACGCAGGCGTCTGCAGGTACATGGGCACACGTGGAGTGGAAGACGCGGTGGAATTCCTCCGTTATGTTTGGTTCCTGGGCGATCATTGCTAATTATCGTTCAAAGACAAAGCGACAGTGTTCGTATTTATGCGACGGTCATCAGTGCTTGAGTTTGTTGGACTCCTGATGGTCGGTAAGGGTCTTATCTCCAGCCTCCGCAGAAGATAAGAGGAGCTTTTACTTTCCTTAGGTCTGGATTATTATGGGATTGCTTCCAGAAAAGGACTGAGTGTCGGTTCTACCTGGAAAACAACAACAAACAGCCTCAGATCTACTACACGGATCCGTGTTTTGGACATTCGATTTTTATACAATGTTTCAGAGGTTCAGCTGAATCCAGTGGGACGACCGGAATCTGGGGGTGACCGTCCCTGGTTCCACAGATGGTTCTGTCTGAGTTTTTGTGGCCTTCAACAACAGTTCATTGGCCTTGTTCCCACACTGTAAAAATATAAACATGTGACCTTCAGTGTATTATTGTCATTCAATCTGTGATCAGACCCCCCCCCCTTTAATCTGATCACATGTTTAAACTATACAAAATGACACTAATACAGTGTAAATAGTTTATATTTTTTATAGTTCATCCTCTTTATTGTTTCTATTTTCTACATTTTTGCCTAGTTAATATTTGTATTGTTTTCAAAGTTTAACTCAATTAATTAATTAATTAATTACTATGGAAACATGTCACTGAAAGAAAAAGCTGATTTCTTTTCATTTGAACTGGATGTTGATGAACAGGAATGTTCTGGAACAACTGAGGGACCCAAGAAAAGTTTTCTGGAAATGTTCTAAAACTAAAACACACGCAGAGTGTTAAAGGAAACGCAGAGTGTTAACGGAAACGCAGAGTGTTAACGGAAACGCAGAGTGTTAACGGAAACGCAGAGTGTTAACGGAAACGCAGAGTGTTAACGGAAACGCAGAGTGTTAACGGAAACGCAGAGTGTTAACGGAAACGCAGAGTGTTAACGGAAACGCAGAGTGTTAACGGAAACGCAGAGTGTTAACGGAAACGCAGAGTGTTAAAGAAAATGCAGAGTGTTAAAGGAAACGCAGAGTGTTAACGAACCTTCTGATCAGTGTCAAATGTTCTCTATTATAGTTTTAGTTCAGTCACATGACCTGGCTGGTATCGTTTTGCTGTTGTGGCTTCACTGGCCTTATACCAGGGATGTCAAACACATGGCCCGGGGGCCAAATGCGGCCTGTGGGATGAAGGTCATAATCTGTTAAATAGGGTTAGGGTTCTTCAATATTTTTCTTTGTCTTTGTTTTACTGAAAAAATCAAATCAAATCAAGTATTGACATTTACAAACTATGCTGGAAGAATCAAATGTGAAAAACCTGAAATGTCGAAAGAAAATGACTTTTCTGCTTCTGTTCGTCAGAGTTTGTAAAACTGATCAATAACTAGAAAAACCGTCTGAGAACATGGACCAAGGTTTGGACTGATTTATCTAAAGTGAAGGATGTCATTTTAGACTTTATGGGGGGGGGGTGATATTTATATAAATGTAAAGAATATAAAGTACAAATATTTATGCAAAAATGTAGAGAGTGAAAGTAAACAGTAAATACTCCAGTAAAATACAGACACCTAAAAAGTGCACTTTAGTACAGTGATGAAGTACTTGTACTCAGTTAGTTCCAACTGTGGAAATACTCCTGATAGTGTGTTTATTGGACTGTATCGTGTGTTTGTATTTTACTAAAAACTTCATGACACCGTTAAAGACCATTACTGAGTCCTTAACGCTGTTAAAGACCATTACTGAGTCCTTAACGCTGTTAAAGACCATTACTGAGTCCTTAACGCTGTTAAAGACCATTACTGAGTCCTTAACACGTTAAAGACCATTACTGAGTCCTTAACGCTGTTAAAGACCATTACTGAGTCCTTAACGCTGTTAAAGACCATTACTGAGTCCTTAACGCTGTTAAAGACCATTACTGAGTCCTTAACGCTGTTAAAGACCATTACTGAGTCCTTAACGCTGTTAAAGACCATTACTGAGTCCTTAACGCTGTTAAAGACCATTACTGAGTCCTTAACGCTGTTAAAGACCATTACTGAGTCCTTAACACGTTAAAGACCATTACTGAGTCCTTAACGCTGTTAAAGACCATTACTGAGTCCTTAACGCTGTTAAAGACCATTACTGAGTCCTTAACGCTGTTAAAGACCATTACTGAGTCCTTAACACTGTTAAAGACCATTACTAAGTCCTTAACGCTGTTAAAGACCATTACTGAGTCCTTAACGCTGTTAAAGACCATTACTGAGTCCTTAACACGTTAAAGACCATTACTGAGTCCTTAACGCTGTTAAAGACCATTACTGAGTCCTTAACGCTGTTAAAGACCATTACTGAGTCCTTAACGCTGTTAAAGACCATTACTGAGTCCTTAACGCTGTTAAAGACCATTACTGAGTCCTTAACGCTGTTAAAGACCATTACTGAGTCCTTAACGCTGTTAAAGACCATTACTGAGTCCTTAACGCTGTTAAAGACCATTACTGAGTCCTTAACGCTGTTAAAGACCATTACTGAGTCCTTAACACGTTAAAGACCATTACTGAGTCCTTAACGCTGCGTTCACATATCAGATCTGAACGCACAGTTCACATTTTTGGATGTAATCAGAACTTTCTTCATATTACACATTAAATGTGACTTTTATTACATTAATTCAATTCAATTCAATTTTATTTATAAATCCCTAAATCACAACAAAGTCGTCTCACAGGGCTTTACAAAAACACAATCAACTACAGAGATACATGAAAAAAGTCCCATGCATCCCCTGTCCTTAGACCCTCCCCCTGTCCTTAGACCCTCCTTCTGTCCTTAGACCCTCCTTCTCAGCAGAAAAAACTTCCAAACCCAGTGGGAAAAAGAAGAAATCTTGAGGAGAACCACATTGAAGGACAGATCCACTCCCATGGATGGACAGACTATAGATGAACGTCCATGTATAAATGAAGGAGGGGGGGCTGGTCCAGACAGGCAGGGGCAGTGGTCCAGGGTCACAGGTCAGCACAGGCGAGAAACTGCAGATCCTGTCGTCCATGGCTCCCGTGCAGACACTGTCAGGAAAACCACCACTCCCCCCAGGGGGGGGGGCACCAGGTGACTAGTCATGAACAGACTTGGTATGAAAGATATGTTATAAAAATTACAGAAACAGGTGTGAGAGAGAGAAAGAGAAGAAAGAACTCAGTGTCTGTACTTCCCCCAGCATTCTAACTCCTAGGGCAGCCTAGACTGAACTGTGACTCATACATCATGTATACATGATATATGAGTCACATCATTTTTAACTAACCTGACCATAGTCTTTATCAAACAGGAATGTTTTAAGCCTAATTTTAAATGTAGAGACTGTTTCTGCGTCTTTAATATTAAAGGGAAGATGATTCCATAAGACAGTAACCATGGTAACTAAAGGCTCTAGCTCCATCAGACAGTAACCATGGTAACTAAAGGCTCTAGCTCCATCAGACAGTAACCATGGTAACTAAAGGCTCTAGCTCCATCAGACAGTAACCATGGTAACTAAAGGCTCTAGCTCCTACTGTACTTTTACAAACCCTAGGAACTTTCAATAAACCTGCATTCTGAGAACGAAGGGTTCTATTGGGTTGGTACTGAACCAGATCATCTTTAAGATAAGAGGGGCCCATACCATTAACCCCTGACCTCTGACCCCTAACCCATACCATTAATGGTTTTATATGTAAGGAGGAGGATTTTAAATTTAATTCTAAACTCAACTGGTAGCCAATGAAGGGTTTGGAGCACAGGGGTGATAGGGTTAGGGGTCAGGGGTCAGGGTTTGGAGCACAGGGGTGATAGGGTTAGGGGTCAGGGGTCAGGGTTTGGAGCACAGGGGTGATAGGGTTAGGGGTCAGGGGTCAGGGTTTGGAGCACAGGGGTGATGTGTTCTCTTCTATTTGATCCTGTTAATAATCTTGCTGCTGCATTTTGAACCAGTTGAAGCTTTTTAGGGAATATTTAGGACACGCTACAAGTAAGGAGTTACAATAATCTAATGGTGATGTAACAAATGCATGAATTAATTTTTCTGCAGTCGTTTTAGACAGAATATTCCTAATTTTGGTTAATGTTGCGCAGGTGAAAGAAGGCTGTTCTGCATGTTTGGTTAATGTGCCCTGACCTCTGACCCCTGACCCTTTGAATGAAAGATGTGGATCAAATAATTAATAATAACATTATGAATTTGTAAAAAAAATAACACTTCTGTGAACCTTTTTTTAACAGTAACTAACATTTCCAAAACTAACTTAAATGATCAACATAACATATTCTAACATTAATTACAGTTAAATGAACAGTTCAGTATTTTTCAGATAAATGTGTTTGTCATCATCTGTCATCTTTACTCTGGTGCGCCCAGTGACTCCGCCCCTCTCTTCTGACTCCGCCCCTTTACTCTGGTGCACCCAAAGTGACTCCTCCCCTCTCTTCTGACTCCGCCCCTCTACTCTGTTCCACCCACAGTGACTTACCCCCGACAGTGTACTGTGACCCCAGTTCTAGTCCGGTTTTGGTCAAAGCTAAAGTAGTAACAAAATAAAACTTCTTCTCAAAACAGTATGTGTTGGAATGAGTGATTTATTTCCATAACAAAACCGTAATGGAACAAAAACTCAAACTTCGTAATTGTTTGGAGCTACTTTCTCCCAATAGCGATCAATGCACTAGCATTGTGCACCTGCACATAGCAGCCACTAACAGTGCTAACAGCTAACACTGCTAACAACTGATGAAAGTAGTATGATAAGACGCACAGCTGTTAGCAGTGACAACCACCAGGAGAATAAAACCATCGAACTGAAAAATAACAAAAAAAGAAGAAATCAATCAAAAATGTTTGTTCTTCCTTTATTCTTTATTTTACAAAGAAAAACTGAAGTAAAATAATGAAATGATGAGCCTTTAGTTACCATGGTTACTGTCTGATGGAGCTAGAGCCTTTAGTTACCATGGTTACTGTCTGATGGAGCTAGAGCCTTTAGTTACCATGGTTACTGTCTGATGGAATCATCTTCCCTTTAATATTAAACATCTCTCAAAAAACAAATATTTACATAAATGTAAAGAGTATAAAGTACAAATATTTATATAAATGTAAAGTGTATAAAGTACAAATATTTACATAAATGTAAAGAGTATAAAGTACAAATATTTATATAAATGTAAAGTGTATAAAGTACAAATATTTACATAAATGTAAAGAGTATAAAGTACAAATATTTATATAAATGTAAAGAGTATAAAGTACATATATTTATATAAATGTAAAGAGTATAAAGTACATATATTTATATAAATGTAAAGAGTATAAAGTACATATATTTATATAAATGTAAAGAGTATAAAGTACAAATATTTACATAAATGTAAAGAGTATAAAGTACAAATATTGATACAAATCTGTAGGAAGTAAAAGTAAAAAAGTTTCCAGAAAAATACTCCAGTAAATAGAATAAACTTTATTGATCCCTGACAGGAAATTCATTTGTTCCAACAGGAGAGAAAATATTGCAGTAACAGTCTGACGTCTACACGAACCAAAGTACTGACACAAACACTACAGTACAGTCAAAGGAGTACTTGTACTTGTACTAGTTCCTTCCACCTGTGGGTGTTCAGTAGGGGGGTGTGGGGTCTGATGTGACGTATGTATATTTCTGGACATTCCTTCACACTCTGCTGAGAATAAACCCCTGCTTGTCCCCCCCCCCCCCCCCTTACATAACCACAGCCCCATTATCACACTGTCACACACACACACACACACACACACACACACACACACCTCTGTGTGATCCTGTGTGGGGACGTTCTTTCCTGTTGCTCTCATGTTCTTCACTCATTCTGAATTCTCGGGTACGGACGCTCAAAAACATCAGACCTTCTCTGAACACTAGTTTGATTTGTGGTTCAACAAAATTAAATTGACAGTATAGAGGACCAAACCTGCCATAAGTATGTTTAAAGAAATATGAAAATGTCTTAAACACCTTCACGTATCCACTTCCATTCCATTTATGAATCTGTTTTGTATTAATTTATATTTTCTCTTCTTTCATTTTTATCTATTCCTTTATTTTTTGATAAATAAATTCATTTCCATATTTATGTATTTTTCTGTTTTGTCCTTATTTTTTTTTTCCCAAAAACAAAGATAAATAAATAATAGGGAAATTAAATGATAAACAAAACAACACAAATAAACATAAAGAAAAATATGGAAGTGGATTTATGAAATTTTTTAAAAAATTTAATACTTCTTTATACATTTTTAATTACGAAGGACACACATACAGGGGCCCCGCCCCCATCAGTGGCCCCGCCCCCTTTAGTTATATTTCACCGACCTGGATTTAACAGCGTCACATGTTGTGCTTGTTTTTTGTGTGTCTGTAGATATCTATAGTTTCTATATCTATGGTTTTTTTTTTTTTTTTTTTTTTTTTTTGTCGGTAAAAAGAGACTGAAGTGAAAATATTATTTTCTCCTTTTGTAGAGGAGAACTTTTGATTTTTTTTATTTGGGTTATGTAAATGTAAATAAAGTTTTTTGAAAAATCAAAAAAAAAAAATATATATCTATGGTTCAGACAGTTTTCATATCATCAGTTCCAACAGGTGTCAGTGTCGTACAGGAAGTGCAGCGGGTGGTGACCTTTGACCTTTCGTTGAAGCTTCTTCTTCCAGACTGTCACTGTCGATGCAGAAGAAATTAAATGTAAAGAAAAAACTTAAGAAAAAATTGTGGGGACAACAAAACAAGAAAAAAAACAGCAAAAAAATATTAGTGTAAACCAGGTGGGGTCATCACAAATATTTTTTTGGGAAAAAAATCCAGAGAAAAATTTTTTTTTTTGGAGGAAAATAACAGGAAAATATTTAGTGTGGAAAAAAGAGGGGGAAAAAATCCAGTAAAAAAAATATTGAAAAATAAGTGACAAAGGAAAAACTTTGTTAGGAAAAAAAGTCTTGGTTAAAAAAAAAAGCATTTGTGGAAAAACAGAAAAAAAACTGGAAAAAATATTTAGGGGAAAACACAACAGTACATTTATTTTGTAGGGGGAAAAAATCAAGTTGAATAATTTTGTGGGAAACAAACATGGGAAAAAAAAACATTTGGTGAGGAAAAATGCCCAAAAAAATCCTGGAAACAAAAAACAAGACAAAATTATCGTGGTAAAAAAAATCAGGAAAAGATTTAGCGTGTGGAAAATCACAGGAAAATGTTTTTTGGAAAACCCCTAAGTATTTTTTTCTTTGGAGATAGCAGGAATTAAATTTAAAGGGGAAACCCAGTGAAAACTCTCCTCCTCAATTCAATTTCAATTTCAATTTCAATTTCAATTTAAATGTCTTTATTGACATGGGAAACATATGTTTACATTGTCAAAGCAGCAGAAATAAAACAGTGAAATACAAAATAGTAATAATAGTAATAAGACTTTTCAAGTATACTCTAAAGTCTGGCTCTGTTACAATAGAGTTGTAATAAATTTAAGGCTGATTAAAAATATGTCTGTATACACCTATATACACTGTAAACCTATATACACTTTTATATACCTATACATATATACACATTTGAATATTTACATACATATGTGTATATGTACATGCATGTATATGCAAAACTTTGTTAAAGAAAAGATGATTTGAACATTGTCTCTTTGTTATGGAGGTTGTAATCCACTAGTTGTCCTTTTCTTGTCACAACAGCTCACAAATCTTGCTGCTGTGTTTGTACATTGTTGTTTTTGGCCCAGCAGGTATGGCAGTTTTTCACTGTTTGTCTTATTTTCAAAGTCACTTTGGATGTTTGTAAATAGTGGGAAGTATACGTCCCTGATGTCCTGGTACAGTGGACAGGTGGTGAGGAAGTGCAGCTCAGTTTCCAGATCTCCTTGTGTGCAGTGGGTGCACAGTCTCTCTTCTTTTGGAAGCCAGGTTTGTCTATGTCTGCCTTTGTCCATAGCCAGGCTGTGCTCGCTGAGTCTGTACATAGTCACATATTTCCTTAGCTTTGGGTCGGTAACAGTGCTCAGGTATTTTGCCACTGTGTACTCTCTGTTTAGGGTTAAGTAGCATGCCAATTTGCTCTGGTTTTGGGTCGCTTCTTTCCAATGTGCCAAATAGTTTTGTTTTTGTTTTCTTATAATCTGGTTTAGTCCAGTATAGTTTGTGTCTGGGAGCTCTGCTTGTGTTTGTGGGCGGAGTCCCTGAACCAGCTGGTAGAGGGGGCTTCTCTCTCGGGTCTCTCTGTGGATAAGGGCTTTGTTTTGGAGTGTGTCTGGGTCGCTTTCTTTTAGGTGTTGGTAGAATTTAAATGCCCTTTTTTGGATCTTTATGATTAGTGGGTATCTTCCAAGTTCTGCTCTGCATGCATTATTTGGTGTTTTCCGTTGGGTGCGGAGGATGGATTTGCAGAGTTCTGTGTGTAGAGTTTCAGTTTGGTGTTTGTCCCATTTAGTAAAGTCTTGGTTGGCCAAGGGGCCCCAGACCTCAGAGCCGTATAGGGCGATGGGCTCTATAACCAAGTCTAATATTTGAAGGCAGATTTGTGTGGGAATGTCTATTCTGATGTTCCTTTTGATGGCATAGAAAGCCCTTCTTGTTTTGTCCCTCAGGTCGTTCACAGCTTGGTTGAAGTTGCCTGTGGCGCTGATGTTTAGGCCGAGGTAGGTGTAGTTTTTTGTCTGCTCTATGGTTGTTGTATCTAATAAGAATTTGTGTTTGTGTTTTTGGAGGTTGGGTCTTTTTTCGAATATCATAACTTTTGTTTTGGTCAGATTTACTGTTAAGGCCCATGTGTCAGAGAATTTGTGCAGGAGATGGAGGTGCTGTTGTAGTCCTTCTTTTGTTGGGGACAGCAGCACCAGGTCGTCTGCAAACAGTAGGCATTTGACCTCTGTGTCTGTAAGGGGAATGCCTGGTGTTGTGGATTGTTCTAGTGTCTTTGCCAGTTCGTTGATGTAAATGTTGAAGAGAGTTGGGCTCATGCTGCACCCCTGTCTGACTCCACGTTGTTGGCCAAAGAAGTCTGTGTGTTTGTCGCCAATCTTCACAGCACATCTATTGTTTAAGTACATATTTTTTATTATGTCGTAGGTCTTCCCTCCGATACCACTCTCTAGCAGTTTGTAAAGCAGACCCTCATGCCAGATTGAGTCAAATGTTTTTTTGAAGTCAACAAAGCAGGAATAGAGTTTGCTTTTGTTTTTGTTAATTTGGTTGTCAATTAAGGTGCTGAGGGTGAAGATGTGATCTGTTGTACGGTGTTTTGGTAGGAAACCAGTTTGTGATTTGCTGAGGACCTTTTTCTCGATTAGGAACTGGAGGAGTCTGTGGTTTATTATCATACAGAAGGTTTTACCAAAGGTTGCTGTTAACGCAGATCCCTCGGTAGTTGTTAGGGTCAAATTTGTCTCAGTTTTTTTGGAGAGGTGATATCAGTCCTTGGTTCCAGATATCAGGGTAGATCCCAGAGTCAAGGACAATGTTAAAGAGTTTTAGGATAGCTGATTGGAATTTTGGGTCCGTGGATTCATTTCATTTAGGAGGCCGTCAGCGCCACAGGCTTTTTTGGGTTTCAGTGATTTTATGTTGTCTTGTAATTCTTGTAAAGTGATTGTTGAGTCCAGTGGGTTTTGATAGTCTTTTATGCTTGACTCTAGACATGTCTTGTATTTGCTTCTCACTCTCCTCCTTCTCACTCTCCTCCTTCTCACTCTCCTCCTTCTCTCTCTCCTCCTTCTCACTCTCCTCCTTCTCACTCTCCTCCTTCTCACTCTCCTCCTTCTCTCTCTCCTCCTCTCTCTCTCCTCCTTCTCACTCTCCTCCTTCTCACTCTCCTCCTTCTCACTCTCCTCCTTCTCTCTCTCCTCCTTCTCACTCTCCTCCTCTCTCTCCTCCTTCTCTCTCTCCTCCTTCTCTCTCTCCTCCTTCTCACTCTCCTCCTTCTCACTCTCCTCCTTCTCTCTCTCCTCCTTCTCTCTCTCTCCTCCTTCTCTCTCTCCTCCTTCTCTCTCTCCTCCTTCTCTCTCTCTCCTCCTTCTCACTCTCCTCCTTCTCACTCTCCTCCTTCTCTCTCTCTCCTCCTTCTCTCTTTCTCCTCCTTCTCTCTCTCTCCTCCTTCTCTCTCTCTCCTCCTTCTCACTCTCCTCCTTCTCACTCTCCTCCTTCTCACTCTCCTCCTTCTCACTCTCCTCCTTCTCACTCTCCTCCTTCTCTCTCTCCTCCTTCTCTCTCTCCTCCTTCTCTCTCTCTCCTCCTTCTCTCTCTCTCCTCCTTCTCACTCTCCTCCTTCTCACTCTCCTCCTTCTCACTCTCCTCCTTCTCACTCTCCTCCTTCTCTCTCTCCTCCTTCTCTCTCTCCTCCTTCTCTCTCTCTCCTCCTTCTCTCTCTCCTCCTTCTCACTCTCCTCCTTCTCACTCTCCTCCTTCTCTCTCTCCTCCTTCTCTCTCTCCTCCTTCTCACTCTCCTCCTTCTCTCTCTCCTCCTTCTCACTCTCTCCTCCTTCTCACTCTCCTCCTTCTCACTCTCCTCCTTCTCACTCTCCTCCTTCTCTCTCTCCTCCTTCTCTCTCTCCTCCTTCTCTCTCTCTCCTCCTTCTCACTCTCCTCCTTCTCACTCTCCTCCTTCTCACTCTCCTCCTTCTCACTCTCCTCCTTCTCTCTCTCCTCCTCTCTCTCTCTCCTCCTTCTCACTCTCCTCCTTCTCACTCTCCTCCTTCCTCTCTCTCCTCCTTCTCTCTCTCCTCCTTCTCACTCTCCTCCTTCTCACTCTCCTCCTTCTCTCTCTCCTCCTTCTCACTCTCCTCCTTCTCTCTCTCCTCCTTCTCACTCTCCTCCTTCTCACTCTCCTCCTTCTCTCTCTCCTCCTTCTCTCTCTCCTCCTTCTCTCTCTCCTCCTTCTCTCTCTCTCCTCCTTCTCTCTCTCTCCTCCTTCTCACTCTCCTCCTTCTCACTCTCCTCCTTCTCACTCTCCTCCTTCTCACTCTCCTCCTTCTCACTCTCCTCCTTCTCTCTCTCTCCTCCTTCTCACTCTCCTCCTTCTCTCTCTCCTCCTTCTCTCTCCTCCTTCTCTCTCCTCCTTCTCTCTCTCCTCCTTCTCTCTCTCCTCCTTCTCTCTCTCTCCTCCTTCTCACTCTCCTCCTTCTCTCCTCTCCTCCTCTCTCTCCTCCTTCTCTCTCTCTCCTCCTTCTCTCTCTCCTCCTTCTCACTCTCCTCCTTCTCTCTCTCCTCCTTCTCTCTCTCCTCCTCTCTCTCTCCTCCTTCTCTCTCTCTCCTCCTTCTCTCACTCTCCTCCTTCTCACTCTCCTCCTTCTCTCTCTCTCCTCCTTCTCTCTCTCTCCTCCTTCTCACTCTCCTCCTTCTCACTCTCCTCCTTCTCTCTCTCCTCCTTCTCTCTCTCCTCCTTCTCTCTCTCCTCCTTCTCTCTCTCTCCTCCTTCTCACGCTCCTCCTTCTCACTCTCCTCCTTCTCTCTCTCTCCTCCTTCTCTCTCTCCTCCTTCTCTCTCCTCCTTCTCTCTCTCTCCTCCTTCTCTCTCTCCTCCTTCTCTCTCTCTCCTCCTTCTCTCTCTCTCCTCCTTCTCTCTCTCCTCCTTCTCTCTCTCACTCTCTCCTTACACTCTCACTCCCTTCTCACTCTCCTTCCTTCTCTCTCTCCTCCATTCTCTCTCTCTCCTCCTTCTCACTGTCCTCCTTCTCACATCTCCTCCTTCACTCTCTCTTCTCTCGTCCTTCTCTCTCTCTCTCCTCCTTCTCACTCTCTCCTCCTTCTCACTCTCCTCCTTCTCACTCTCCTCCTTCTCTCTCGTCCTCCTTCTCACTCTCCTTCCCTTCTCTCTCACCTCTTCTCACTCTCCTCCTTCTCTCTCTCCTCCTTCTCACTCTCCTCCTTCTCACTCTCCTCCTTCTCTCTCTCCTCCTTCTCTCTCTCCTCCTTCTCTCTCTCCTCCTTCTCTCTCTCTCCTCTTCTCACTCTCCTCCTTCTCACTCTCCTCCTTCTCACTCTCCTCCTTCTCACTCTCCTCTCTTCTCACTCTCCTCCTTCTCTCTCTCTCCTCCTTCTCACTCTCCTCCTTCTCTCTCTCCTCCTTCTCTCTCTCCTCTCTCACTCTCCTCCTTCTCTCTCTCCTCCTTCTCTCTCTCCTCCTTCTCTCTCTCCTCCTTCTCACTCTCTCTCCTTCTCTCTCACCTCCTCTCTCTCCTCCTTCTCTCTCTCTCCTCCTTCTCTCTCTCCTCCTTCTTCTCTCTCTCCTCCTTCTCTCTCTCCTCCTTCTCACTCTCCTCCTTCTCTCTCTCCTCCTTCTCTCTCTCCTCCTCTCTCTCTCCTCCTTCTCTCTCTCTCCTCTCTCTCTCCTTCTCTCACTCTCCTCCTTCTCACTCTCCTCCTTCTCTCTCTCCTCCTTCTCTCTCTCTCCTCCTTCTCACTCTCCTCCTTCTCTCTCTCCTCCTCCTTCTCTCTCTCTCCTCCTTCTCTCTCTCCTCCTTCTCTCTCTCTCCTCCTTCTCTCTCTCCTCCTTCTCACTCTCCTCCTCTCTCTCTCTCTCCTCCTTCTCTCTCTCCTCCTCTCTCTCTCTCCTCCTTCTCTCTCTCCTCCTTCTCTCTCTCCTCCTTCTCTCTCTCCTCCTCTCTCTCCTCCTCTCTCTCTCTCCTCCTTCTCTCTCTCCTCCTTCTCTCTCTCCTCCTTCTCTCTCTCTCCTCCTTCTCACTCTCCTCCTTCTCTCTCTCCTCCTCCTCTCTCTCCTCCTTCTCTCTCTCTCCTCCTTCTCTCTCTCCTCCTTCTCTCTCTCTCCTCCTTCTCTCTCTCCTCCTCCTCTCACTCTCCTCCTTCTCTCTCTCCTCCTTCTCTCTCTCCTCCTCTCTCTCTCCTCCTTCTCTCACTCTCCTCCTTCTCACTCTCCTCCTTCTCACTCTCCTCCTTCTCACTCTCCTCCTTCTCTCTCTCCTCCTTCTCTCTCTCTCCTCCTTCTCACTCTCCTCCTTCTCACTCTCCTCCTTCTCTCTCTCCTCCTTCTCACTCTCCTCCTTCTCACTCTCCTCCTTCTCACTCTCCTCCTTCTCTCTCTCCTCCTCTCTCTCTCCTCCTTCTCACTCTCCTCCTTCTCACTCTCCTCCTTCTCACTCTCCTCCTTCTCTCTCTCCTCCTTCTCACTCTCCTCCTCTCTCTCCTCCTTCTCTCTCTCCTCCTTCTCTCTCTCCTCCTTCTCACTCTCCTCCTTCTCACTCTCCTCCTTCTCTCTCTCCTCCTTCTCTCTCTCTCCTCCTTCTCTCTCTCCTCCTTCTCTCTCTCCTCCTTCTCTCTCTCTCCTCCTTCTCACTCTCCTCCTTCTCACTCTCCTCCTTCTCTCTCTCTCCTCCTTCTCTCTCTCTCCTCCTTCTCTCTCTCTCCTCCTTCTCTCTCTCTCCTCCTTCTCACTCTCCTCCTTCTCACTCTCCTCCTTCTCACTCTCCTCCTTCTCACTCTCCTCCTTCTCACTCTCCTCCTTCTCACTCTCCTCCTTCTCTCTCTCCTCCTTCTCTCTCTCCTCCTTCTCTCTCTCTCCTCCTTCTCTCTCTCTCCTCCTTCTCACTCTCCTCCTTCTCACTCTCCTCCTTCTCACTCTCCTCCTTCTCACTCTCCTCCTTCTCACTCTCCTCCTTCTCTCTCTCCTCCTTCTCTCTCTCCTCCTTCTCTCTCTCTCCTCCTTCTCTCTCTCCTCCTTCTCACTCTCCTCCTTCTCACTCTCCTCCTTCTCTCTCTCCTCCTTCTCTCTCTCCTCCTTCTCACTCTCCTCCTTCTCTCTCTCCTCCTTCTCACTCTCTCCTCCTTCTCACTCTCCTCCTTCTCACTCTCCTCCTTCTCACTCTCCTCCTTCTCTCTCTCCTCCTTCTCTCTCTCCTCCTTCTCTCTCTCTCCTCCTTCTCACTCTCCTCCTTCTCACTCTCCTCCTTCTCACTCTCCTCCTTCTCACTCTCCTCCTTCTCTCTCTCCTCCTCTCTCTCTCTCCTCCTTCTCACTCTCCTCCTTCTCACTCTCCTCCTTCTCTCTCTCCTCCTTCTCTCTCTCCTCCTTCTCACTCTCCTCCTTCTCACTCTCCTCCTTCTCTCTCTCCTCCTTCTCACTCTCCTCCTTCTCTCTCTCCTCCTTCTCACTCTCCTCCTTCTCACTCTCCTCCTTCTCTCTCTCCTCCTTCTCTCTCTCCTCCTTCTCTCTCTCCTCCTTCTCTCTCTCTCCTCCTTCTCTCTCTCTCCTCCTTCTCACTCTCCTCCTTCTCACTCTCCTCCTTCTCACTCTCCTCCTTCTCACTCTCCTCCTTCTCACTCTCCTCCTTCTCTCTCTCTCCTCCTTCTCACTCTCCTCCTTCTCTCTCTCCTCCTTCTCTCTCCTCCTTCTCTCTCTCCTCCTTCTCTCTCTCCTCCTTCTCTCTCTCCTCCTTCTCTCTCTCTCCTCCTTCTCACTCTCCTCCTTCTCTCTCTCCTCCTCTCTCTCCTCCTTCTCTCTCTCTCCTCCTTCTCTCTCTCCTCCTTCTCTCTCTCTCCTCCTTCTCTCTCTCCTCCTTCTCACTCTCCTCCTTCTCTCTCTCCTCCTTCTCTCTCTCCTCCTCTCTCTCTCCTCCTTCTCTCTCTCTCCTCCTTCTCTCACTCTCCTCCTTCTCACTCTCCTCCTTCTCTCTCTCCTCCTTCTCTCTCTCTCCTCCTTCTCACTCTCCTCCTTCTCACTCTCCTCCTTCTCTCTCTCCTCCTTCTCTCTCTCCTCCTTCTCTCTCTCCTCCTTCTCTCTCTCTCCTCCTTCTCACGCTCCTCCTTCTCACTCTCCTCCTTCTCTCTCTCTCCTCCTTCTCTCTCTCCTCCTTCTCTCTCCTCCTTCTCTCTCTCTCCTCCTTCTCTCTCTCCTCCTTCTCTCTCTCTCCTCCTTCTCTCTCTCTCCTCCTTCTCTCTCTCCTCCTTCTCTCTCTCTCCTCCTTCTCACTCTCCTCCTTCTCACTCTCCTCCTTCTCACTCTCCTCCTTCTCTCTCTCCTCCTTCTCTCTCTCTCCTCCTTCTCACTGTCCTCCTTCTCACTCTCCTCCTTCTCACTCTCCTCCTTCTCTCTCTCCTCCTTCTCTCTCTCTCTCCTCCTTCTCACTCTCCTCCTTCTCACTCTCCTCCTTCTCTCTCTCCTCCTTCTCTCTCTCCTCCTTCTCACTCTCCTCCTTCTCTCTCTCCTCCTTCTCACTCTCCTCCTTCTCTCTCTCCTCCTTCTCACTCTCCTCCTTCTCACTCTCCTCCTTCTCTCTCTCCTCCTTCTCTCTCTCCTCCTTCTCTCTCTCCTCCTTCTCTCTCTCTCCTCCTTCTCACTCTCCTCCTTCTCACTCTCCTCCTTCTCACTCTCCTCCTTCTCACTCTCCTCCTTCTCACTCTCCTCCTTCTCTCTCTCTCCTCCTTCTCACTCTCCTCCTTCTCTCTCTCCTCCTTCTCTCTCCTCCTTCTCTCTCTCTCCTCCTTCTCTCTCTCCTCCTTCTCTCTCTCCTCCTTCTCTCTCTCTCCTCCTTCTCACTCTCCTCCTTCTCTCTCTCCTCCTCTCTCTCCTCCTTCTCTCTCTCTCCTCCTTCTCTCTCTCCTCCTTCTCTCTCTCTCCTCCTTCTCTCTCTCCTCCTTCTCACTCTCCTCCTTCTCTCTCTCCTCCTTCTCTCTCTCCTCCTCTCTCTCTCCTCCTTCTCTCACTCTCCTCCTTCTCACTCTCCTCCTTCTCTCTCTCCTCCTTCTCTCTCTCTCCTCCTTCTCACTCTCCTCCTTCTCTCTCTCCTCCTCTCTCTCCTCCTTCTCTCTCTCTCCTCCTTCTCTCTCTCCTCCTTCTCTCTCTCTCCTCCTTCTCTCTCTCCTCCTTCTCACTCTCCTCCTTCTCTCTCTCCTCCTTCTCTCTCTCCTCCTCTCTCTCTCCTCCTTCTCTCTCTCTCCTCCTTCTCTCACTCTCCTCCTTCTCTCTCTCCTCCTTCTCTCTCCTCCTTCTCTCTCTCTCCTCCTTCTCTCTCTCCTCCTTCTCTCTCTCCTCCTTCTCTCTCTCTCCTCCTTCTCACTCTCCTCCTTCTCTCTCTCCTCCTCTCTCTCCTCCTTCTCTCTCTCTCCTCCTTCTCTCTCTCCTCCTTCTCTCTCTCTCCTCCTTCTCTCTCTCCTCCTTCTCACTCTCCTCCTTCTCTCTCTCCTCCTTCTCTCTCTCCTCCTCTCTCTCTCCTCCTTCTCTCACTCTCCTCCTTCTCACTCTCCTCCTTCTCACTCTCCTCCTTCTCACTCTCCTCCTTCTCTCTCTCCTCCTTCTCTCTCTCTCCTCCTTCTCACTCTCCTCCTTCTCACTCTCCTCCTTCTCTCTCTCCTCCTTCTCTCTCTCCTCCTTCTCTCTCTCCTCCTTCTCTCTCTCTCCTCCTTCTCACTCTCCTCCTTCTCACTCTCCTCCTTCTCTCACTCTCCTCCTTCTCACACTAACACACTAACACACTAACACAGTAACACACTAACACAGTAACACACTAACACAGTAACACACTAACACACTAACACAGTAACACACTAACACACTAACACAGTAACACACTAACACACTAACACAGTAACACAGTAACACACTAACACAGTAACACACTAACACAGTAACACAGTAACACACTAACACAGTAACACACTAACACAGTAACACAGTAACACACTAACACACTAACACAGTAACACACTAACACACTAACACACTAACACACTAACACACTAACACACTAACACACTAACACAGTAACACAGTAACACACTAACACAGTAACACACTAACACACTAACACAGTAACACAGTAACACACTAACACACTAACACACTAACACAGTAACACAGTAACACACTAACACAGTAACACAGTAACACAGTAACACAGTAACACACTAACACACTAACACACTAACACACTAACACAGTAACACAGTAACACACTAACACAGTAACACAGTAACACAGTAACACACTAACACACTAACACACTAACACACTAACACACTAACACACTAACACAGTAACACAGTAACACACTAACACACTAACACACTAACACAGTAACACACTAACACAGTAACACACTAACACACTAACACACTAACACAGTAACACACTAACACAGTAACACACTAACACACTAACACAGTAACACAGTAACACAGTAACACACTAACACACTAACACAGTAACACACTAACACACTAACACACTAACACACTAACACACTAACACAGTAACACAGTAACACACTAACACAGTAACACACTAACACAGTAACACACTAACACACTAACACACTAACACACTAACACAGTAACACACTAACACACTAACACAGTAACACAGTAACACACTAACACAGTAACACAGTAACACACTAACACACTAACACAGTAACACAGTAACACACTAACACAGTAACACACTAACACACTAACACAGTAACACACTAACACACTAACACACTAACACAGTAACACACTAACACAGTAACACACTAACACACTAACACAGTAACACACTAACACACTAACACACTAACACACTAACACACTAACACAGTAACACACTAACACAGTAACACACTAACACACTAACACACTAACACACTAACACAGTAACACACTAACACACTAACACACTAACACACTAACACAGTAACACAGTAACACAGTAACACACTAACACAGTAACACACTAACACAGTAACACACTAACACACTAACACACTAACACACTAACACACTAACACACTAACACAGTAACACACTAACACACTAACACAGTAACACACTAACACACCAACACACTAACACACTAACACAGTAACACACTAACACACTAACACAGTAACACAGTAACACACTAACACAGTAACACACTAACACACTAACACAGTAACACACTAACACAGTAACACACTAACACAGTAACACACTAACACAGTAACACACTAACACAGTAACACACTAACACAGTAACACACTAACACACTAACACACTAACACAGTAACACACTAACACACTAACACAGTAACACACTAACACAGTAACACACTAACACACTAACACACTAACACACTAACACAGTAACACAGTAACACACTAACACACTAACACAGTAACACACTAACACAGTAACACACTAACACAGTAACACAGTAACACACTAACACAGTAACACAGTAACACACTAACACACTAACACAGTAACACAGTAACACAGTAACACACTAACACACTAACACACTAACACACTAACACAGTAACACAGTAACACACTAACACACTAACACACTAACACACTAACACAGTAACACACTAACACACTAACACACTAACACAGTAACACAGTAACACAGTAACACACTAACACAGTAACACAGTAACACACTAACACACTAACACAGTAACACAGTAACACACTAACACACTAACACAGTAACACACTAACACAGTAACACAGTAACACACTAACACAGTAACACAGTAACACACTAACACAGTAACACACTAACACAGTAACACAGTAACACACTAACACAGTAACACAGTAACACACTAACACAGTAACACACTAACACAGTAACACAGTAACACACTAACACAGTAACACACTAACACAGTAACACACTAACACAGTAACACAGTAACACACTAACACACTAACACAGTAACACAGTAACACACTAACACAGTAACACACTAACACAGTAACACAGTAACACAGTAACACAGTAACACACTAACACACTAACACACTAACACACTAACACACTAACACAGTAACACACTAACACAGTAACACACTAACACAGTAACACACTAACACAGTAACACACTAACACAGTAACACAGTAACACACTAACACAGTAACACAGTAACACACTAACACAGTAACACAGTAACACAGTAACACACTAACACACTAACACAGTAACACAGTAACACACTAACACAGTAACACAGTAACACAGTAACACACTAACACAGTAACACAGTAACACAGTAACACACTAACACAGTAACACAGTAACACACTAACACACTAACACAGTAACACAGTAACACACTAACACAGTAACACACTAACACAGTAACACACTAACACAGTAACACACTAACACAGTAACACAGTAACACACTAACACAGTAACACACTAACACACTAACACAGTAACACACTAACACAGTAACACACTAACACAGTAACACAGTAACACACTAACACACTAACACACTAACACACTAACACAGTAACACAGTAACACACTAACACAGTAACACAGTAACACAGTAACACAGTAACACACTAACACACTAACACACTAACACACTAACACACTAACACACTAACACAGTAACACACTAACACACTAACACAGTAACACAGTAACACACTAACACACTAACACACTAACACACTAACACAGTAACACAGTAACACACTAACACACTAACACACTAACACACTAACACACTAACACAGTAACACACTAACACACTAACACAGTAACACACTAACACAGTAACACACTAACACACTAACACAGTAACACACTAACACAGTAACACACTAACACAGTAACACAGTAACACACTAACACACTAACACAGTAACACACTAACACACTAACACAGTAACACAGTAACACACTAACACACTAACACAGTAACACACTAACACACTAACACAGTAACACACTAACACAGTAACACACTAACACACTAACACAGTAACACACTAACACAGTAACACACTAACACACTAACACACTAACACAGTAACACAGTAACACACTAACACAGTAACACAGTAACACACTAACACACTAACACAGTAACACACTAACACAGTAACACACTAACACAGTAACACACTAACACAGTAACACACTAACACACTAACACACTAACACACTAACACAGTAACACACTAACACAGTAACACAGTAACACACTAACACAGTAACACACTAACACACTAACACACTAACACACTAACACACTAACACACTAACACAGTAACACACTAACACACTAACACACTAACACAGTAACACACTAACACAGTAACACAGTAACACAGTAACACACTAACACACTAACACAGTAACACACTAACACACTAACACAGTAACACAGTAACACACTAACACACTAACACAGTAACACAGTAACACACTAACACACTAACACACTAACACAGTAACACACTAACACACTAACACAGTAACACAGTAACACACTAACACACTAACACACTAACACAGTAACACAGTAACACAGTAACACAGTAACACAGTAACACACTAACACAGTAACACACTAACACACTAACACACTAACACACTAACACAGTAACACACTAACACAGTAACACACTAACACAGTAACACACTAACACACTAACACACTAACACACTAACACAGTAACACACTAACACAGTAACACACTAACACAGTAACACACTAACACACTAACACACTAACACACTAACACACTAACACACTAACACAGTAACACAGTAACACACTAACACAGTAACACACTAACACAGTAACACACTAACACAGTAACACAGTAACACACTAACACAGTAACACACTAACACACTAACACAGTAACACACTAACACAGTAACACACTAACACACTAACACACTAACACAGTAACACAGTAACACAGTAACACACTAACACACTAACACAGTAACACACTAACACACTAACACACTAACACACTAACACACTAACACACTAACACACTAACACAGTAACACAGTAACACACTAACACACTAACACAGTAACACACTAACACACTAACACACTAACACACTAACACAGTAACACACTAACACACTAACACACTAACACACTAACACAGTAACACACTAACACAGTAACACAGTAACACACTAACACACTAACACACTAACACACTAACACAGTAACACACTAACACACTAACACACTAACACACTAACACACTAACACAGTAACACACTAACACACTAACACACTAACACACTAACACAGTAACACACTAACACAGTAACACACTAACACACTAACACACTAACACACTAACACAGTAACACACTAACACACTAACACACTAACACACTAACACAGTAACACACTAACACAGTAACACACTAACACACTAACACAGTAACACACTAACACACTAACACACTAACACAGTAACACACTAACACACTAACACACTAACACACTAACACAGTAACACACTAACACAGTAACACAGTAACACACTAACACAGTAACACACTAACACAGTAACACACTAACACAGTAACACAGTAACACACTAACACAGTAACACACTAACACAGTAACACAGTAACACACTAACACAGTAACACACTGACACACTAACACAGTAACACACTAACACAGTAACACACTAACACAGTAACACACTAACACAGTAACACACTAACACACTAACACACTAACACAGTAACACACTAACACACTAACACACTAACACAGTAACACACTAACACACTAACACACTAACACACTAACACAGTAACACACTAACACACTAACACACTAACACACTAACACAGTAACACACTAACACACTAACACACTAACACACTAACACACTAACACAGTAACACACTAACACACTAACACACTAACACACTAACACAGTAACACACTAACACACTAACACAGTAACACACTAACACACTAACACACTAACACACTAACACACTAACACAGTAACACACTGACACACTGACACACTAACACACTAACACACTAACACAGTAACACACTAACACACTAACACACTAACACAGTAACACAGTAACACAGTAACACACTAACACACTAACACAGTAACACACTAACACACTAACACACTAACACACTAACACAGTAACACACTAACACACTAACACACTAACACACTAACACACTAACACAGTAACACAGTAACACACTAACACACTAACACAGTAACACACTAACACACTAACACACTAACACACTAACACACTAACACAGTAACACAGTAACACAGTAACACAGTAACACAGTAACACACTAACACACTAACACACTAACACAGTAACACAGTAACACAGTAACACACTAACACACTAACACAGTAACACACTAACACACTAACACACTAACACACTAACACAGTAACACACTAACACACTAACACACTAACACACTAACACAGTAACACACTAACACACTAACACACTAACACACTAACACACTAACACAGTAACACACTAACACACTAACACAGTAACACACTAACACACTAACACACTAACACACTAACACACTAACACAGTAACACACTAACACACTAACACAGTAACACACTAACACACTAACACACTGACACACTAACACAGTAACACACTAACACAGTAACACACTAACACAGTAACACACTAACACACTAACACACTAACACACTAACACAGTAACACAGTAACACAGTAACACACTGACACACTAACACAGTAACACACTAACACAGTAACACACTAACACAGTAACACACTAACACACTAACACACTAACACAGTAACACAGTAACACAGTAACACACTAACACACTAACACACTAACACACTAACACACTAACACAGTAACACAGTAACACAGTAACACACTAACACACTAACACACTAACACACTAACACACTAACACAGTAACACAGTAACACAGTAACACACTGACACACTAACACAGTAACACACTAACACAGTAACACACTAACACACTAACACAGTAACACAGTAACACACTAACACACTAACACAGTAACACACTAACACACTAACACAGTAACACACTAACACACTAACACACTAACACACTAACACAGTAACACACTAACACAGTAACACACTAACACAGTAACACACTAACACAGTAACACACTAACACAGTAACACAGTAACACAGTAACACACTAACACACTAACACACTAACACACTAACACACTAACACAGTAACACACTAACACAGTAACACACTAACACACTAACACAGTAACACACTAACACAGTAACACAGTAACACACTAACACAGTAACACAGTAACACACTAACACAGTAACACAGTAACACAGTAACACAGTAACACACTAACACACTAACACAGTAACACACTAACACAGTAACACAGTAACACACTAACACACTAACACACTAACACACTAACACACTAACACACTAACACAGTAACACACTAACACAGTAACACACTAACACACTAACACAGTAACACACTAACACAGTAACACACTAACACACTAACACAGTAACACACTAACACAGTAACACACTAACACACTAACACAGTAACACAGTAACACACTAACACAGTAACACAGTAACACAGTAACACAGTAACACACTAACACACTAACACAGTAACACACTAACACACTAACACACTAACACACTAACACACTAACACACTAACACACTAACACACTAACACACTAACACACACTTCTTCTTGACAGTCCTTTTCTGTTCTGTGTCCATGTTGCTTTGATCTTGTCTCTCTTCAGGATGCGTACCTCAGAAACGTTCTCTGCTGTTTTCCTTGTGAGGTGCTCATTTAAATAAACACATGTTCCTTTTAACTTCCTTCCTTGTCTCACTTTTGTGTTTTCTTTTGGTCAAACGTACAATGATCACAGGTTTCGTCATCTCTCACCTTGGTAAAGTATGGTAGGCTGTAATGTTTTCCTTTTCATTATGTATGTCCTTTTCCTTTAAAAATAACACCACCTGTTGTTCCAGAGACTGCAGGTCCTCAGGGTTAGCATCCTCGCTAACCCCCCCCCCCCACTGTTGCTCTGCCGTAGGATCGTGGTTTAACGCCCATGCCCGTTATAATGACGTCATTGATCCGAGTATGTTGCTCAAGCTGATCAATTCTTTTCTCGAGTTCATTAATGGTTGTGTCCTTTTCTTTGATCATGTCTCTGAGCTGTTTGACTTCGTTAAAAAGTCCCATCAGCGTCGTTACCTGCTGGGTCACTTTTGGCAGCTCCTCCGTCATGTGATTCAAGGACTCACGAATTTCTTGTATCTCACTCTCCATCTCTGCTTTGCCTACTGTCTTCTTTGGTGGCATCGCCAAGTTTTCCCGTTCCTTGTTTGTCAGTTTTCCTCGTATGTATTACAAAAAAAGTATGTTTTTGTCGGCACGAAACTCAGCTGTCTTGCAGGGCCCCGCCATCTTTGTCGTTGTCCAATACTAATAATAATAATAATACTACTACTAATAATAATAATGATAATACTAATAATGATAATAATACTACTACTAATAATAATAATGATAATACTAATAATGATAATAATAATAATAATAGTAATAATAATACTAATAATAATAATGATAATAATTATAATAATAATAATAATGATGATGATAATAATAATAATAATAATAATAATAATAATAATGATAATAATAATAATGATAATAATAATAATAATAATAATAATAATAATAATAATAATAATAATAATAATAATAATAATAAAAATGATATAATAATAATAATAAGGAGGAGCGTACCGGCAGGATGGTAGGCATGCAGCAGCAGGGTGCATGGACGAGGTGGGAAGGGGCACTGGACAGGAAGGTGACCTGGGCTGAGATTTGGCAGGCAGAACCCCACCGCATTAGATTCCTAATCCAGGCGGTGTATGACGTCCTGCCGAGCCCAGCTAATCTCCACCGCTGGGGCGTGGCCGAATCTCCATCCTGTGCTCTGTGTTCTGGGAGAGGGTCACTCGAGCACATCCTCAGCAGCTGCCCGAAAGCACTGGGGGAGGGTCGCTATCGCTGGCGGCACGACCAGGTGCTGAAGGCAGTTGCTGAAGCCCTCTTCAGAGCAGTAGCCCTCCAGAACACCAGGAAGGCAACCAAAGGCAGACGGAGAATTATCTTCGTCAGGGCGGGGGAGCAGCCGCAGCCACTTCCCAGGTCAGCTGCTGGCCTCCTCACCTCAGCATCAGACTGGGAACTGAGGGTTGACTTGGGCAGGCAACTAAAGTTCCCAGACTTCATCACCACAACAGCTTTGAGGCCGGACATTGTGCTGTCGTCAGTCTCTTTGAGGCAAGCTCTCCTGATAGAGCTAACAGTTCCCTGGGAGGACCGCATTGAGGAGGCGAATGAGCGGAAGCGGGCAAAGTACCAGGAGCTGGTGGAGCAATGCCAGAGGAGGGGCTGGAAAGCACGCTGCGAACCCATAGAGGTGGGGTGTCGAGGATTTGCAGGCCGCTCGCTGTGCAAAGTGCTCTCTCTGCTTGGCATCACAGGGGTTGCGAAGAGGAGAGCCATCAAGAACATCATGGAGGCAGCAGAAAGAGCCTCCAGGTGGCTCTGGATCAGGAGGAACAAAGAGTGGGTTAGCGCTTCTGGGACACAAGTCAGGGCCTGATCACCCCTGGCTGGGTCACCTGAGGGAGGGCGTATGATGTTGAAAGACCCGAAACGCCCAATGATCTCAGGAACATCACTGAAGATGTCTCCCAGAGCATCCTAGGATGTATCTTTCAAACATAATAATAATAATAATAATAATAATAATAATAATAAAAATGCTTCAAAAAAATAGCTTCAGTTCCATCTGCTACCAAAGTTTTTACAAATGTTTTTAACTGTACAGCTTCACATATAGAGCAGATAATAAACACTTCTGTTCAGTCAGGACAGTTTCATCAGGCCTTAAAAACTGCAGTAATTAAACCTCTTCTAAAAAAGACTCATCTGGATGATTCAGTAATAGTAACTACAGGCCCATATGGGGATGCTTCAGTAATAGTAACTACAGGCCCATATGGGGATGCTTCAGTAATAGGTAACTACAGGCCCATATGGGGATGCTTCAGTAATAGTAACTACAGGCCCATATGGGGATGCTTCAGTAATAGGTAACTACAGGCCCATATGGGGATGCTTCAGTAATAGGTAACTACAGGCCCATATGGGGATGCTTCAGTAATAGGTAACTACAGGCCCATATGGGGATGCTTCAGTAATAGATAACTACAGGCCCATATGGGGATGCTTCAGTAATAGTAACTACAGGCCCATATGGGGATGCTTCAGTAATAGTAACTACAGGCCCATATGGGGATGCTTCAGTAATAGTAACTACAGGCCCATATGGGGATGCTTCAGTAATAGGTAACTACAGGCCCATATGGGGATGCTTCAGTAATAGTAACTACAGGCCCATATGGGGATGCTTCAGTAATAGGTAACTACAGGCCCATATGGGGATGCTTCAGTAATAGGTAACTACAGGCCCATATGGGGATGCTTCAGTAATAGGTAACTACAGGCCCATATGGGGATGCTTCAGTAATAGATAACTACAGGCCCATATGGGGATGCTTCAGTAATAGTAACTACAGGCCCATATGGGGATGCTTCAGTAATAGTAACTACAGGCCCATATGGGGATGCTTCAGTAATAGTAACTACAGGCCCATATGGGGATGCTTCAGTAATAGGTAACTACAGGCCCATATGGGGATGCTTCAGTAATAGTAACTACAGGCCCATATGGGGATGCTTCAGTAATAGTAACTACAGGCCCATATGGGGATGCTTCAGTAATAGTAACTACAGGCCCATATGGGGATGCTTCAGTAATAGATAACTACAGGCCCATATGGGGATGCTTCAGTAATAGTAACTACAGGCCCATATGGGGATGCTTCAGTAATAGTAACTACAGGCCCATATGGGGATGCTTCAGTAATAGTAACTACAGGCCCATATGGGGATGCTTCAGTAATAGGTAACTACAGACCCATATGGGGATGCTTCAGTAATAGTAACTACAGGCCCATATGGGGATGCTTCAGTAATAGGTAACTACAGACCCATATGGGGATGCTTCAGTAATAGATAACTACAGGCCCATATGGGGATGCTTCAGTAATAGTAACTACAGGCCCATATGGGGATGCTTCAGTAATAGTAACTACAGGCCCATATGGGGATGCTTCAGTAATAGTAACTACAGGCCCATATGGGGATGCTTCAGTAATAGGTAACTACAGGCCCATATGGGGATGCTTCAGTAATAGTAACTACAGGCCCATATGGGGATGCTTCAGTAATAGTAACTACAGGCCCATATGGGGATGCTTCAGTAATAGTAACTACAGGCCCATATGGGGATGCTTCAGTAATAGGTAACTACAGGCCCATATGGGGATGCTTCAGTAATAGGTAACTACAGGCCCATATGGGGATGCTTCAGTAATAGTAATTACAGACCCATATGGGGATGCTTCAGTAATAGGTAACTACAGGCCCATATGGGGATGCTTCAGTAATAGTAACTACAGGCCCATATGGGGATGCTTCAGTAATAGTAACTACAGGCCCATATGGGGATGCTTCAGTAATAGGTAACTACAGGCCCATATGGGGATGCTTCAGTAATAGGTAACTACAGGCCCATATGGGGATGCTTCAGTAATAGTAATTACAGACCCATATGGGGATGCTTCAGTAATAGGTAACTACAGGCCCATATGGGGATGCTTCAGTAATAGTAACTACAGGCCCATATGGGGATGCTTCAGTAATAGGTAACTACAGACCCATATGGGGATGCTTCAGTAATAGTAACTACAGGCCCATATGGGGATGCTTCAGTAATAGGTAACTACAGACCCATATGGGGATGCTTCAGTAATAGGTAACTACAGACCCATATGGGGATGCTTCAGTAATAGTAACTACAGGCCCATATGGGGATGCTTCAGTAATAGTAACTACAAACCCATATGGGGATGCTTCAGTAATAGGTAACTACAGGCCCATATGGGGATGCTTCAGTAATAGTAACTACAGACCCATATGGGGATGCTTCAGTAATAGTAACTACAGGCCCATATGGGGATGCTTCAGTAATAGGTAACTACAGACCCATATGGGGATGCTTCAGTAATAGTAACTACAGGCCCATATGGGGATGCTTCAGTAATAGTAACTACAGGCCCATATGGGGATGCTTCAGTAATAGGTAACTACAGGCCCATATGGGGATGCTTCAGTAATAGTAACTACAGACCCATATGGGGATGCTTCAGTAATAGTAACTACAGACCCATATGGGGATGCTTCAGTAATAGTAACTACAGACCCATATGGGGATGCTTCAGTAATAGGTAACTACAGACCCATATGGGGATGCTTCAGTAATAGTAACTACAGACCCATATGGGGATGCTTCAGTAATAGTAACTACAGGCCCATATGGGGATGCTTCAGTAATAGTAACTACAGACCCATATGGGGATGCTTCAGTAATAGTAACTACAGACCCATATGGGGATGCTTCAGTAATAGTAACTACAGGCCCATATGGGGATGCTTCAGTAATAGTAACTACAGACCCATATGGGGATGCTTCAGTAATAGGTAACTACAGACCCATATGGGGATGCTTCAGTAATAGTAACTACAGACCCATATGGGGATGCTTCAGTAATAGTAACTACAGGCCCATATGGGGATGCTTCAGTAATAGTAACTACAGGCCCATATGGGGATGCTTCAGTAATAGGTAACTACAGGTCCATATGGGGATGCTTCAGTAATAGTAACTACAGACCCATATGGGGATGCTTCAGTAATAGTAACTACAGGCCCATATGGGGATGCTTCAGTAATAGTAACTACAGGCCCATATGGGGATGCTTCAGTAATAGGTAACTACAGGCCCATATGGGGATGCTTCAGTAATAGTAACTACAGGCCCATATGGGGATGCTTCAGTAATAGATAACTACAGGCCCATATGGGGATGCTTCAGTAATAGTAACTACAGACCCATATGGGGATGCTTCAGTAATAGGTAACTACAGGCCCATATGGGGATGCTTCAGTAATAGTAACTACAGACCCATATGGGGATGCTTCAGTAATAGTAACTACAGGCCCATATGGGGATGCTTCAGTAATAGTAACTACAGACCCATATGGGGATGCTTCAGTAATAGGTAACTACAGACCCATATGGGGATGCTTCAGTAATAGTAACTACAGACCCATATGGGGATGCTTCAGTAATAGGTAACTACAGACCCATATGGGGATGCTTCAGTAATAGTAACTACAGGCCCATATGGGGATGCTTCAGTAATAGTAACTACAGGCCCATATGGGGATGCTTCAGTAATAGTAACTACAGGCCCATATGGGGATGCTTCAGTAATAGTAACTACAGGCCCATATGGGGATGCTTCAGTAATAGTAACTACAGGCCCATATGGGGATGCTTCAGTAATAGTAACTACAGGCCCATATGGGGATGCTTCAGTAATAGTAACTACAGGCCTGACAAGTAGGAGGGGGAAGACAGACAGGAAGGAGGTCAGAACAATAAACAGGAAGAGTGAGAGTAAAGGAAAAAGACTGAAAACTGAATAGAAAAAAAAGTGTAGAAGAATCTAAAGTGGACTGAAGTGGTCTAAAGACAAAGGAGAGAGAAAAGCCTGGAATCCCTGGAGTGGGCAGAACCGTTCCCGCTTGGACTCCGCAGCGATAATCACACCTGGATCACCCAACACCTTCATCTTCCCTCTCTGAGTTAAGTGATTTTTTTTTCTCTCAAACTCTCCTGATCTTTTTTTTTTTTGACCTGAAGACATTCCTGGACACTCCAACTCTCTCGCACCTCAGTCTCCCTCATAACCCACTTCGCCCTGGCTCTTGGACCCCATCCCTCTTTCACCTTTAACCCTTATCTACTCACCTGGAAGAAGTCCAATCATAGAAGAAAACCCTCACAGTAAAGTGCATTTCCAAACCTAACCCTCAGTGACATTCCAACCCCGTCCATATTGTCCTGCCTCTGCTCATCCTTCCCTCTTCACATATAAGACATTTTTTTTGTTGGTTCAAGAGGTTTTGTTTTGTTTGATGTACTAAAATTCTGAGTTGATACTTTTTTTTTTCTTTATTATGATGAAATGTTTTGTTTATCCTTTTGTGAGTTAAATAATAATAATTATCTGAAACTTTAATTTAATGGTCTGGTGTCCATGTCCTTTTTGTTGTAGCCTAGAAGTGAGCAGCCGGGGGAACCTTTCTTTTCTCTCTCCTAATTAATTTAAATGATCGTTAAAGGTAAATGTCGCCCTTGTCAGTCTGGCGGCCAAACATATTTTCTGGGAGAGACTTCTACGCTATAAACAATTACACTCCCATTTACCATTTTTATTGATAAACATGAGCATGTCGACATGCTCTGATGTCCGGCGAGTACAGAAGCGATTGACTACCAGGCCCGCAGTGGACAAAATCCTCTCAGATGGAACAGACGTCCCAGGGACGCATAGGTAGCGCTCTGCCAAACTCACCAGTCAGGGATATTGCGATTGATTTGCCCTCCACCACTCCAGCTGGTTGCTTCAAGAGAAGGGAGATTATCTTTTGCATAGGTATCCATGTCCAGCTGTCAATCAGTGGCTGTGCTGTCCTCCCCCAGCGGCTGGTGTCATTAGATGGACCTGCTGTCACAGGACGTCCCCTCCTCCTACAGAAGCCGGCATGTCCTTCTCAACCAGCTCCTCAGTAACATGCTCCACGACAGCAGAGTTCCTTGAGGTTGTCACCACTGCCTCTCTTTTCCATAGTGACAGGAACGGGAGGTGTTTGTGCCGAGTGTCCAGGGCTGAAGCTTCCAACGCAGGCATTGAACCCAAGCTTTCACTGTCAACCTGACCAGAAACGAAGACAAAATGTAACTATATAATTCATTATTATTATTATATTTCACCAAACATTAAAAACCATGTTTGAACATTATATTATTACAGATATTAATTTAAACTCTATCCCAAATCTAAAAACATACCCCCATTCGTTCACTGAGTGACTGTCGAACTGTCCGCTTGAACTCCGCCACCCGAGGCCCGTCATCTGCTGCGATGGTCAAGTGTTTGTTCATGATGTTGAAGGTGATGGGGTAAATGTGGGACATTGACATGGTCTTCTCAGACAACATGACGGTGGTTGCACATTTGAGGGTTTCTAGGAGAGGTTTGAGATCGGCCATTATTATCCGATCCTCATCTGTGAGCTCCATCATCAGGCACCTTGCAGCTTTGTGACGGTGCGGTCGGACCGGACTGCTGTCACTGCCCATCGCTGTTTGAGAAGCCTCTTAAGCATGTCGACTACGGAATTCCATCGCGTTTTGCATGACTGCATCTGCTCCTGCTTGGCCTCCAGTGCTGTACATGCTGCTGTACTGTGGCTGAAATGCCGCACTAGTTTTCCAGCTGCACAAATCGCTCTGTATACGTACACCTTGAAGGCGTCTTTTATTGCCAACTGAAGTGTATGAGCGTAGCGGTGAACCGGCGCCAAGTCCACTCTTCCTGGGCTGTTTGCAGCCACTATGTTGTTGCTGTTGTCATGGACACATGCAATGACCTTCCCAGTCAACCCCCATTGGTCAACCGCCTCCTTCAAAACAGGCAGCCAAGTTTTCTGCCGTGTGCGTTCCCGGTATGTTTTTAGTCATGGCAGATTTCATGTCCCAGTCCTCCAGCCAGTGGCATGTGACCGTCACATATGCCTCTGTGGTGAGCGCCGTCCAGGAGTCGGTGGTGACAGACAACAGCGGGCACATCTTCACTGTGATGGTCTGCTGGAAGTTTGGCACCAGGTGGGTCATCAATGACCTACCCTCACAAAATCCACTGGCAGAAGATCTTCTTCCACCATCTGACAGATTTGTTATGTTATAGTATGTGAACAATGCTGGTCATACTTGTTACCTCCTAGCATCGCTAGCATCGTCGGCTGGGTTTTTCTGTCACCGCCGGTTGCGACTGGAGGGTGGTGCATTTTAAGGTGGTACATCATGGTTGATGTGCTGCTGCTGTACTTTAGCATCGTATCATATTTCTATTGTGGATTTTTTTGAAGTGTTTGGTTTTCATGATGGAAACTTGTTGTCCCTTTGTGTTTGAATCAAACATTCAGACTGGTGAGAAATGGGCGTACGGCATAAGCGGTACGCTCCATGTCAGGTCTGCATTTGCTATTAATAAATTCCATCTTTTGCTAATGCTCAAATTCCTAATTTTTAAAGACAAGGTCACAAAGCGTCCTCTTTATCGTCTTCACTACAAACAGTGGAATGACTGATGTGGGGTCAGGCTTTTTTTTTTTCTTTTTTAACTGGCGACACAAAAATAATGACCGGACAATACCAATGCAGTCAACCATCGGTCAACCATCGGTCAACCATCGGTCAAACTCCCTAATCTGTACTTCATTCTCTTTACATTTATATAAATATCTTTACATTCTCACAGTAGATTTATGACTTTCTCAAACTAACTAGATGTGATGTAATAAGAAAATAATAAGTCACTTCAGATGTTAAACCAGTGGAGGAGTTATATTATACTTATATGACTATTATCTCATCATTTTGACTTTTTATTTCATAAATTTAACATTTAATCTCACAATTTAGACTATATCCTCTTAAATGTACACATTTGTTTATCTCATATTTATCACTTTTTAACTGTACCATACCATCTTTATTTATAAAAGTGCTTTAAAACACACACAACTAACACAAAGCGCTTACAAGAGACAGAGAAGGGGAACAAGGCAATAAAATAAATCTAAAAATACAATAAAAAAAAGGGCTAAAACTACACAGATAACAAAATAAAATTAAAATGATCATACAATAAAAGAACATGAGATTTTACAACCTCAGGACTTTTTATCTCAATTGTGACTTTTCTTTTTTCCTACATTTCCTGTGATCAACTGTGACCTGATCGATCACATTATCTACATTGTTTCATTCACAAACAGTAGCAGCTGATAGAACGCCGCCCACTGCAGCTCATCCAATCAGGTGGCTGAATCTGGATGTTATGTAATTTCTGCTGCTGCATGTGTGTGCGAGGGAGGAAATGAAAAGCTCTGCTGAGACTGGACCTGTCTTTTCTGTCACAAGAAGATCTGAGTGTTCTGCAGCACAGGACGGGGTAAGAACAACTAAACGCTATTAAAACACAATTTGGACTTTTTATTTCATACTTTGGACTTTTTATTTCATAGTTTGGACTTTTTATTTCATACTTTGGACTTTTTATTTCATACTTTGGACTTTTTATTTCATACTTTGGACTTTTTATTTCATACTTTGGACTTTTTATTTCATAGTTTGGACTTTTTATTTCATAGTTTGGACTTTTTATTTCATAGTTTGGACTTTTTATTTCATTATTTGGACTTTTTATTTCATTATTTGGACTTTTTATTTCATAGTTTGGACTTTTTATTTCATTATTTGGACTTTTTATTTCATACTTTGGACTTTTTATTTCATTATTTGGACTTTTTATTTCATACTTTGGACTTTTTATTTCATACTTTGGACTTTTTATTTCATTATTTGGACTTTTTATTTCATAGTTTGGACTTTTTATTTCATAGTTTGGACTTTTTATTTCATACTTTGGACTTTTTATTTCATAGTTTGGACTTTTTATTTCATACTTTGGACTTTTTATGTCAGAATTTGGACTTACTAAAACACAACTCAACTAAAACAACTCATGCAAACACTTCATTTACTAACATTGACTAAAACAAACACTGTTACAAAGTTAGAAACTGTTTTTCTAGTTGGAGAAAATAACACTTATAAAACGTCATATTTTATTTGTTCACCATTAACTTTTTGTGTGTTGTGACTTTTATTTTGGTAAATATGTGCTGCTGTTTGGCTGTTAATGTGACCGTTGTTCCTTGTCTGACTTGTCAAAAACCTTCCACACCTCCGCACTGTGATTGGTCAACACTGCAAACATGAGTTGCATGTGATTGGTTGTATCTGTTTGGCAACTCATTTGACCCCCCCCCCCCCCCCCAGAGTCCAGGGGTTCATTCAGTTCCAGAAACACAGTCATGATTAGTGAAAACTTTATGATTCAAGTTAAACTGTTGGAAGTTTCAAAGCTTAAACCATAAAGTCACTAATCATGACTGTCTTTACTTAACACTCTGTGGTGTAACTAGTATTTACAGAATATTTAACTCCACCCCTATTTTGTGTCAATCTTCAGTTTCTATGACAACCTGTTTTGACTTTTCTGCTAAATGTGACCTTAACCTTTGACCTTTTGCAATATTGATAATTTTGTTATATGTATATATGCATCAGTGTGTGTAATATTATGATATTACACACAAACAGTGTTACACAAGTTAATTTGGCTGCATGTCACCTTTGACCTCTAGAGATCTGAAAAACTATTGGTCGTAGATGATAAGAATGATATAAATCTTCATTCTGCATCGTTTGGTACCAATCTGAAAGTTCTGTGACCCTCTGTTCTGGAGTTAGAACCATAATGTGATTTTGACCTTTTAGTTTATTGTAACCTTGACCTTTGACCTTCGCTCAAATGGATCATACACACACAGACACACACACACACACACATGGTGATTACAATAATCTAAGCCAACAATGGTTGAATGAATATTTATATAATTCTAATAATTGGTGTTATCACCTACGACCAATCATTTCTCAGATCTCTGGAGGTCAAAGGTCACGTGTCCAAGTTAACTTGTGTAACACTGTTCGTCACATTATTTAGACTTTTTTAATCACGTCATTGTGTTGTTTTATTGCGTAACACCAGGTGATTACAATAATGTCACTCAACCAATGATGGGCCACATTACTGAGGACACACCCCTATTTACAAACATGTTGCCATAGCAACACAAAAACCGTTCCATAGAATTGAACGGGGGTTTAGTCAGAATCCCAGCTTTCATCCTTTCATCATCTTCTACAGTTTACACCAAACTGGGTATAAACCACCTCCACACATGTGGGTTCAAAGGTTATGGGTTCCATTATGAGTGTGTGACGAGCTCATAACAAAGCAGATGTGCATGATGGGATGTCAGAGGTCACATGACGAGGCCAGGGAATTTAGAATTTAATTCTTTCATTAATTGTAACTATTTCATTTTAATGTTTTGTCGACTGCATAGTTGTACTTTTAGTTACTGATGATTTTTAGTGTCATTGTTTTTAGGACGTGTAGCACATTTATATATTTATATATTTATATATTTATATATTTATATATTTATACATTATATATTTATATATTTATACTTTTATATATTTATATATTTATATATTTATACATTTATATATTTATATATTTATATATTTATATATTTATACATTATATATTTATATATTTATACTTTTATATATTTATATATTTATATATTTATACATTTATATATTTATATATTTATATATTTATACTTTTATATATTTATATATTTATACATTTATATATTTATATATTTATACTTTTATATATTTATATATTTATATATTTATACATTTATATATTTATATATTTATATATTTATACTTTTATATATTTATATATTTATATATTTATACATTTATATAGTTATATATTTATACTTTTATATATTTATATATTTATATATTTATACTTTTATATATTTATATATTTATACATTTATATATTTATATATTTATACATTTATATATTTATACTTTTATATATTTATATATTTATACTTTTATATATTTATATATTTATACATTTATATATTTATACTTTTATATATTTATATATTTATACTTTTATATATTTATATATTTATACTTTTATATATTTATATATTTATACTTTTATATATTTATACATTTATACATTTATATATTTATACTTTTATATATTTATATATTTATACTTTTATATATTTATACTTTTATATATTTATACTTTTATATATTTATATATTTATACTTTTATATATTTATATATTTATACTTTTATATATTTATACTTTTATATATTTATACTTTTATATATTTATATATTTATACTTTTATACTTTTATACATTTATATATTTATACTTTTATATATTTATACTTTTATATATTTATATATTTATACTTTTATATATTTATATATTTACTCGCTGTCTTTCCACATTTAAGTATCTCAATTTCACCAAACGTATTCGTCCAATTTTGATTTCAAACCTGTGATCAGATTAAATCAGACAGAATCATCTACAGTGGAACCGATTTATAATCAATAAATATGGAACTAATGTGATTAAACTCATGGGATTGAACCAGAACCAGTACCTCCACCGGCGTGTGTTTGTTTGTTTGTGTAGAAGATAAGTCAAAAGTGTATGGACAGATGTTGACATTTTCAGGGTAGGTGGTCTGGGGGGGTCTGGGTGGTGGTGGTCTGGGGGGGTGATGGTCTAGGGGGGTGGTGGTCTGGGGGGGTCTGGGTGGTGGTGGTCTGGGGGGGTCTGGGGGGTGATGGTCTGGGTGGTGGTGGTCTGGGGGGGTCTGGGGGGTGGTGGTCTCGGGGGTGGTGGTCTCAGGGGGTCTGGGGGGGTGATGGTCTGGGTGGTGGTGGTCTGGGGGGGTCTGGGGGGTGGTGGTGTCAGGGGGTCTGGGGGGGTGGTGGTCTCGGGGGTGGTGGTCTCAGGGGGTCTGGGGGGTGGTGGTCTGAGGGGGTGATGGTCTGGGTGGTGGTGGTCTGGGGGGGTCTGGGGGGTGATGGTCTGGGTGGTGGTGGTCTGGGGGGGTCTGGGGGGTGGTGGTCTCGGGGGTGGTGGTCTCAGGGGGTCTGGGGGGGTGATGGTCTGGGTGGTGGTGGTCTGGGGGGGTCTGGGGGGTGGTGGTCTCGGGGGTGGTGGTCTCAGGGGGTCTGGTGGTCTCGGGGGTGGTGGTCTCAGGGGGTCTGGGGGGTGGTGGTCTGAGGGGGTGATGGTCTGGGTGGTGGTGGTCTGGGGGGGTCTGGTTCTACAGCTTCCATTGTTGTTTTAAGGTTAAAGTTTGTCTAAAACCACAATGATTCACTGAAGACACTTTGACAGTTGTTCCAGTGGACAGGGGTTCATCTTCATCATCCTCCTCATCACACCCTTGTTCACTGTGTCTTAGTGCAGAGGAGTGTGAGGATGAAGATCGCTGTGATTGGTCAGAGCCTGTTTGGACAGGAAGTCTACAAACAGCTGAGGACAGATGGACACACCATCGTAGGAGTCTTTACCGTCCCTGACAAAGACGGAAAAGCGGATCCACTGGGTAACAACACACAACTGGGCCACACATGCACAACTGGGCCACAGCCACACCCACACAACTGGGCCAAACCCACACAACTGGGCCAAACCCACACAACTGGGCCACACATGCACAACTGGGCCACAGCCACACCCACACAACTGGGCCAAACACACACAACAGGGCTACACAAGCAACTGGGCCACACCCACACAACTGGGCCACACATGCACAACTGGGCCACAGACACACAACTGGGCCAAACCCACACAACTGGGCCACACATGCACAACTGGTCCACAACCACACCCACACAACTGGGCCAAACACACACAACAGGGCTACACAAGCAACTGGGCCACACATGCACAACTGGGCCACAGACACACCCACACAACTGGGCCACACCCACACAACTGAGCCACACATGCACAACTGGGCCACAGACACACCCACACAACTGGGCCACACCCACACAACTGGGCCACACATGCACAACTGGGCCACAGACACACCCACACAACTGGGCTACACAAGCAACTGGGCCACACCCACACAACTGGGCCACACATGCACAAGTAGGCCACACCCACATCAGTGATACATGGGCTGACCTGAAGTGAGCGCTCACCCACAGTTACAGGTCACTGAAAAACATTTTATTGATATTGTGTTTGCGGTTGTTTGTTGTTTTATATAAACATTAAAATAATCTGTTAAATAAACTTCATTCAGTGAATGTTGGTGAAGGTGTCGTCCATGGTGGTCAGTACCCTACGGTATGGAGGGAGAGAGAGAGGAAATAAACAAACAAACAAAAACACTAAGGTTTGGGACACATTGACTGAGATTTTTAAAGATGTTTTTGTTTCCATGGGCGACTGTGGCTCAGGTGGTAGAGTAGGTCGTTAGGGTCAAAGGTTAAAGCTGTGGCTCAGTTGGTAGAGTAGGTCGTTAGGGTCAAAGGTTAAAGCTGTGGTTCAGTGGTAGAGTAGGTCGTTAGGGTCAAAGGTTAAAGCTGTGGTTCAGTGGTAGAGTAGGTCGTTAGGGTCAAAGGTTAAAGCTGTGGTTCAGTTGGTAGAGTAGGTCGTTAGGGTCAAAGGTTAAAGCTGTGGTTCAGTGGTAGAGTAGGTCGTTAGGGTCAAAGGTTAAAGCTGTGGTTCAGTGGTAGAGTAGGTCGTTAGGGTCAAAGGTTAAAGCTGTGGCTCAGGTGGTAGAGTAGGTCGTTAGGGTCAAAGGTTAAAGCTGTGGTTCAGTTGGTAGAGTGGGTCGCCCAATGACCGGGAGGTTGGCGGTTCGCGTCCCGGCTCTGGCTGTCCACGTGTCAAAGTGTCCTTGGGCAAGACACTGAACCCTGACTTAGGCCCCCAGTAGGACTGACCTTTGACCTTAGAAACCTACTGGTGTATGAGTGTGTGGGTGAATGAGAGGCTAATGTAAAGAACTTTGAACCATGAAGGTGGAACAGAACTATATAAATGCAGAACATTTACCATTTCCATGGAAACCAGGTTCAAATGTGTCTTTGGGTGTTACAGGTTTAGATGCTGTGTTAGCTTTGATAACTTTTAAATGATGAAGCAGAACAAACATATTTATAAACATATTAACTTACAAACAATGACATGGAATTTAAACAGAAATAAATGAAAATATGTGAGTAAGGTCAAAGGTCATGTGATACTTTTTAAACCTGTGGGTCCAGAAGTGGGTCGGGTTCATCCTGTTCAAATATATTTCTTGTGGTCTGAGTTGAAGGGTTAGGGTTAGTTAAAAAAAATATTTATACATCAACCTGCGCAACACACACACAAATACACACACACAAATACACACACACACAAATACACACACACACACAAATACACACACACACAAATACACACACACACACACACACCCACACTAGGGGTGTGTTGAATATATTGATATAGTGTTACATTGTCGAAGGCGTCACGATAGATATTTAACCACAGAAAGAAAGATGATTTTTATTTGGTCTATTAAAACAAAACTGGAATTAAGCAAAAAAAAGTAGTAGTGAAAATGATCTTGTTCAGATCAGTTTAATCAGATCAGTTGCAGATCTATTGATTATAAATCAGTTCCTCTGTAGGTGATTCTGTTTGATTTTAATCTGATCACATGTTTAAACTATAGAAATGACACGAACACACTGAAGGTTTCCTAAAGTCAATTATCAGCATTTATCTGAACATGATTATCTTATTAATAATAGAAATAATATCTATTATTGTTATTAGTCCATTAAGTTCCCTGTAACCTCTTGTATATATTGTAAACAAAGTCGTCCTCACTCACAGTCGTCCCCACTCACAGTCGTCCCCACTCACAGTCGTCCCCACTCACAGTCGTCCCCACTCACAGTCGTACCCACTCACAGTCGTCCCCACTCACAGTCGTCCCCACTCACAGTCGTACCCACTCACAGTCGCCCCCACTCACAGTCGTCCCCACTCACAGTCGTACCCACTCACAGTCGTACTCACTCACAGTCGTCCCCACTCACAGTCGTCCCCACTCACAGTCGTCCTCACTCACAGTCGTCCTCACTCACAGTCGTCCCCACTCACAGTCGTCCCCACTCACAGTCGTCCCCACTCACAGTCGTCCCCACTCACAGTCGTCCCCACTCACAGTCGTACTCACTCACAGTCGTCCCCACTCACAGTCGTCCCCACTCACAGTGGTCCCCACTCACAGTCGTACTCACTCACAGTCGTACCCACTCACAGTCGTCCCCACTCACAGTCGTCCCCACTCAGTCGTCCCCACTCACAGTCGTACTCACTCAGTCGTACTCAGTCGTCCTCGCACACAGTCGCCCTCACTCACAGTCGCACTCACTCACAGTCGTACTCACTCACAGTCGTACTCACTCACAGTCGTCCCCACTCACAGTCGTCCCCACTCACAGTCGTACCCACTCACAGTCGTACCCACTCACAGTCGTCCCCACTCACAGTCGTCCCCACTCACAGTCGTCCCCACTCACAGTCGTCCCCACTCACAGTCGTCCCCACTCACAGTCGTACTCACTCACAGTCGTCCTCACTCACAGTCGTCCCCACTCACAGTCGTCCCCACTCACAGTCGTCCCCACTCACAGTCGTCCCCACTCACAGTCGTCCCCACTCACAGTCGTACTCACTCACAGTCGTCCCCACTCACAGTCGTCCCCACTCACAGTGGTCCCCACTCACAGTCGTACTCACTCACAGTCGTACCCACTCACAGTCGTCCTCACTCACAGTCGTCCCCACTCACAGTCGTCCCCACTCACAGTCGTCCCCACTCAGTCGTCCCCACTCACAGTCGTACTCACTCAGTCGTACTCAGTCGTCCTCGCACACAGTCGCCCTCACTCACAGTCGCCCTCACTCACAGTCGCACTCACTCACAGTCGTACTCACTCACAGTCGTACTCACTCACAGTCGTACTCACTCACAGTCGTCCCCACTCACAGTCGTACCCACTCACAGTCGTACCCACTCACAGTCGTCCCCACTCACAGTCATCCCCACTCAAAGTCGTACCCACTCACAGTCGTACTCACTCACAGTCGTCCCCACTCACAGTCGTCCCCACTCACAGTCGTCCCCACTCACAGTCGTCCCCACTCACAGTTGTCCCCACTCACAGTCGTCCCCACTCACAGTCGTCCCCACTCACAGTGGTCCCCACTCACAGTCGTACTCACTCACAGTCGTACCCACTCACAGTCGTCCTCACTCACAGTCGTCCCCACTCACAGTCGTCCCCACTCAGTCGTCCCCACTCACAGTCGTACTCACTCAGTCGTACTCAGTCGTCCTCGCACACAGTCGCCCTCACTCACAGTCGCCCTCACTCACAGTCGCCCTCACTCACAGTCGCACTCACTCACAGTCGTCCCCACTCACAGTCGTCCCCACTCACAGTCGTCCCCACTCACAGTCGTCCCCACTCACAGTCGTCCCCACTCACAGTCGTCCCCACTCACAGTCGTCCCCACTCACAGTCGTCCCCACTCACAGTCGTCCCCACTCACAGTCGTACCCACTCACAGTCGTACCCACTCACAGTCGTCCTCACTCACAGTCGTCCCCACTCACAGTCGTCCCCACTCACAGTCGTCCCCACTCACAGTCGTCCCCACTCACAGTCGTACTCACTCACAGTCGTCCCCACTCACAGTCGTACTCACTCACAGTCGTACTCACAGTCGTACTCACTCAGTCGTACTCAGTCGTCCTCGCACACAGTCGCCCTCACTCACAGTCGCCCTCACTCACATTCGCCCTCACTCACATTCGCCCTCACTCACAGTCGTACTCACTCACAGTCGTACTCACTCACAGTCGTACTCACTCAGTCGTACTCACTCAGTCGTACTCAGTAGTCCTCACTCACAGTCGTATTCACTCAGTCGTCCTCGCACAAAGTCGTACTCACAGTCCTGTTGTGTTTTTCTTTTGCAGCGGTTGAAGCACAGAAGGATGGTGTCACAGTCTTTAAGTTTCCTCGGTGGCGTGTGAAGGGTCAGGCTCTGCCAGAGGTGGTGGATCAGTACAAGGCCACAGGAGCTCAGCTCAATGTCCTGCCCTTCTGCTCACAGTTCATCCCCATGGAGGTCATTGACTACCCCCAACACGGGTCCATTATCTATCACCCCTCCCTCCTGCCACGACACAGAGGAGCCTCCGCCATCAACTGGTGAGAGACGCCCACCCCTCACCCACCACTACCCCACCTCCACCTGTCTTACCTCCTGCTTCTGACCCCACAGGACTCTGATCCACGGCGACAAAAAGGGCGGGTTCACTGTGTTCTGGGCCGACGACGGTCTGGACACTGGAGACGTTCTACTGCAGAGAGAGTGTGAGGTGGAGCAGGACGACACCGTCAACACCATCTACAACAGGTTCCTGTTCCCAGAGGGAGTCAAAGGCACCGTAAGACACTTACCAAAATAAGACACCATGCATTCACCAAAATAAAAGACACTATGCATCTACCAAAATAAAAGACACCACGCATTTACCAAAATAAGACTCCACGTTTTTACCAAAATAAAAGACACCACGCATTTACCAAAATAAGACTCCACGTCCTTACCAAAATAAAAGACACTATGCATCTACCAAAATAAAAGACACCACGCATTTACCAAAATAAGACTCCATGCATTCACCAAAATAAAAGACACTATGCATCTACCAAAATAAGACACCACAGATTTACCAAAATAAAAGACACCACTCATTTACCAAAATAAAGGACACCACGCACTCACCAAAATAAAAGACACCATGCACTCACCAAAATAAAAGACACCAAGCACTTACCAAAATAAGACACCATGCATTCACCAAAATAAAAGACACTATGCATCTACCAAAATAAAAGACACCACGCATTTACCAAAATAAGACTCCACGCCCTTACCAAAATAAAGACACCACACATTTACCAAATTAAGACACCACCCATTTACCAAAATAAAAGACACGTTAAAATAAATAAAAGACAAATAAAAGAAAAAAGTTAGTAGTGACAACTCTACTGACCACAGACCCAGCTAACAAATAATCCAAGTTCCGAAAAAACCTTTACGTCACTTGTTCCCTCTCTGAATATGAAAGAAAATTCTATTTACGAAACCAAACCAATAAATTACATCTAAAATCTAAATTTTCTGAGACCTTTATCCTAAATGTGATTACTTTTATCATTTTAAATGGTTTAGGGGGGCGTATTGGGGACCTTTTACATTTAAAATGAGACTAAGAAAAAGTCACGGTATGAAAACTGGAACAAATTAAGTTGAGTTATGTGTATGTTTGTATTTCTATCTTTATGGGGACATTGATATGTTCACACAGTCACACCATGGGGACCTCTGACAGTATGGGGCCAAAAATTCAGGTCCCCACAAAGGTTAAATCCAAATAAATGTCCCCACTAGTGAAATAGAAATGATGTGGCTCTATAAATACATTGGGGGTTTTTTCAGCATGAGGGAAACATGTATTTCATTACATTAAAACATGTATGTAAAACATACATGTTTTAATGTAATTTTTTTTATTCCTTTCATTATTTATGCATTTTATTTTTAATAATTCTTATTTTTATTTATTAATTTAATTTTGTATTTTTTTATTGTTTTACATTTAATTATATTTACTAATTAATATTATTATTACTTATATTTATATATTATATATATTTACATTATTTCTTTATTTCATTTTTAATATTATATTTATTTTAATTTATTTATTTAATTTAAAAAAAATATTTTATTTATTAATTCATTATTATTTTTTTTATTTATTATTTTTATTTTTATTTTATTAAAAAATGAGAAAATATGTTTTTACACTCGATGGCTACTTGATTATAAACATGATCCTCATGAGACATTTAAAAGACTGTGTGTGTATGTGTGTGTAGGTGGAGGCAGTGCGTCTGATTGCAGCAGGAAAAGCTCCCAGAATCCCACAGCCACAGGAGGGCGCCACCTATGAGTGCATCCAGAAAAAAGAAAATTCTAAGGTCAGAACCATAGACATGCTAAAGCTAAGAATTAACCTGGAGCTAACGGAGGTAGAAAGGCTAAAGCTAAGAGTTAACCTGGAGTTAACAGAGGTAGACATGCTAAAGCTAAGAGTTAACCTGGAGTTTACAGAGGTAGACATGCTAAAGCTAAGAGTTAACCTGGAGCTAACAGAGGTAGAAAGGCTAAAGCTAAGAGTTAACCTGGAGTTAACAGAGGTAGAAAGGCTAAAGCTAAGAGTTAACCTGGAGTTAACAGAGGTAGACAGGCTAAAGCTAAGAGTTAACCTGGAGTTAACAGAGGTAGACATGCTAAAGCTAAGAGTTAACCTGGAGTTAACAGAGGTAGACATGCTAAAGCTAAGAGTTAACCTGGAGCTAACAGAGGTAGAAAGGCTAAAGCTAAGAGTTAACCTGGAGTTAACAGAGGTAGACAGGCTAAAGCTAAGAGTTAACCTGGAGTTAACAGAGGTAGACATGCTAAAGCTAAGAGTTAACCTGGAGTTAACAGAGGTAGACATGCTAAAGCTAAGAGTTAACCTGGAGCTAACAGAGGTAGAAAGGCTAAAGCTAAGAGTTAACCTGGAGTTAACAGAGGAAGACATGCTAAAGCTAAGAGTTAACCTGGAGTTAACAGAGGTAGACATGCTAAAGCTAAGAGTTAACCTGGAGTTAACAGAGGTAGACATGCTAAAGCTAAGAGTTAACCTGGAGTTAACAGAGGTAGACATGCTAAAGCTAAGAGTTAACCTGGAGTTAACAGAGGTAGACAGGCTAAAGCTAAGAGTTAACCTGGAGTTAACAGAGGTAGACATGCTAAAGCTAAGAGTTAACCTGGAGTTAACAGAGGTAGACATGCTAAAGCTAAGAGTTAACCTGGAGCTAACGGAGGTAGAAAGGCTAAAGCTAAGAGTTAACCTGGAGTTAACAGAGGTAGAAAGGCTAAAGCTAAGAGTTAACCTGGAGTTAACAGAGGTAGACATGCTAAAGCTAAGAGTTAACCTGGAGTTAACAGAGGTAGACATGCTAAAGCTAAGAGTTAACCTGGAGTTAACAGAGGTAGACATGCTAAAGCTAAGAGTTAACCTGGAGTTAACAGAGGTAGACATGCTAAAGCTAAGAGTTAACCTGGAGTTAACAGAGGTAGACATGCTAAAGCTAAGAGCTAACAGAGGTAGACATGCTAAAGCTAAGAGCTAACAGAGGTAGACAAATTTTAACATAATTTTATAACTTTTACTTTTTCTCTTAAAATTATGCATATTTGTTTAAATCTCATATTTCTATATTTTTCAAATCTCATGTTGACTTTTTATCACAATTGTGACTTTTTTCCATTTTTCCTAAATGTTTTTATCCATATTCACTAAACTGAGTAAACACATTATCTTCACACTAACTCACTGTTAAAGGATTTATTTTAGACACATTTGAAACTTTTCTGTTTTTTTCTGCTTAAATAAGTATTATTGTTTCATGACAAAAAATAGTTTTACTTTTTACTTTATTACAGTTGAGAATTTTTTTAACTTTACCTCAATAAAGGAGTTAAATCAGTACTTCTATTTAAAGAATCATCAGCTGGGGGGGGGTTGTCAGCTGGGGGGGTCATCAGCTGGGGGGGTTCATCAGCTGGGGGGGTCATCAGCTGGGGGGGTTCATCAGCTTGGGGGTCATCAGCTGGGGGGGTTCATCAGCTGGGGGGTCATCAGCTGGGGGGGTTCATCAGCTGGGGGGGTCATCAGCTGGGGGGTTCATCAGCTTGGGGGTCATCAGCTGGGGGGGGTCATCAGCTGGGGGGGTCATCAGCTGGGGGGGGGTCATCAGCTGGGGGGTTCATCAGCTTGGGGGTCATCAGCTGGGGGGGGTCATCAGCTGGGGGGGTCATCAGCTGGGGGGGGTTCATCAGCTGGGGGGGTTCATCAGCTTGGGGGTCATCAGCTGGGGGGGTTCATCAGCTGGGGGGTCATCAGCTGGGGGGGTTCATCAGCTGGGGGGGTCATCAGCTGGGGGGTTCATCAGCTTGGGGGTCATCAGCTGGGGGGGTTCATCAGCTGGGGGGGTCATCAGCTGGGGGGTTCATCAGCTTGGGGGTCATCAGCTGGGGGGGGTCATCAGCTGGGGGGTTCATCAGCTGGGGGGGGGGGTTCATCAGCTGGGGGGGGGGTTCATCAGCTGGGGGGGGGGTTCATCAGCTGGGGGGTTCATCAGCTGCAGATGTGACTTGTGTTTGAGTTTTGATGGTTGATCAGAGGATGAACAGATGAGATGAAAAAAACACCAGCACAAACATCACAGACTAAACTGTTTTTTCACCATTAAGTGGAATACAGGTTTTTTTTCTGGCCTGCTAACATTAACCTGAACCACTTTAAAGTCCTGGACAAATCCAGATACATTTTTCCAACTAACTGAAAAAATGCATTTGTCTGATGTGTTTGTTTGTTTGTTTGTTTGTTTGTAGATCGACTGGAACCAGCCGGCTGAAAACATCCACAACTGGATCAGAGGAAACGACAAAGTCCCTGGAGCCTGGGCCGAGGTGGACGGACAGGTACCTGGACAAAAATAAAGACATAACACACATATACAACATAGGTTTGTTTGAATTAAGCCAAAAATTTGAATAAATCTTCGATTAAGTAAAAATAAATCTAAATCAAATGAATTACATTAATTGAGGGAAGTCTGGGCTGCTGAGTTACCAGTACGAGTTAATTCATCTTGAATTAAGAAAAATGTAGAATTATATTTATATAAATTAAGGAATAAAAAATAAACTGAAAATCTGCCAAGAAAAAAGTGAAAATTATCTTGGTAACATTTTTTAAAATTCGATTTTAAAGACCTATTGTCTACTGGTAGATTTTTTTTATTATTATTTTTGCGTGTATTAAAAAAATCTTCAGTTAAGAAAAATGTGAATTGTTAAAAAAAATCTTCAACTAAGAAAATAAATCTTGAATTATGAAAGTTTTTTTTAATTCAAGATTTTATATATATATATTGAATTAAGCATCTTTATGTAACAAAACAAAAATAACAACAAAACAAGAATAAAAATATTAAATTAAGCAAAAAATAAAAACAAAAAGTGTAAATAAATTCTGAATTTAGAGAAAAATAATGGTATTGAATTAAGCAAAAAAGAAAATCTTAAATAAATGTCCTGATGTTGTGTACTCTGGGTTGTTTTTCGGCAGAAGGTGACATTTTACGGCTCCTCTCTGGTTCCTAATGGGGCGTCAGTTAAAGGGGAACCTCTGCAGATCCCTGGAACCAGTCAACCCGCCATCGTCACCAAGGCTGGTCTGGTTCTGTTTGGCAACGACGGCAAGATGGTAAGTCACATGACTGAAACATACGCTTCCTATTGGATAAAAGAGTTCACATGACCATCTAAAGCTGTATCTGTTAAAAAAACACTCAGTCCATTTCTGCACAAGAATGTATTTATTTTTAATCTTTATACTTTCAGGTTTACAACAGGGACAAAAGATGAAAAAACAAAAATACAAGTGTCACATTTATATGAACAGTGGAACTAATGACGCACCACTGACCTCAACACTTTATAGCTTTGTTCTATTCATGTGTTTTTAACACTTTACATCATGGATCAGTAATAAGGTGCTAATTCTGATGTAATATCATGGTAATAATGCCTTTATAAACACTTATTACAAGTAATGCATCAGTAATAAGGTAATAATTCTAGAATAATTTAGATGTCATTTGTGACCAGATAGTACAAAGAACAGATGATAACAAATGTTCCTGTTCTTTAGAACCAAAACCCTTCATTTGTGTAAATGTGTCTAAAGGAATTTTATTAAAGACGTTTTGGTCCCAACGCTGTAAAACATAAACATGTGACCTTTAGTGTGTTCGTGTCATTTCTATGGTTTAAACATGTGATCAGATTAAATCAGACAGAATCACCTACAGAGGAACTGATTTATAATCAATAGATCTGGAACTGATCTGATTAAACTAATCTGATTAAACTGATCTGATTAAACTAATCTGATTAAACTGATCTGATTAAACTAATCTGATTAAACTAATCTGATTAAACTAATCTGATTAAACTGATCTGATTAAACTAATCTGATTAAACTAATCTGATTAAACTGATCTGATTAAACTAATCTGATTAAACTAATCTGATTAAACTAATCTGATTAAACTGATCTGATTAAACTGATCTGATTAAACTAATCTGATTAAACTGATCTGATTAAACTGATCTGATTAAACTGATCTGATTAAACTAATCTGATTAAACTAATCTGATTAAACTAATCTGATTAAACTGATCTGATTAAACTGATCTGATTAAACTGATCTGATTAAACTAATCTGATTAAACTAATCTGATTAAACTAATCTGATTAAACTAATCTGATTAAACTGATCTGATTAAACTGATCTGATTAAACTAATCTGATTAAACTAATCTGATTAAACTGATCTGATTAAACTGATCTGATTAAACTAATCTGATTAAACTAATCTGATTAAACTGATCTGATTAAACTAATCTGATTAAACTAATCTGATTAAACTAATCTGATTAAACTAATCTGATTAAACTGATCTGATTAAACTAATCTGATTAAACTAATCTGATTAAACTAATCTGATTAAACTGATCTGATTAAACTAATCTGATTAAACTGATCTGATTAAACTGATCTGATTAAACTAATCTGATTAAACTGATCTGATTAAACTAATCTGATTAAACTGATCTGATTAAACTAATCTGATTAAACTAATCTGATTAAACTGATCTGATTAAACTAATCTGATTAGTTCCTCAGACCTGAACTCTTTCATGTTATGGATTTTTAATTTATCTATTTGTGACTTGGTGAGTGTAAAAACCATCCATATATATATATATATATATATATATATATATATATATATATATATATATATATATATATATATATATATATATATACATACATATATATATATATATATATATATATATATATATACACACACACAGACATGTACAGGGTACGATTTATCAAAGATCTGATCTAATCTGAAAACATGTTTAAACTATAGAAATGATTTTAATCTGATCATGTTTAATTTTGTCAGATTCATTTTATCCAGTGTGTGTGTGTGTGTGTGTGTGTGTGTGTGTGTGTGTGTGTGTGCTCGTATTCCTATCTTTATGGGGACATTGATCTGTTCACACACTTACCATGGGGACCAAATTTCAGGTCCCCACAAGGGTTAAATATAAATGTAGGACCCATTAGTAAAATATAAATCTGTGTGTAGTATGCAAATTTCTACAATTTATATCACCAATAAATATATAAACAAATTTTTTTCGAGAATGGACCCTTTACCGAGAACATCTATAAAGGCTGGTCCCCACAAATGAGGAATACAAAATTGGTCCTCCTGAAACGTATCAACGTGTGTGTGTGGGTGCGCTTGTATTCTTATCTTAATGGGGATATTGATTTCTGGATATTAACAAATTTTTTCCGGAAGTCCCCATAAAGCATGAATGGGTACAAAGTGAAACATGAATGTTTCAAAGGGTTGAAGGTGTGTTTAGGTTCTAGTACCCAACGTATACTCTACCTCATTCTTTTCTCACTCATGGAACCTCTGCAAAGGGTGGTCCCCACAAGTGAGGATGACAAATTTGGTCCTGGTGAAACATGACGATGTGTGTTTGCAGTGGTCAGGCTGGACTTTGACCGGTGGACAGTTTGACTCCGTGGACTTTGCGCATGTGTCTCTTCATCAGCAGTCGTTCAGTGAACAGTTCGTGACAGTCCCCGCACTTGTACGGTCGTTCTTCTTTGTGTTTCGCCAGGACGTGTTTTCGCAGCGTTGAGCCACGGTTGAACGATTTGTCGCAGATGTGGCAGCTGAACGGCTTCTCGCCCGTGTGCGTGCGGATGTGTTCCGTCATGTGTCCTTTGAGTTTGAAGCACTTTCCGCAGAAGTGGCAGCGGTACGGCCTCTCTCCGGTGTGGACTCTCATGTGGTTCAGCAGGTTGCTCTGGCAGGGGATGCGTTTACCGCACACGTGGCAGTCGAAGTTGGTTTTGTTGCCAGACTTGCTCTCGTGCGTCTTCAGGTGCCACGTCAGCACGTTTTTTTTGGTGAAGATGTAGTTGCAGATGTGGCAGCGATAAAGTGTGGTGCCCATCCTCTCCTCCTCTTCCTCCTCTTCCTCTTCGTCCTCCTGCTTAAAAAAAAACAAACAAAATGAGTAAAAATGACCAAAAAAACCCCAAAAAACTAAATGTGTAAAAAACTTGCTGCCTGTTGCTTAGGCTCCTCCTCCCCCTCCTCCTCCTCCTCCTCCTCCTCCTCCTCCTCCTTGGTGTTCTCCTTGGCCTTCACTTGGTTCTCCTCAGCAGCTCGACAGTCCTCCAGCTGCTGCACAGTTTGGATCAGAGCTTTGGTCAAGTCGTCACCGTCGTCGTCGTCGTCGTCGGCCGACAGTCGTCCGCTCAGACCGTTGATCCACAGCTCCTCCTTCTGCGCCTCCTCCTCCTTCACCTCTGACGGGCCGGCGTCGTCCAGGCTCTCGCTGGGGCTCCACTCTGCCTCTGGTCTGTGAACGGTGGCTTCTGAGGACGGAGGCATTTCTGGGTTTTTGGCCTCAGAACGAGACAAAACTGGAAAGACAAACAGTAGAGTGGCACTAAGTAGTGAATGTGAAACAGTGTGAACACTGGGTGTCGTTGGTACCAAAGGTCTGCAGCCACTGTGGGTCAGGTGGGACAGCAGGTCGTCCAATGACCGAAGTGTTGGTGGTTCATGTCCCAGCTTTGGCTGTCCACATGTCCTAGTGTCCACATGTCCTAGTGTCCACATGTCCTTGAGCAAGACACTGACCCTTGACTTAGTGTCCCAGTAGGACAGACAGAAGCTGTATTTCCATCAGTAATCGTCTCCGTCTTTGCTCTTCATCATATAGAACACGTTCCTCACAGAACCTGCTGTTCCACTCTTCTACTCTTCGTACTGAACTGTTTTTTTTTTCTCCTCCATATCTCTGGAATGACTATGGACTCTCTGCCATTATTGGACATTTTTAGGAATATAATTATTAATATATACACAGTGTCACTGTTTTTAGACCGACTCCACAGCAGCTACTGACGTTTATATAAGTGTCTCCTTTATGACTCATATTTGTTTATGTGTTATTGTTTGTCTCTGAAACTTATTGTTTGCTGCCATTTTGACCAGGACTCCCTGGAAGAAGAGACACTTGGTCTCAATGGGACAATCCTGGATAAATAAATAATTAAATAGAAACCTACTGGTGTATGAGTGTGTGTGAATGGGTGAATGTGAGGCTAATGTAAAGTGTGTGAATGGGTGAATGTGAGGCTAATGTAAAGAGTGTGAATGGGTGAATGTGAGGCTAATGTAAAGTGTGTGAATGGGTGAATGTGAGGCTAATGTAAAGTGTGTGAATGGGTGAATGTGAGGCTAATGTAAAGAGTGTGAATGGGTGAATGTGAGGCTAATGTAAAGAGTGTGAATGGGTGAATGTGAGGCTAATGTAAAGAGTGTGAATGGGTGAATGTGAGGCTAATGTAAAGTGTGTGAATGGGTGAATGTGAGGCTAATGTAAAGTGTGTGAATGGGTGAATGTGAGACTAATGTAAAGAGTGTGAATGGGTGAATGTGAGGCTAATGTAAAGTGTGTGAATGGGTGAATGTGAGGCTAATGTAAAGTGTGTGAATGGGTAATGTGAGGCTAATGTAAAGTGTGTGAATGGGTGAATGTGAGGCTAATGTAAAGAGTGTGAATGGGTGAATGTGAGGCTAATGTAAAGTGTGTGAATGGGTGAATGTGAGGCTAATGTAAAGAGTGTGAATGGGTGAATGTGAGGCTAATGTAAAGACTGTGAATGGGTGAATGTGAGGCTAATGTAAAGTGTGTGAATGGGTGAATGTGAGGCTAATGTAAAGTGTGTGAATGGGTGAATGTGAGGCTAATGTAAAGAGTGTGAATGGGTGAATGTGAGGCTAATGTAAAGTGTGTGAATGGGTGAATGTGAGGCTAATGTAAAGTGTGTGAATGGGTAATGTGAGGCTAATGTAAAGTGTGTGAATGGGTGAATGTGAGGCTAATGTAAAGAGTGTGAATGGGTGAATGTGAGGCTAATGTAAAGACTGTGAATGGGTGAATGTGAGGCTAATGTAAAGTGTGTGAATGGGTGAATGTGAGGCTAATGTAAAGTGTGTGAATGGGTGAATGTGAGGCTAATGTAAAGAGTGTGAATGGGTGAATGTGAGGCTAATGTAAAGAGTGTGAATGGGTGAATGTGAGGCTAATGTAAAGTGTGTGAATGGGTGAATGTGAGGCTAATGTAAAGACTGTGAATGGGTGAATGTGAGGCTAATGTAAAGTGTGTGAATGGGTGAATGTGAGACTAATGTAAAGAGTGTGAATGGGTGAATGTGAGGCTAATGTAAAGAGTGTGAATGGGTGAATGTGAGGCTAATGTAAAGAGTGTGAATGGGTGAATGTGAGGCTAATGTAAAGAGTGTGAATGGGTGAATGTGAGGCTAATGTAAAGTGTGTGAATGGGTGAATGTGAGACTAATGTAAAGAGTGTGAATGGGTGAATGTGAGGCTAATGTAAAGAGTGTGAATGGGTGAATGTGAGGCTAATGTAAAGAGTGTGAATGGGTGAATGTGAGGCTAATGTAAAGAGTGTGAATGGGTGAATGTGAGGCTAATGTAAAGTGTGTGAATGGGTGAATGTGAGACTAATGTAAAGAGTGTGAATGGGTGAATGTGAGGCTAATGTAAAGAGTGTGAATGGGTGAATGTGAGGCTAATGTAAAGAGTGTGAATGGGTGAATGTGAGGCTAATGTAAAGAGTGTGAATGGGTGAATGTGAGGCTAATGTAAAGTGTGTGAATGGGTAATGTGAGGCTAATGTAAAGTGTGTGAATGGGTGAATGTGAGGCTAATGTAAAGAGTGTGAATGGGTGAATGTGAGGCTAATGTAAAGTGTGTGAATGGGTGAATGTGAGGCTAATGTAAAGTGTGTGAATGGGTAATGTGAGGCTAATGTAAAGTGTGTGAATGGGTGAATGTGAGGCTAATGTAAAGAGTGTGAATGGGTGAATGTGAGGCTAATGTAAAGAGTGTGAATGGGTGAATGTGAGGCTAATGTAAAGAGTGTGAATGGGTGAATGTGAGGCTTATGTAAAGAGTGTGAATGGGTGAATGTGAGGCTAATGTAAAGTGTCAATTCATGTCATGGGGTCACAGATACAGAACACAGGGCATTGACTACCTCTGTCCATTGGAATGAATGGTTCCGTTTAATCACTACCATCTTTATATGGAGCCAACACTGTTTATATCATCATCAGGTGGTAATAACTGCCCTGATAGTGTGACAAACATATGGACCCTGGACCAAGATGGCGGCTGTGGCACCTGAGGCTGGCCATGCTAACATGCTAACATGCTAATATACTGTCGTGTTCTATATCTATGTCATGAGGTCAGGGTTCGTCAGGTCACCTTAACATTCACTAGAATACAGGAAATGACATTTAAGAAGTCTGGCCCCCCAGACCCCCCTCTGGTCCTGGTCTTCATAATGCCTGGCTCCGCCTCTAGTTTAAATCACAATTAGACCAAATTAAAGGCCTTTATAAATGAGTATGGATGTTTATTTCTATTTAAACAGTTTACTATTCATCTGTACATGTTTCTTCTATGACTTTTATTATTATTATATTATTGACACAACTGTTATTATTAAATAATGAGGAAGTCCCTGCAGTGAGCTAACACAGCTAACACAGTAGCCGCTAACGACAAACAGCCTAGTGCTCTATGGTCAGTGTTTTATCACCACTAAGGATCGGTTTTTAAAGGCTAATGCTGATGTCGATTTTTTTTCCATCACCCTTGACCGAAGGGTGATGGATATTCCAGGTCTGAAGTTAAAAATAAACAATAATACAACAATAATAATAATAGTGATAATACACAATGACATGTCCGAAAAGGAGTAGGGTGAAGACTCAGCTTATTTAACCCTAACCCCTTCTTCACTTCCCCAATAACCTGAATTCAATAGAGTGCATAGTACAAAAATTATGATGACAAAAATAATAATAATAAATAACTAAAGTAGTAAACATATACATATATACAAAAAAACCTAAAACAGAACACCAACCCCCCCCAAAAAACAACAACAATGTTTTGTTTGTTTTACTGTTGTTTTAACTCGTTTTAATAATTATTTTATTTTTGTAAAGGACCACAATGGAAATATTAGGTTGTTTTGTTCTATCCTGGTTTTAAATGCTGTTATTATTCATGTGTGTTACATTTTCAGCCAAATTAATAAAATTCAATCCAAAGTGAGCACATTCATTAAGTATATTAATCATTTATGACGTCATGAAGCTAAAATGATTGACATGTGTTAGTTTTACGTTGCGTTTCTGCGCAGATGATTGGATTTTCTCTTGTAAACACAAATGTTGGACCGGAAGTGGTGCTGTTCTCCCTCCTGACCTGTCATTAGTTCGGTTCCGATAAACTCGCTCCGGTTCGGTGTTGTGTGTTCGTTCAGCCAAACACGGACACACACACAGTTGGTACCGGCCGCTTCCTGTTAACCCCAGGGCGGACCTGTAGCCAACCCACCCGGGTCAGTCAGTACCTGTCCGGTGCAGCCGCAGTTCGGGTTTGTAGACCAGGTCCAGGAGCCGCTGCAGCCGCTGGTTCTCCAACTGGGTCCGGTACACCTCGTCCTGGTAGTCCAGTACCGTCTTCTCCACGAAGCCGTAGATGTCCACGGCAGCCGCGGTCAGTCTCTCCGTGAGGAAGAGGTTGAAGGACTGTAGTGTAGCTGTGGCCATTCTGCAGGATGTGGACCCAGTCTGGGAGCAGAACCACAGCAGCAAAGACTCACAGCGACATCTACAGGCGTGGACCTGGAACTACACTCTCCTACCGGAAGTACTAGGACAGACTGTCAGAGAGGTCCGACACTGTTCTGCTCCGGGTTAAAACAAAAACTGTAAAAAATAATATATGACCCACCACCAGTAAACCAGTCATAAGTGTGTGTAAATCCAAACAGAGTTATGTGTGTATCTTGGTAGAGTGGAAACTAAGGTTTAAGATGGTGAAAAAATGATGTTTCTATCACAAGTAGAACCAAAGTTATGGTCATTTTAATATCCACATTTGGACATATTTTACAATTTGCATATTTTTAGATATTGTCCGTTAAAGTTTTGGACTGTTTTGGGGTAGGAAGTCCTTAGCAACGCATAATAATTTGTATCCGATTGACACAAATTGTTGACAGATGTTAAAGGACACTCTGATGGACATGTCACAGAAGTTTTATATATTATAATAATAGGACAGAAGTGTGACGTATTATAATCATTTGGCTTACACCATTGGACAGAACATTCAATATAAGCTTTTACCTCGTACCAAACACTTGGGTGTTTACCCACGGAACGGAGATCGTTTTGTTCGGCGAAAAGAGGTGGAAGTCGTCTTTGTCTTTGCTCAGCAATACCTGAACTTTTGTCACCGCTTAAATAATTGACTCAATAAACACCTTTATTGATTGGATTTCAATGTAATGACCACAGGAAGTGAACATAGAGGTGTTAAGGTACCGTTTTTTGATAAGGTGTAAACACTAATAACAAATCACCTTCCAGCCTAAATTTGGCTGTAGCTCTGAACGGCTCAGCGCCACTTATGCCTGTTTTCGTGGTGGCGGGTCACATATATGCTTCCAATCCGGGTAAAAAAACAGTACATATATATATATATATATATATATATATATATATATATATATATATATATATGCCACAAACCCTGGGCCCCACCATTACCATCCAGATATGCAAGCTGCTTACGTCCAGAAGATACGAACAGACTTCGATTGCTAACTGTTTGTGAGCTATAATGTCCTGGGAACATAGTTTTAGTACTTTGTTGATGGAGTTATTATCCCCCACCTGAATGTGGTGCAGACCTAGAGGATAATATGATGACGTGACCCAACATAACGTACGACAACATTTGTGCGTATTTCATGGATTCCATTGGAATAGACAGTAAAGCTATGAACAATCTGACAACCTCTGAGGAGGATCAATATCTGCATTTAAAGAACTAATATATAATAATAAAGTGGACTCTCTCACACACACACACACACACACACACACACACATAGAGCTGCAAACTCCGTGAGGGTTATTACAGGACACTATGGCGAATTACAGAAATACAGATTTACAGATCTCTGATTTTTTATGTAATCATCAATGACAAAATAAGAATTTCGTCTCGCTTAAGTTCAGCTCAATATTGGACGTCACTTTGTTTTTTAATATGGTACGATCCCATATTTAAGGGACGTTTAACAACCCTACACACGGAGCACTGTAGACGACCTGTCAATCAAACATACACATACAGCATGTAATGTTAGCTCTACTGTCAATGAACATTAGCTTATATGCTAATCAGCTGTTTTAGCAAAACACCGGTGGCAACGTTAGTGTATGACAACTTCACAATTAACAGTATTGACGGTTTCATAACTAAAGCTTTCATTTCATAACTAAAGTTGATGAACTTACCATCAGATTGAAGTTGTAGTCACTTTGGGGAAATAGTTAGTAGTCAGCTGGGTGAGTCGTAGCCTCTTCGGCTGTGTAAGGCCAGTGTATCCCCAAAATAACTCTGGAAACGGGTTATCCTCGGTTGGTATTTTGTCCACAGAGTGATGGGAACACATAAAGACATTGTGTGGGAGATTCTTTAGATTTAATGCCTTCATCCAGGCGCGTGATTCAGAGTCCGTTGCGAAAAAATGACAACAGAGGAGGACATGGACATTGTCTTTGTGGTTTGTAGTTCAAACCCTCTCTATCTAACCACTCCTTTAGCTGTTTTCTTCAGCTTCTACATCCAATGATAGCACACGTAGTTCCTGAACCATTTTTCCGCTTGTCGTTGTCCATAATTTTTCTGACTAAATCACTCTGTGTTAACATGTAAAGTCAACTGGAGGAGTCAGACAGGAAGTGAACAGCATAATCAGGAAGTAAAGCGGAAACGGGTTGTGATCTTGTCTATATATATATATAAAGCCCAGTAAGGTCGAGGAACCAGAGGGGCTATCATGGAGGGACAAACCCTTGCATGGCGTGTACCATCGGCAAATTGAGGGAGTACCAGTGTCTGGAAAAGGCTGGACTAAAGGACAGCACAGAGGCGCTACTCATGGCTGCACAAGAACAAGCCCTGAACACCAGTGCAATAGAGGCTGGGGTCTACCACATCAGACAGGACCCCAGGTGTAGGCTGTGTAGAGAAGCCCCTGAAACAGTCCAGCACATCACAGCAAGTGTAAGATGGTGGCAGGTAAGGCATACATGGAGAGGCATAACCAGGTAGAGGACATACTGTACAGGAACATCTGTAAAGAGTATGGACTGGAGGTCAAGGGTCAAGATGGGAGAACCCCCCAAAGGTGACAGAGAACAAACAGGCCAAGATCCTGTGGGACTTCCAGATCCAGACCAGATGGTGATGGCCAATCAGCCTGACATAGTGGTGGTGGATAAACATGAGAAGACAGTGGTGGTGATAGATGTAGCAGTCCCCAGTGATAGCAACATGAGAAAGAAAGAACATGAGAAGAGAAGAGAAATACCAAGGGCTGAAAGAGGAGTTAGAGAAAATGTGGAGTGTGAAGGCAACGGTGGTACCAGTAGTGATGGGGGCACTAGGGGCAGTGACCCCCAAGCTGGGACAATGTCTCCAGCAGATGGGAGGGGCCTCTGGTAGAGGACCTGTGTCTAAAGGAGACACCACCCAGGTGGGGTGAGAGGAAATTTTTTAAAATTGTATATATATATGCGTGTGTGTGTATTGTTTTTCTCAGATAACAGTTTGTGTTGGATGTTGTGCCGCTGACCTTTGACCCTCACTCTCACATCAATAAATGAATATTTACAATCAACAGTTTTATCTGATGGTCCAGTACATGTGATCTTTTCTGTTTCCCTGTTGGAAGTTCATATGGGTCTTTTTCTCTGTTGACAGGTCATGTGGGTCTGTTCCCTGTTGGGAGGTCAGGGGACGGTGGTGCAAGGGCAGGGGACAGTGGTGCGAGGGCACGGGACAGTGGTGCGAGGGCTGGAGACAGTGGTGCGAGGGCAGGGGACGGTGGTTCGAGGGCTGGGGACAGTGGTTCGAGGGCAGGGGACGGTGGTGGAGGGCAGGGGACAGTGGTTCGAGGGCAGGGGACGGTGGTGGAGGGCAGGGGACAGTGGTTCGAGGGCTGGGGACAGTGGTTCGAGGGCAGAGGACGGTGGTTCGAGGGCAGGGGACAGTGGTGCGAGGGCAGGGGACAGTGGTTTCGAGGGCTGGAGACAGTGGTGCGAGGGCAGGGGACGGTGGTTCGAGGGCTGGGGACAGTGGTTCGAGGGCTGGGGACAGTGGTTCGAGGGCAGCGGACGGTGGTTCGAGGGCAGGGGACAGTGGTGCGAGGGCAGGGGACAGTGGTGCGAGGGCTGGAGACAGTGGTTCGAGGGCTGGGGACAGTGGTGCGAGGGCAGGGGACAGTGATTCGAGGGCAGGGGACAGTGGTTCGAGGGCTGGGGACGGTGGTTCGAGGGCAGGGGACAGTGGTGCGAGGGCTGGAGACAGTGGTGCGAGGGCAGGGGACAGGGGTTCGAGGGCTGGGGACAGTGGTTCGAGGGCTGGGGACAGTGGTGCGAGGGCAGGGGACAGTGGTTCGAGGGCAGGGGACAGTGGTTCGAGGGCAGGGGACGCTGGTTCGAAGGCAGGGGACAGTGGTGCGAGGGCAGGGGACAGGGTAATGTATAGTGAGTGCATGAGACCTGTCCCCAGACAGACCACATTCAGAGGGGGGTACCGGGGCTTGAAGCTGAAATTTTCAGCCAAATCTGTTCCTAACGTTTTGAGTTATGTTGCACACAAACAAACAAAAAAACAAACACAGAGTTGATGGTTGTTCTTCGTCTCCAGTTGATGGTAAAGAACCTACAGTTCGAGGATGGGAAGATGATTTCTGCAGCTCAGTATTTCTGTTCCGGCAGCAGTGACGCTGTGGAGCTGACGGAGGAGGAGAAGGCCTTCGCTCTGCAAATGAAGGTGAATGACCTCTGACCCTCGTCATGTCTCTGACCTCTGACCCTCGTCATGTCTCTGACCTCTGACCTTCTTTCACAGGACGTGTGGCAGAGCATTCTGACCAATGTGAGTCAGATCGAAGACTCCACAGATTTCTTTAAGTCTGGTGCTGCTTCCATGGATGTAGTGAGGTACGTTTACAACCCTGACCTGGAAAAATAGGAACCTATATGAACTGGCCTGGAAAAAATAGGACACATCCCTAGAAAAAATAGGAACCTGACCTGGAAAAAAAAATAGAACAAGTATGATCCTGACCTGGGACATTTTTCCCAGGTCAGGATCATATTTTTTCTCCCAGGTTAGGGAATAGGAACCTGACCCACATCACCTGCTTCCACTGATACACTTTTGTTTTTGTTTTTTTGCTTAAATTAAGCATATAATATTATTAAATAAATAAATACCTGTCTGTCTGTCTGTCTGTCTGTCTGTCAGCAGGATTATGCAAAAAGTTCTGAAGAGATTTTGATCAAATATTCAGGATGTTGTTTGTGTCACAACGAACAAATGATTACATTTTAGTGGTGATCCTGAAGAGATCCTGGAGATATATATATATATATATATATATATATATATATATATATATATATATATATATATATATATATATATATATATATATATATATATATATATATATATATATATATATATATATATGTGTGTGTGTGTGTGTGTGTAACCAGGGAAAATTATCTTGTTCAGATCAGTTTAATCAAATCAGTTCCAGATCTATTGTTTATAAATCAGTTCCTCTGTAGGCAGTGGCGTGCACAGACATTTTGGGGGGCAGGTGCTCAGTGGTAAAAAAAGGGCAGTTTGTGCAGCGTGTAGAACCATTGTCTTAATATAACAGTGTGAGATTTTTTTAAATAAATAAATCAGGAACGCATTTTCTGTAATGGCATTTATTTAAACATCTTAACCCCTTAGGATCTGGCGTCTACATATGTAGACATAAGTATATAAGCATTTTAAAAGTGAAATACTGATCCAAATATTAATTATTCTTGACAACAGATAACATGGACATACTAACAGCACCATTGAGTGATGTGTGGATGAAGAATGAAAAGATTTTACTGTATAATCCTTTTAGTACTGTAATAGTTCCATTCCACCTGGCCCTTTTTAACTTTTTTCTCTATAAATGTGCCAAAAAATGCCCTATCTGAAAGATTTTTTTTTTCAGAACACATGTAGATGTGAAAATATGTACATATTTTCTCATTATTATAAGTTCTAGATTATAAAAACAGTGTTAAATAACAAAAAAAGGAAAAAACGGATTTGAATTTTCATCATGTTTTTCTTTATATTCATATTCAAATAAACAAATCCAACATTTCTGAGATAGCAGAAATGTAAATATACATATTTTACTTTTTATTTTTAATTCTACACTTTCAGGTGCCAAGTTACAGCCTAAAATATGTGTAAATGTCCAGGAGTTTTTTAGGTGCTGTAAAATGGTGTAAAACAGTTCCCCTCCATCAGCAGGTTAAATTCATTACTACACTCCTCACATGTCTAAGGAGTTCTCCTCTTTACACATAGAACCATGGAGCTGTTTAAATGTCCTCAGTATTTGTCATTAGTTACATGTTACAGATCATACAGTGGTTATATGACCAAAAACTTGACTAACCAACAACGACACAAAAACACTCAAAACCCTTTGGAAACAAAAATATTATTATTTACAAATGTTATTTACTACCACAGTTCTCAAACTGGGGTCCGCGGACCCCTAGGGGGGCGTGGTGCATGTCCAGGGGGTACGCGAAATTATTCACGGTTTTCTTTTGGTTTTTTTGCTGTTTTATTTTGAAATGCGGAAGTTTTATTTTGTAGCGAGCGGGCGGAAGTAACAGCGCTGTTTGACGCCAGCTTGACTAAATTGAGACGGAGCGAGTCACAGGCTATTTTTAGCCACCCTGCAGCGAACATGGATCGATTTTTGTGTCCGCCAAGTTCCTCAAGAAGTGGTAAAAGAAATGACAATGAAAATGACAATGACAAAAACAAACGCCCTAACCCTAAAAAGAGAAAGTACATTGATAGTTATATTGAGTTTGACAAGATCATCCCTCTCATTAAGTCTCTGTCTGTCTGTCTGTCTGTCTGTCTGTCTGTCTGTCTGTCTGTCTGTCTGTCTGTCTGTCACACACACACATGGTTTTGTGTGTCTTTTGTTCCGTTTATTATTTTAAAATTATTTAAAATTGTTGTTTCTGAAGTGTTCATTTATATTATAATACCTGAAAATGTGGCTGGTTTGTACAAAAGCACTATTAAAAAAGGTTATCATTGTTTCATAATAATCATTGTTGAAGTGGTTTTTTATCATTTTCAGTATCGCCAGGATGAGGGGGGACATGGAAAAATGTCACCCCTCCAAGGGGGACCTGGGCCAAAAAAGTTTGACAACCCCTGGTTTAAACTATAGAAATGACACGAACACACTGAAGGTCACATGTTTATATTATTCCAGTGTTATCAGCAGTTGACCTTTGACCTCTCCGTCTGTGTGCTCCTGCAGGCTGGTGGAGGAGGTGAAGCTTCGGGCCAGTCAGTGTCGGCTGCAGAACGAGGACGTGTACATGAACACCACCTTCCAGGACTTCATCCAGATGTGTGTGAGGAAACTGAGAGGGGAGGACGAGGGGGAGGAGCTGGAGGTGGACTACGTGAGTGGACAAGTGGACGGGGCTCAAACTGTCAGCCCCGCCCACCAAAGCTGTAATAATGATGTTGACACTGGTGGGGACATAATTTTAACGACTTTGTCACGACAGACAATAACAATAAATAAATAAGAATGTGCCTGAAAGAGATGAAATAACATCTCATTTTGTTTTTGTCAATAAAATCTAAGAGACATTTTAGGAAGGTTTTTATTTCTTAAGACACCTTTTGTCTCTTTTTTATTGCATTATATATTTAATTATACACTGAAAAAGTAAAACATTAAATCAACTTAAACATTCTTCTTCAATAGGTCACACATAAAAACATCCAGATGAGTGAATGGAATTAAATGAAATGAAAATGAACCTAAAACTATGTCATTTAATTTGGATTTTTTTGTGTGACCATAAATTATTTCATACAGAAGGATGGTCTTCCTGCTAGGCCTTAGGCCTGTCGCACCTCCAACGGTGCCCATGGTGGACTGTGCATGGCCGGGGCGTCCTCTTCCCTGAGCCAGGCCTAAACCTGACCGCATACCAACAAAAAAAAAAAAAAAAAAAAAAAAAAAGGGGAACACAGTTTATGCTGCTGCAGGGTCTTCAGCTGGGGACCACCATTCACGGATGTTTCGCCCCTTACCCAGAACATCTCCTGGTGGCGGGGCAGTGTACAGGGACGTCTCCCTGACACCCCCTGCAGCACAACTTATTTTGGTGTTCCCCCCCAAGACTTGTCTCGTCGTCTCAACCAGAGCCAGTGGCTTGCCTTCGCTGCTTCCTCTGAGAGTTCTTCTGTTGCTTTACTCAGTCTAGCTCCCCGTAGCCCCACGTCCTTAAGTAGATGAGACATGGAGCTGCCAACAAACCCTCTCGTTCCCACCTCCACTGGGTACATCCTCGCACTCCATCCGCTTTCCCTGCACTCCGCAACCAAGTCTGCGTATTTCGCCATCTTCCTTTCGTAGGCAGCATCCAGTCCCTCCTCCCATGGCACTGTCAGCTCAATCAGCAGGACTGACTTCGCGGCTGCAGACCACAGCACCACATCTGGTCTTAAGGTGGTGGTGCAGATCTCCTGTGGGAACTGGAGCTGTCTCCCCAAATCCGCTTCCATCTTCCACTCCGCCCCTCGTGTTAGCAGCTTGGAGGGTGGTGGTCTCTTGCTGGAGTGTTCCGCAGGTTCCCCCTGCCTGAGGAAGTGGATCCTGTGTTGTTTCTTTGCTGGGCTCAGCTTGTTGGCCTCCTGGCGACTTTTCTCCAGCACCTCTGCCAGTTTCCTGAGCACTTGGTCATGCCGCCATGTGAACCGGCCCTGTTCAATATAAATCTGTATTGACTCTGTGGTGTTTGGGGTGAATTAATCTGTTACTTGACTTGGACACTTCCTGTTTGTAGCAAAGAGTGTTTTTAACCATAAAAAGTTAAAATGATCAGATAAAAAGTCTAAATTGAAGAAGATTTTTTAAAAATTAAATATTTGTACTTTATCTCATCACTTTTTCTCAGGATTTTTTCTTGAATAATTTGGACTTTTTAGTTTTGCTCTTCTATGATATTGTAGCAGATTATGGTCAAGTGTTTAAAAAATACAAATTTACCTGAAATTAATGAACTTCAACTTTATCTTCATCAACCGTCGTTTTATTTTGGTGAACCAGTTTTATTTTGGTGAACCAGTTTTATTTTGGTAAACCAGTTTTATTTTGGTAAACCAGTTTTATTTTGGTAAACCAGTTTTATTTTGGTAAACCAGTTTTATTTTGGTAAACCAGTTTTATTTTGGTGAACCAGTTATTTTGGTGAACCAGTTTTATTTTGGTGAACCAGTTTTATTTTGGTGAACCAGTTTTATTTTGGTGAACCAGTTTTATTTTGGTGAACCAGTTTTATTTTGGTAAACCAGTTTTATTTTGGTGAACCAGTTTTATTTATTTTGGGGGTTTGTTTGTTTGTTGTTACTTCAGTCTTTTATCTGATCCTTGTAGCGTTTACAATAATATCAGATCTAAATGTTAAAGTAATGTTTCATATAAAATGTAACATTCTTGGACTTTAAAGGGACACGCCCCCCCAGGCCACACCCACTGTGTTCCCACTGGTCGCAGACATAAACACTTGTGTGAAGCATTTTCCTGGCGACCAGCCAATGTCCGAATCCATGAGAAGTGACCACAGGTTGGATTCCTACACTAACTGCATTAGGCCAATTAAGTATCTGGTCTAAAGTCAACGTCACTGTCCTCGTTACTGTCCTCGTACGGTCCTCGTACGGTCCTTGTTACTGTCCTCGTTACTGTCCTCGTACGGTCCTCATTACTGTCCTCGTTACTGTCCTCGTTACTGTCCTCGTTACTGTCCTCGTACGGTCCTCATTACTGTCCTCATTACTGTCCTCATTACTGTCCTCGTTACTGTCCTCGTTACTGTCCTCGTACGGTCCTCATTACTGTCCTCGTTACTGTCCTCATTACTGTCCTCGTTACTGTCCTCGTACGGTCCTTGTTACTGTCCTCGTTACTGTCCTCGTACGGTCCTCATTACTGTCCTCGTTACTGTCCTCGTTACTGTCCTCATTACTGTCCTCGTTACTGTCCTCGTACGGTCCTCGTACGGTCCTCGTTACTGTCCTCATTACTGTCCTCATTACTGTCCTCGTTACTGTCCTCGTACGGTCCTCGTACGGTCCTTGTTACTGTCCTCGTTACTGTCCTCGTACGGTCCTCATTACTGTCCTCGTTACTGTCCTCGTTACTGTCCTCGTACGGTCCTCATTACTGTCCTCATTACTGTCCTCATTACTGTCCTCGTTACTGTCCTCGTTACTGTCCTCGTACGGTCCTCATTACTGTCCTCGTTACTGTCCTCATTACTGTCCTCGTTACTGTCCTCGTACGGTCCTTGTTACTGTCCTCGTTACTGTCCTCGTACGGTCCTCATTACTGTCCTCGTTACTGTCCTCATTACTGTCCTCGTTACTGTCCTCATTACTGTCCTCGTTACTGTCCTCGTACGGTCCTCGTACGGTCCTCGTTACTGTCCTCATTACTGTCCTCATTACTGTCCTCGTTACTGTCCTCATTACTGTCCTCGTTACTGTCCTCATTACTGTCCTCGTACGGTCCTTGTTACTGTCCTCATTACTGTCCTCATACGGTCCTCGTTACTGTCCTCATACTACCATCAAGGGGTCGATGTTCTAAGCTGTGTGTCTTTAGTGTCATGTGGGACGGTCAACGAGCAGACGTTAGGACTCCTTTAATATTAACTATGAGTGTGAGATTAAATTAAGGAGAAAGAGGTTGATCGTAACCCACCGCCCACAGGCATAAATATACTTATTTAACACATGATCACACATGATTAGACGTTTTCACTGATCATTTGCAGTAGTTTTTTTGGGGGGTTTTGTTGGTGTTTGGTTTTTGCTTCGTGTTGTTGCAGGATTTTTCTCGTGCAGTTTCACTTGTGTTTCATGTCTTTTATGTGTTTGTGTTTTTTTGTTTGTTACATCTTTCTGCTGTTTGCAGCGTTTTGTGGATGCGCTGCCTTTGACCCTGTGGCCACCGTACAAAAGGTCATTGCTGTGTGGGCGGAGCCTCAGACGTACAGTCATATAAGGTGTTTTTTTCTACAGGTGGAGAAGAACATCAACAACATGACCGTCAGGATGCCTCATCAGCTGTTTATTAACGGAGAGTTCGTGGACGCAGAGGGAGGAAAAACTTACAAGACCATCAACCCCACTGATGGGACGGTAAAAATAGAAGATTTGTGTTTGAACTGGAACATTTAGGTTGTATTTTCAAGAAGAGTTAATATGTTTGGTTTTTAGCATTAGCACAGACTGGTGCTGCTTCACTGAGGTGTGAACTCTACCATTGATCTAGGTTAATGTGTTAGCGTTAGCATTAGCACAGACTGGTGCTGCTTCACTGAGGTGTGAACTCTACCATTGATCTAGGTTAATGTGTTAGCGTTAGTATTAGCATAGACTGGTGCTGCTTCACTGAGGTGTGAACTCTACCATTGATCTAGGTTAATGTGTTAGCGTTAGCATTAGCATAGACTGGTGCTGCTTCACTGAGGTGTGAACTCTACCATTGATCTAGGTTAATGTGTTAGCGTTAGCATTAGCACAGACTGGTGCTGCTTCACTGAGGTGTGAACTCTACCATTGATCTAGGTTAATGTGTTAGCGTTAGCGTTAGCACAGACTGGTGCTGCTTCACTGAGGTCTGAACTCTACCACTGATCTAGTTTAATGTGTTAGCGTTAGCATTAGCACAGACTGGTGCTGCTTCACTGAGGTGTGAACTCTACCATTGATCTAGGTTAATGTGTTAGCGTTAGTATTAGCATAGACTGGTGCTGCTTCACTGAGGTGTGAACTCTACCATTGATCTAGGTTAATGTGTTAGCGTTAGCATTAGCACAGACTGGTGCTGCTTCACTGAGGTGTGAACTCTACCATTGATCTAGGTTAATGTGTTAGCGTTAGCATTAGCACAGACTGGTGCTGCTTCACTGAGGTGTGAACTCTACCATTGATCTAGGTTAATGTGTTAGCATTAGCATTAGCACAGACTGGTGCTGCTTCACTGAGGTGTGAACTCTACCATTGATCTAGGTTAATGTGTTAGCGTTAGCATTAGCACAGACTGGTGCTGCTTCACTGAGGTGTGAACACTACCATTGATCTAGTTTAATATGTTAGCGTTAGCATTAGCACAGACTGGTGCTGCTTCACTGAGGTGTGAACTCTACCACTGATCTAGGTTAATGTGTTAGCGTTAGCGTTAGCACAGACTGGTGCTTCTTCACTGAGGTGTGAACTGTACCATTGATCTAGGTTAATGTGTTAGCGTTAGCATTAGCACAGACTGGTGCTGCTTCACTGAGGTGTGAACTCTACCATTGATCTAGGTTAATGTGTTAGCGTTAGCATTAGCACAGACTGGTGCTGCTTCACTGAGGTGTGAACTCTACCATTGATCTAGGTTAATGTGTTAGCGTTAGCATTAGCACAGACTGGTGCTGCTTCACTGAGGTGTGAACTCTACCATTGATCTAGGTTAATGTGTTAGCGTTAGCATTAGCACAGACTGGTGCTGCTTCACTGAGGTGTGAACTCTACCATTGATCTAGGTTAATGTGTTAGCGTTAGCATTAGCACAGACTGGTGCTGCTTCACTGAGGTGTGAACTCTACCATTGATCTAGGTTAATGTGTTAGCGTTAGCATTAGCACAGACTGGTGCTGCTTCACTGAGGTGTGAACTCTACCATTGATCTAGGTTAATGTGTTAGCGTTAGCATTAGCACAGACTGGTGCTGCTTCACTGAGGTGTGAACCCTACCATTGATCTAGTTTAATGTGTTAGCGTTAGCATTAGCACAGACTGGTGCTGCTTCACTGAGGTGTGAACTCTACCACTGATCTAGGTTAATGTGTTAGCGTTAGCATTAGCACAGACTGGTGCTGCTTCACTGAGGTCTGAACTCTACCACTGATCTAGTTTAATATTAATAAATCAAATTTTGAATAATTTATGTTACAGATTTCCAACAACCAGAAAACCAAGCCTTTTAGTTCTGCATGCTGTGTTTATAGATTTGACCTATTGTTGAACCAAGAGGTCAGAGGTCACTGGGTCAATACCTAAAACACTCAAATAGACAAGAACAGAAAAACCAGTGGAGATACAGACTGAGTTAGTGTTCGTGACAGATAGAAAACCTGGCATGACCTTCAAAATGACACTATGACCTTTGACCTTCAGTGACCTGAAAATGTTTTCTCATGTTTTGTGAGGGAGACGTCCATGAAGAGCTCAAAGGTCTGGGGGGGGGGGGGGGGGGGGGGTTGTTGTGTGTCTTTAACAGATAGGTTTACGTGACGTCACATTGTTATATAATCCGTTCGTCATTTTCAGATGGAGGGCAGGAAGTGAAGTAATTTGAGTGTCTATGTTTTGTGTAGTTTATGGCTATATCATTCTAACCCAGAGAAGGAAAATTGTTTTTTTTAGAGTACCAAAGATGGTCATTCACAACGCTGAGAAATGGAAAAAATCTGTGTTTGCGGTCGGGTGGGGCAGAATCTGCTAATGCTAATGCTAATACCCGTGTCTGCAGTGACCACTGGGCAAAGGTTTGTTCCAAAGCTAACTTTTTTAGTGGATGTGTTATATATCATTAGGTTGATGTTAACTGTTCTTTTACACTGTTGTTATATGGTTTAACTAGACACATCAACATGCACTAGCATGTTTGGTTACATTAGCACTAGCATGTTTGAATACATTAGCACTCGCATGTTTGATTACATTAGCACTTGCATGTTTGATTACATTAGCACTACCATGTTTGGTTACATTCACACTCGTATGTTTGGTTACATTAGCACTAGCATGTTTGAATACATTAGCACTCGCATGTTTGATTACATTAGCACTAGCATGTTTGGTTACATTCACACTCGTATGTTTGGTTAGATTAGCACTAGCATGTTTGGTTACATTAGCACTCGCATGTTTGATTACATTAGCACTTGCATGTTTGATTACATTAGCACTAGCATGTTTGGTTACATTCACACTCGTATGTTTGGTTACATTAGCACTAGCATGTTTGAATAGATTAGCACTCACATGTTTGATTACATTAGCACTCGCATGTTTGATTACATTAGCACTAGCATGTTTGGTTACATTCACACTCGTATGTTTGGTTAGATTAGCACTAGAATGTTTTGTTACAGTCGCACTAGCATGTTTGGTTACATTAGCTGCTACTGCTAGCGGCTAGCAGCTAACAACGTCTGATGTAAACAAACATTTAATACATGGTGACGTGTCATCTTTACAAATAAAAGACTCACCTGGTGAAGAACAAAGTAATAAAAAAGTTGTATAGATCCAAATGTTTTGATTCTAGTAGCATGTTAGGATGATGTAGTAGGATGTTAGGGTGGTGTAGTAGTATGTTAGGGTGGTGTAGTAGCATGTTAGGATGATGTAGTAGCACATTAGGGTGGTGTAGTAGCATTTTAGGGTGATGTAGTAGCATGTTAGGGTGGTGTAGTAGCATGTTAGGGAGATGTAGTAGCACATTAGGGTGGTGTAGTAGCATTTTAGGGTGATGTAGTAGCACATTAGGGTGGTGTAGTAGCATTTTAGGGTGATGTAGTAGCACATTAGGGTGGTGTAGTAGCGTTTTAGGGTGATGTAGTAGCATTTTAGGGTGATGTAGTAGCATGTTAGGGTGATGTAGTAGCATGTTAGGGTGGTGTAGTAGCATATTAGGGAGATGTAGTAGCATGTTAGGGTGATGTAGTAGCATGTTAGGGTGGTGTAGTAGCATGTCAGGGTGGTGTAGTAGCATGTCAGGGTGGTGCAGTAGGATGGTAGGTGGTGTAGTAGCATGTTAGGGGCGTGTAGTAGCATGTTAGGGTGGTGTAGTAGCATATTAGGGTGGTGCAGTAGGATGGTAGGTGGTGTAGTAGCATGTTAGGGTCGTGTAGTAGCATGTCAGGGTGGTGTAGTAGCATGTTAGGGTGGTGTAATAGCATGTTAGGGTGGTGTAGTAGCATGTTAGGGTCGTGTAGTAGCATGTCAGGGTGGTGTAGTAGCATGTTAGGGTGGTGTAATAGCATGTTAGGGTGGTGTAGTAGCATGTTAGGGTGGTGCAGTAGGATGGTAGGTGGTGTAGTAGCATGTTAGGGTGGTGTAGTAGCATGTTAGGGTGGTGCAGTAGGATGGTAGGTGGTGTAGTAGCATGTTAGGGTGGTGTAGTAGCATGTTAAGGTGATGTAGTAGCATGTTAGGGTGGTGTAGTAGCATGTTAGGGTGGTGTAGTAGCATGTTAGGGTGGTGTAGTAGCATGTTAGGGTGGTGTAGTAGCATGTTAGGGTGGTGTAGTAGCATGTTAGGGTGGTGTAGTAGCATGTTAGGGTGGTGCAGTAGGATGGTAGGTGGTGTAGTAGGATGGTAGGTGGTGTAGTAGGATGGTAGGTGGTGTAGTAGCATGTTAAGGTGATGTAGTAGCATGTTAGGGTGGTGTAGTAGCATGTTAGGGTGGTGTAGTAGCATGTTAGAGTGGTGTAGTAGCATGTTAGGGTGGTGCAGTAGGATGGTAGGTGGTGTAGTAGGATGGTAGGTGGTGTAGTAGCATATTAGGGTGGTGTAGTAGCATGTCAGGGTGGTGTAGTATCATGTTAGGGTGGTGCAGTAGGATGGTAGGGTGGTGTAGTAGCACGTTAGGGTGGTGTAGTAGCATTTTAGGGTGATGTAGTATTTATTAATATCCACAGATTGTTGGTAAATCTTTGTCTTTTGTCCAAAACTCATTAATTTTCATCAGATTCGGGTAATTTTTTTATTAAATGTATGTATCTGTGTTTGGACACTGGATCAAAATCCCTACAACTAACACTCTTCAATGGTTTCCTCCATAGCAACAGTCTCCATGGTTACTTCCTGCTCTCCAGCTGAAATCATAACATCATCATAGTCACATGACTGAAACCTACCTGTTCTTTTCTGCCTCTTTGGTCACAGCTCATCAGTAGATTGTTGTCTTTGTCCTTCTGTCCTGTGTGTCCTTCTGTCCTGTGTTTCCAGGCCATCTGTGACGTGTCTCTGGCTCAGATCCAGGATGTAGACAGGGCCGTAGCTGCTGCCAAGGGGGCCTTTGAGGGGGGGGAGTGGGGGAAAATGAACCCCCGAGACCGAGGGCAACTCATTTACAAGTCAGTTCACATCTGTCCACACATCTGTCATCATTTATTGTATTTTTTGTAGTAAAACAAAGACAAAAATGTGAAGTCATTATTATAGACAAAGAAAAGTATTCATAGAATGTTTAACCCTGCCGCTATTTTGTAACAGTCTTCAGTTTCTATGACAACCTGTTATGTGATTTTGACCTTTCTTCTAAATGTGACCTTGACTTTTTGCAACATTAATCTTTTTGTTTTATATATATATATATATATATATATATATATATATATATATATATATATATATATATATATATATATATATATATATATATATATATTTATATATATATATATATATATATATATATATATATATATATATATATATATATATATATATATATAGTGATATGTCTATGTTTGACACAAACAGTGTTACACAAGTTAATTTGGACATGTCATCTTTGACCTCCAGGGATCTGAAAAACTGTCGGTCTTAGGTGATAACACCAGATATCAAAATTGTATAAATCTTCATTTTGCATTGTTTGGTACCAATCTGAAAGTTCTGTGACCCTCTGTTCTGGAGTTATAACACATAATGTGACCTTGAACTTTGACCTTTACTCAAATGGATCATTGCATCTGATGTGCATTAGCTATATGTATATGCCCATGGAATGTCATGGTGATTGAAGGTTAAAGGTCAAAGGTCAGTGTGTTGGTGTGTGCAGACTGGCTGACCTGATGGAGCAGCACCAGGAGGAGTTAGCCACCATCGAGGCGTTGGACTCTGGGGCGGTCTACACGCTGGCGCTGAAGACTCATGTGGGCATGTCCATACAAACTTTCCGATACTTCGCTGGCTGGTGCGACAAGATCCAGGTAGTGATCAGCCGATCCCAAAGATCCCAGGCCTGGATCTAAACCCTTAAATGTCTGGAAGCTTTGCCTTTAGTTTTATACTCATCTCTTTAGTCCAGCCATAAACTTTATATTCCCCTTATCTTATCTTAAGCCAACCTTAACCCCTGCTCTTTTCTTTCAGGGCAGTACCATCCCTATCAACCAAGCTAGACCCAATCGGAACTTGACCTTCACTAAGAGGGAACCAATTGGGTAAGATGTGGGCGGAGCTTTGTGTTTCCTGTTGGTGATTGGAGAATTAAAGTTACTTTTCTTCAAACACTTCCTGCTCTGTGTTCATTTCCTCCCAGTGTTTGTGCCATTGTCATTCCCTGGAACTACCCACTCATGATGCTGGCATGGAAAACAGCGGCGTGTTTAACGGCGGGAAACACGGTGGTCCTCAAACCGGCTCAGGTCAGAACCTCCCTCACATCAGACTGGATTATATACAAAAACATACATGTATGTACAGTATATATAAGCATTCAGGTGACAGATGACACCATGAGTCAGACTGAAGTCAAACAAATGATACAAACAGAAAAAGGAAAATAAACACATTAAGTCACATTAATCCATCGTTATTATTCATCTTAAAATTGTAACACAGTTCAAACAGTTTATAGTTTGTTTCTTCAAATTATTTTGTTGAAGCTGTTGAAGATATATATATATATATATATATATATATATATATATATATATATATATATATATTGCCCGTTACTCCATTTACAGCAAGAGGAGACAAGTCATCCAGAATCAATACACGCTCATGGACAGGCACGTTGACATTAAACAGACAGGACAAACAGGACACAACTTTGCTCCCAAACTGAACTACAGGGACAGTCCCAGAACATGTGGAGAAAGGTGCCATGGGGAAAAGTGCATAAGGGACTATTAATCATTTTCACATGTATATTTTAACCGGGGTCATGCAGGTTCTGTGGATGAAATTATTATGAACGTGTTGGTGATCAGGATTGTGTGACACCTTTGAGGTACTGGACCAAACGCCCCCCCAGTCAAATTCTTCACTTAAATCAGGGCACTTGTGCATCCAGATCCTGTCAATAGGTAGACTGTTTGGGTAAAAGGAAAAAGTGCTAAAGTCTAGACACAGTACCTTTGGCAGATGGTTGGCGAGTGAAGAGTTTCCTCATTGGGTGAGTAGGTAAGGACTTTCCCAGGGGACACCTCGTGCTTTGAGTACAAATCTTAATTGTAAATAGAAAAAAAAAGAAGAGCGTGGTAAATTGAAAGCCTCTTGTAGATCTGAATAAGGTAGCAGACCACAGTTACTGAAGGTGTCTTTTAAATAACGGATCCCTTGTTGTTCCCACTGTGGTGCATTCATAGGGCTTCCACTAATCAGGAGTGACCGCCAGATTTGAATAAAATGACAGATTATATACAATATTAGAAAAAAGAACATTATGTAATGACCACGGTTCTGTTTTAACAAACTCTAAAGTGTGCCATGAGGTGGTCATATGTGGATTAAACCAGGTAAGAAGAGGCCTTAACACAAAAGAGAAAAAATCTACTTTAAAATCAGGAAGAGCCACTCCACCATTCTATCTTTTTCTCTGTAAGGTGGTCATCTTCATTCTCTGCCGCTCGCCTTTCCAAATGAATGTAGAGACTGCTGAATGTCAAGCAGTCGGGGGTGCTAAAGGAAGCATGGAGCTGACAGAATTGATCCTAGGTACGATATTAATTTTTAATATAGAGTCTCAGGATTGGAGGCATAGAGAGGGGCGCCCATTTTTCCATATCTTTCAAAACCCTATTCTTGGCAACTAAGTAATTATGTTTAACAGTTTTGTTTAAAGAAAGGAAAATCAAAATGTCTAAACATTTCAAATACCCAACAGTAGGAAGGTCAGAAGAAATGTTGGAAGTCAGGACGGCCTCATTCAAATGTGGTGCAGATTTAGACCAATTGATTTTAAAAGCTGACATTTTACCACATCCCTCGCATACAGACAGAAGATGTGGAATGGATTAAGAGGGATTTTCTAAATAGACCATAATGTCATCAGCAAATGAAGAAAGGTGTTGACGAGTGTTGTGAAGTGATAAAGGAGATACGAGCTGAGACTGACGAATAACGTGGACCAAGGGCTCTAAGGAGAGAACAAATAACACCGGGCTCGGGGGACAGCCCTGTTGTGATGATCTAGAAACAGGAAACAGAGGAAAAGATGCGCCCACTTAAGACGCGCTGACGGGTTAGAATACATAACTTTGATCATTCCAATGAAAGATTGGCCAAAGCCCATCACCTCCAACCCAGTCCATAGAAAAGGACATTCTAATCTGTCATCTAGAGACAGGAGTGACATTGGCGTATCGCTGAACTCCACAATGTGTAGAAGGCGCCTAGCATTGTCTGCAGCCATTAGAGTTTTTTATGAAACCACTCTGGTCGTGGTTGATTAAATTTGGCATAAATGGCTCTGGGCGTTGGGCTAACGGTTTTGCAAATATTTTAAGGTCTGACTTTGAGAGACTTAAAGGGCAATAGCTGGAGCATTAGAAGGATCCTTATCTTTTTTTCAGGAGAAATGACAGATCACAGCTGTATTAACATCCCTTGAGTGTTCCCCTTGTTCAATAGAGAACTGAATCATGTGGAGTAGGAAAGGCCCCAGTTGTTCCCAGAACTCTGGGGGGATCCCATCCAGGCCTGTTTGCATACTCTTTACCGCATTTTCCAAGTCATCTTGTGTAATGAGTTTATCTAAAGCAGCTGAATCTTCCATTGTTAGCTGAGGCCACTTCAGTTGTTCTAACCAAACAATGCATTGAACTTTGTCTAAAGTGATTTCAGATTTTAAAGACGAGAATGAAAATTCTGGAAAGTGACTTCGTCAGGTTCAGTCCTGATGGTTCCATCCTCAGACTTAATCATCATATATCTGCAAAGTAATCATTGGCTCTAATTCTCGTAGCAAGAAGATGACTAGGTCTAGCACCGTGAAAATAATAACGCTGCCTCGTCCTATGAATTAGAGATTCTGATTCCTGTTTTAGAACATTATTCATTTCTTTTTTGGCCAAAGGTCGTTTAAGGTCATTTCAATCTGTGAAATTTGCTTTCAACAGCACCACAGCAAGTTGTAAACATTAGTTGCATGAAACGCTTGGAGCACAAACATACAAAAACAGACAAGACGGCAAGACACGAACATGAAGGGAAGTGACCGAGACAGGGAGGAAACATGTATATAGACTCTATGGAAACCTGACCATGCAGCAGCATGTTAGAACAGCAGGATGATCATCTTCTCTGGTACCAACCACAGCTGGAGCTTCGACTTCAGGAGCTGGTACTCTTTGCAGATGAGTGGGAGTAGTGGCCCAATGTTTGCACACAAAGTCCTCAGCCTTTTTTCGTAGATGTAAACAACTTGAATTGGCCACCGTCCTTAATCTTCAGTATCGCAGGGTAGACCAGGAAAAATTCCATGCCTTTATTGTGAGCTGAATTCATGGCGTTGCGAAAGAATTGTCTACGTTTCAACCTAAAGTTACTGTAGTCGGTGGTGAATCATATTGCATGGCCCCCCGACGCTCAGATCCGCCCATCTCACTGCCTGAAGGATAGCGTGTCTTGACGTGTACCATTTGGTGGGCTCTGCTGATCTCAAAAGGCACTTCAGTGAGATTGGGAACCGCGTTGACAGGGACTGTGTCAGGTATTGAACTGCATTGGAACCCTCCAGGCCCTCTGCTAACCCAATAACACAAATGTTACATCTTCTCTCTCCGTCCTCCATTTCCGCCAACTTTCCTTCTAAGTCCTGCAGAGGTCGGGCTTGTTCATCCAGGGTCTCAGAGTTTCTTTGCAAATATCAACGTCAGACCTGACGGTGTTGTGGCTTGTACTTAGCGATGCTAGTTGCTCATGGATAGTAGTTAGCTTCCTCTGGTTGTGTTCGCCGACATATTGGACCTGGGCCAGGAGGGGTTCCAGTTTTTTCCAACAAAGCATCTGCAATGGCATCAACGTCTTGCCCCCTTGTTTTACTTCTGGAAGTCATGTCACTTTGGAAGAGTTCACATACTGCCTCAATTCAAGTATTAACCAGACAAAAATACTGTTTACTGAAATTGGACCAGGAGCTGTTCCCGCAAGCTGCCATCACTGTCCAGGTGATCACGTGACTCCACCATATATATATATATATATATATATATATATATATATATATATATATATATATATATATATATATATATATATATATATATATATATATATATATATATAATCTTGAATTTAAAATTTTTTTCATAAAACAAAAAAATGTAAACTAAATTCTTTTAATTGATCATAAATAATAGTTTTGTTTTAAAACTTGTTCTTTGTTAAAATGAGCTCAGACTTAAATTAACCCTTCGTGTCCAGGTGACTCCACTGACGGCGCTGAAGTTTGCAGAGTTAGCAGCGAGGGCGGGGCTGCCCAAGGGTGTGATTAACATCCTGCCAGGATCAGGTAAAAGCAGCTCAAAGGTCAAAGGTCAGATAAATCCCAGTCCTAACTAAAGCTGAGCTTGTCCTACAGGCGCTCTGGTGGGTCAACGTCTGTCCGATCATCCTGACGTTCGTAAACTCGGCTTCACCGGATCCACGGAGATCGGAAAACACATCATGAAAAGGTGACACAAGTGGGCAGAGCCAAAAGTGGGAGGAGTTAAACAGATGCTAGTAAAGTCTACATCTGACCAAGTGGGAGTTTATTTAAAAAATATAAAAAAAAATATTTATTTTTCCTTAATTCAAGATTTTTTTGTTTTGTTTATTCAAAATTTTTTCCTAATTCAACATTTCCTTTTTTCTTTTGATTAATTCAAGCTAAAAATCTGCCAATAGAAGTTGGTAAAATTATCTTGTTCAGATCAAATCAAATCAGGTTGAACATGGCGTCTGAAACTAAATGGGTTGGAGGTTGTTGGTTTAGATGATGTTCTGTGTTTTTCTTTCTAAACCAAACTTCTGGATCGTTCCGTTCGTCCAGCTGTGCCGTCAGCAACGTCAAGAAAGTTTCTTTGGAGCTTGGAGGAAAATCTCCTCTGATCATCTTCAGTGACTGCGACATGGACAAGGCGGTGCGCATGGTAAGGCAGGGCCGTTCCTGGGGGGGGGGGGGGGGGGGGGGGGTTGATATTAGATTTCATGAGGAAAATGACCTGCTGTTAAAATTAAATATCTGAAGTTGAAAATTAAATGGATAAAAACTATAATAGAAAGAAAATAAGGGACGTCACGGTGGTGCAGTGGTTAACAGGGTGGTGCAGTGGTTAACAGGGTGGTGCAGTGGTTAACAGGGTGGTGCAGTGGTTAACAGGGTGGTGCAGTAGTTAACAGGGTGGTGCAGTAGTTAACAGGGTGGTGCAGTAGTTAACAGGGTGGTGCAGTAGTTAACAGGGTGGTGCAGTGGTTAACAGGGTGGTGCAGTGGTTAACAGGGTGGTGCAGTGGTTAACAGGGTGGTGCAGTAGTTAACAGGGTGGTGCAGTAGTTAACAGGGTGGTGCAGTGGTTAACAGTGTGGTGCAGTAGTTAACAGGGTGGTGCAGTAGTTAACAGGGTGGTGCAGTAGTTAACAGGGTGGTGCAGTAGTTAACAGGGTGGTGCAGTGGTTAACAGGGTGGTGCAGTAGTTAACAGGGTGGTGCAGTAGTTAACAGGGTGGTGCAGTAGTTAACACTTGTGCCAGAAGGTTGTTGGTTCTATTCCCACACAGTTTACAGAGTTTACATGTTCTCCTCGTGTCTGTGTGGGTTTTCTCCAGGTACTCTGGCTCCTCCCACCATCCAAACACATGCACTGATAGGTTAACTGGTTAATCTAAATCACCCATAGGTGTGAATGTGACAGTGATTCTTTGTCTATATATGTTCAGTCCTGAGATGAACTGGAGACTCATACAGGGTGACCTCTGACCCCGCCTTCATCTGCTGGAGCTGGATTAGACCCCCTGTGACCCTAGTGAGGATAAAGCGGGTTGAGATGATGAGACAAGAAGAGAAAGAAAATAACAACCCTCTATGCGTCAATAAATAAACATTTTTATTGTTTATTAAAAGTTTTATATTTAAATACAACAACCACTGAGGTTTTATATTGATGCATTAGTTTGTTGATTCCTATGGTTGATTGGATCAATTATGACAAAAATGAAGTCAAACCTCACATGTAGTATCTGCTTGAACATGTTGATAGTTGAAATAAACCCAAAATAGGAAGTGGGCGCCATGGTTTTCTTCCAGAAGTTAAGCAGTCGTTCTGTCCAATCAGAACCCTCTGTACCTCCAGCTGTGAAAGAACAATGAACGAGAGCAGAACACACCTGTTTCCATGGAAACCTTTATAAGGAATCAACACATCCATGTAAACATGAAGGAAATAGATTTAATTGTGAATTATTTTATTCAGAATAAATAATAGTCAATTAAAATCGTGGTAACATAAAGGTGTTTTTGTTTCAGGGCATGAGCTCCGTCTTCTTCAATAAAGGAGAAAACTGTATCGCAGCAGGACGACTGTTTATCGAAGAAAACATCCATGACCAGTTCGTTAAGAAAGTGGTACGAGATTTAAATTTGCAGTGATTTTATACTTTTACACTGTAAAAAAAAGAGAAAGTAACTGACCTTCAGTGGATTCATGTCATTTCTATCGTTTCAAAATCAGACAATCAGCTACAGATGAGCTGATTTATAATCAATAGATCTGGAACTAATGTGATTAAACTAATCTGATAAACTACCCGTTTCCATTGGCAGATTTTGTTGCTTGAATTAAGCACAAATAAATAAATAAAAAAGATTAATTAATTTATTACTTTAAAAAAATCTTGAATTGAGCAAAAAAACTTCAACAAGTTGAGTGAAGCATGTTCTGGGTTTTGAGGTAGAGGAGGTGAAAAAGATGAAGATCGGGGACCCTCTGGACCGGTCCACAGACCACGGACCCCAGAACCACCGAGCTCATCTGGACAAACTGATAGAGTTCTGTCACCGAGGAGTAAAGGACGGAGCCACGCTGGTGTGTGGAGGGAAACAAGTGCCACGCCCAGGTACGCTACTGAGGGGGGGCCACGCCCAGGTAAGATACTGAGGAGGGGGCACACCCAGGTACGCTACTGAGGAGGGGCCACGCCCAGGTAAGATACTGAGGGGGGCCGCGCCCAGGTACGCTACTAAGGAGGGGCCACGCCCAGGTAAGATACTGAGGAGGGGCCACGCCCAGGTAAGATACTGAGGAGGGGGCACGCCCAGGTAAGATACTGAGGAGGGGCCACGCCCAGGTAAGATACTGAGGAGGGGGCACACCCAGGTACGGTACTGAGGAGGGGCCACGCCCAGGTACGCTACTGAAGAGGGGGCACGCCCAGGTACGCTACTGAGGAGGGGGCACGCCCAGGTACGCTACTGAGGAGGGGCCACGCCCAGGTACGCTACTGAGGGGGGCCACGCCCAGGTAAGATACTGAGGAGGGGCCACGCCCAGGTACGCTACTGAGGGGGGCCACGCCCAGGTAAGATACTGAGGAGGGGGCACACCCAGGTACGCTACTGAGGAGGGGGCACGCCCAGGTACGCTACTGAGGAGGGGGCACGCCCAGGTACGCTACTGAGGAGGGGGCACGCCCAGGTACGCTACTGAGGGGGGCACGCCCAGGTAAGATACTGAGGAGGGGGCACACCCAGGTACGCTACTGAGGAGGGGCCACGCCCAGGTAAGATACTGAGGGGGGCCGCGCCCAGGTAAGATACTGAGGAGGGGCCACGCCCAGGTAAGATACTGAGGAGGGGCCACGCCCAGGTAAGATACTGAGGAGGGGGCACACCCAGGTACGGTACTGAGGAGGGGCCACGCCCAGGTACGCTACTGAAGAGGGGGCACGCCCAGGTACGCTACTGAGGAGGGGGCACGCCCAGGTACGCTACTGAGGAGGGGCCACGCCCAGGTACGCTACTGAGGGGGGCCACGCCCAGGTAAGATACTGAGGAGGGGGCACACCCAGGTACGCTACTGAGGAGGGGGCACGCCCAGGTACGCTACTGAGGAGGGGGCACGCCCAGGTACGCTACTGAGGAGGGGGCACGCCCAGGTACGCTACTGAGGAGGGGGCACGCCCAGGTACGCTACTGAGGAGGGGGCACGCCCAGGTACGCTACTGAGGGGGGCACGCCCAGGTAAGATACTGAGGAGGGGGCACACCCAGGTACGCTACTGAGGAGGGGCCACGCCCAGGTAAGATACTGAGGGGGGCCGCGCCCAGGTAAGATACTGAGGAGGGGCCACGCCCAGGTAAGATACTGAGGAGGGGCCACGCCCAGGTAAGATACTGAGGAGGGGGCACACCCAGGTACGGTACTGAGGAGGGGCCACGCCCAGGTACGCTACTGAAGAGGGGGCACGCCCAGGTATGCTACTGAGGAGGGGGCACGCCCAGGTACGCTACTGAGGAGGGGCCACGCCCAGGTACGCTACTGAGGGGGGCCACGCCCAGGTAAGATACTGAGGAGGGGCCACGCCCAGGTACGCTACTGAGGGGGGCCACGCCCAGGTAAGATACTGAGGAGGGGGCACACCCAGGTACGCTACTGAGGAGGGGGCACGCCCAGGTACGCTACTGAGGAGGGGGCACGCCCAGGTACGCTACTGAGGAGGGGGCACGCCCAGGTACGCTACTGAGGAGGGGGCACACCCAGGTACGCTACTGAGGAGGGGCCACGCCCAGGTAAGATACTGAGGGGGGCCGCGCCCAGGTAAGATACTGAGGGGGGCCGCGCCCAGGTACGCTACTGAGGAGGGGCCACGCCCAGATACGCTACTGAGGGGAGCACGCCCAGGTAAGATACTGAGGGGGGGCACGCCCAGGTACGCTACTGAGGGGGACACGCCCAGGTACGCTACTGAGGGGGGGCCACGCCCAGGTACGCTACTGAGGAGGGGCCACGCCCAGGTACGCTACTGAGGGGGACACGCCCAGGTACATTACTGAGGGGGGGGCATCTAATGAGGATGTCTCCTGGACGCCAGGGATTATATCTCTGGGCTGGCCTGGGAACGCCTCCGGATTCCCTTGGTGGAGCTGGTGGAGATAGCTGTGGTGAGGGAAGTCTGGGCTGCATTTGGAAGAACTTTGGAACTTTTCCACCTTTGACCAGTGTTTGTGGTCTGCATTGCTGTTGTTGACAGTGGATACAGGAAGTCATTAAACGACATTTCTCCTTACATATGGGTGTGGTTACTATGGTTACTACTGTTAATGTTTGAGCCAGTTCCAGACCTGTACCCACTGTTTGTACCAAACCCTACTGACAGTTGAGTGCATCAGCTCTCATGTTCTGTTTCCAGGTTTCTTCTTCGAGCCCACGTTGTTCACAGACGTAGAAGATCACATGTTCATCGCTAAAGAGGAGTCGTTCGGCCCCGTCATGATCATTTCTAAATTCCAGAGCGGGTACGTACCTGACACCACCTCCACAGCAGCACAAAGTAAACCTTTATGTTCCACCCACAATACATCTGTGACAAATGAGTTTAAAACTGAGTCTCTTTTCCAAACTGAGTTTGGAAAAGTGGGAAGATGTAGAAGAAGAAAGTGAATATTATAGAACCTGTAGAAAAAACACATTATTATCATTATTACTATTATATATATTATTATATTACAATATATATATATATATATATATATATATATATATATATATATATATATATATATATATATATATATGTGTGTGTGTGTGTGTGTATATGGTGCGATTTACGGCGGTATGAAGGTAGGGTACAGCGGTGCACCCAGGACCATGGTTTGGTTCTCTCTCCAGCTGGCATCAGGTCAAACTGAGTGCATCAGACCCGTCCCTGGAAGGACCACAATCGAAGGGCGGTACCGTACCGGGGTTTGAGCTGGTGGGAGTCAGGTTGGGGCAGTAGGACATGGTCACCTGCTCGGTGTTAGGAGGATCTCCTCACGGGACCTCCCCCTGCATCAACAGTAAACCAAACTTAACCCCCCTCTCTCTCTCTCTCTCAGTGACGTGGATGAGGTTCTGCGGAGGGCGAACGACACAGAGTACGGTCTGGCATCAGGGGTTTTCACACGTGACATCAGCAAAGCTCTGTACGTCAGCGAACACTTAAACGCCGGCACCGTGTTCGTCAACACTTACAACAAAACTGATGTGGCCTCGCCGTTTGGAGGATTTAAACAATCTGGCTTCGGCAAAGACCTGGGTAAGACCACTTTTAACATTTTAAACATATAGATTAAATATTGATTTAATATTTTAAATATATTGATGTAACAGTATTACACTTGGCACAGTTTTCATGGTGTCCACAAGACTTTCTAAATCCACCAGGTTCTATTCTGACATACAGTTTGACATATGAACAGTCAGTGGCAGCATTTGAACCACCAACCCTTAAGTCAGTAGACCACCTGATCTACCAACTGAACTGTACCTGCCTGTCAGAAATGCTTAAAATCTATACTTTTATTTGTTTAAGTTAACAGCTTTTTGCAATTTAAACTCTTCATGTAGAGCAGGGGTGCCCAGTCCTGGTCCCCAGGGCCGCTACCCTGTATGTTTTAGATGTATCTCTGATCTAACACATTCATTTCAAATGATCAGCTGATCACCCAGCTCTGCAGAAGACTGATGATGACCGTCAGGTGTTCTGAAAGACAGAACCATCTAAAACATGAAGGACAGCGTCCCTGCAGGACCAGGGTTGGACCCCTTTAGGTCTACTGTAGGGTACTGGAATGGAGGGTACAGTTTGTAGTTGAACCTCAGATGGAGGAGAAATGTTGTTTTGGTCCTGGATGTGGAGCTGTAGAACCCTGGAGGGGACATGGGAGTTTGTCCAATACTGTCTCACTCCCAGCATCCGACCTCGCTCACCAAACGTCGATTGCTAATGCACAAGGTGTCTAATTCAAAAGCAGTGGGTTCCTAACCCGTCCACCGCAATATGAGACGCTCTGGTTTAAAACACTTTTTTACTTGGGTTGAGAATGAGGGTTAAGGGTCGGACTGTCACATATTATAGCAAATGGATTAGAAACCCACTGCCTCTCAATTAGATGCCGAGGGATACTTTGTGCATCAGAAACTGATGTTTGGTCAGTGGGTCGGATTTTGACGTGAGAATGTGTTGGTTTGACCCAATCAGCTTTTAAAATTTATTTAACCTTTATTAACCCAGGTGTGTCCCATTGAGATCAATGATCTCTTTTTCAAGGGAGACCTGCCCTATCAGTGCATGTGTTTGGATGGTGGGAGGAGCCAGAGTACCTGGCGAAAACCCACACAGACACATGTAAACTCCACACAGAAAGGTCTGGTGTGGGAATAGAACCAACAACCTTCTGTCTGTGAGGCACCAGTGTTAACTATTGCACCACCCTGTTAACTACTGCACCACCCTGTTAACCACTGCACCACCCTGTTAACCACTGCACCACCCTGTTAACCACTGCATCACCCTGTTAACCACTGCATCACCCTGTTAACCACTGCACCACCCTGTTAACCACTGCATCACTCCGTTAACTACTGCACCACCCCGTTAACAACTGCAGCACCCCGTTAACTACTGCACCACCCTTTTAACCATTACATCACCTTGTTAACCACTGCATCACCCTGTTAACTACTGCACCACCCCGTTAACCACTGCACCACCCCGTTAACCACTGCACCACCCCGTTAACTACTGCACCACCCTGTTAACTACTGCATCACCCCGTTAACTACTGCACCACCCTGTTAACCACTGCATCACCCTGTTAACTACTGCACCACCCCGTTAACTACTGCACCACCCCGTTGACCACTGCACCACCCTGTTAACCACTGCATCACCCTGTTAACTACTGCACCACCCTGTTAACTACTACACCACCCTGTTAACTACTGCACCACCCTGTTAACTACTGCATCACCCTGTTAACTACTGCATCACCCTGTTAACCACTGCACCACCCTGTTAACCACTGCACCACCCTGTTAACCACTGCAGCACCCCGTTAACTACTGCACCACCCTTTTAACCATTACATCACCTTGTTAACCACTGCATCACCCTGTTAACTACTGCACCACCCCGTTAACCACTGCACCACCCCGTTAACTACTGCACCACCCTGTTAACTACTGCACCACCCCGTTAACTACTGCACCACCCTGTTAACCACTGCATCACCCTGTTAACTACTGCACCACCCCGTTAACTACTGCACCACCCCGTTGACCACTGCACCACCCTGTTAACCACTGCATCACCCTGTTAACTACTGCACCACCCTGTTAACTACTACACCACCCTGTTAACTACTGCACCACCCTGTTAACTACTGCATCACCCTGTTAACCACTGCACCACCCTGTTAACCACTGCACCACCCTGTTAACCACTGCACCACCCTGTTAACCACTGCATCACCCCGTTAACTACTGCACCACCCCGTTAACTACTGCACCACCCCGTTAACTACTGCATCACCCTGTTAACCACTGCACCACCCTGTTAACCACTGCATCACCCCGTTAACTACTGCACCACCCTTTTAACCATTACATCACCTTGTTAACCACTGCATCACCCTGTTAACCACTGCATCACCCTGTTAACTACTGCACCACCCCGTTAACCACTGCATCACCCCGTTAACTACTGCACCACCCTTTTAACCATTACATAACCTTGTTAACTACTGCATCACCCTGTTAACTACTGCTCCACCCCGTTAACTACTGCTCCACCCCGTTAACCACTGCACCACCCCGTTAACCACTGCACCACCCCGTTAACCACTGCACCACCCCGTTAACCACTGCACCACCCTGTTAACCACTGCACCACCCCGTTAACCACTGCACCACCCCGTTAACCACTACACCTCCCCGTTAACTACTACACCACCCCGTTAACCACTGCATCACCCTGTTAACCACTGCACCACCCCGTTAACCACTGCACCACCCCTTTAACTACTGCACCACCCCTTTAACTACTGCACCACCCCGTTAACCACTGCAGCACCCCGTTAACTACTGCACCACCCTGTTAACTACCGCACCACCCTGTTAACTACTGCACCACCCTGTTAACTACTGCACCACCCTGTTAACTACTGCACCACCCTGTTAACTACTGCACCACCCTGTTAACTACCGCACCACCCTGTTAACTACTGCACCACCCTGTTAACTACTGCACCACCCTGTTAACTATTGCACCACCTTGTTAACTACTGCACCACCCTGTTAACTACTGCACCACCATGCCGCCCGTGTGTTTTGTGAATTTAAAGAAGGCCTCCAACCATGTCCCCAAGGGCATGCTGTGGAGGTTACTCCAGGTATACAGGGTGGAAAGCCCCTTACTGGGGGCCATTGAGTCTCCGTATGAAAGAGGTGCGAGTCTGGTCCACATACCTTGTAATAAGTCAGACCGGTTTCCAGTGAGCATTGGACTTCACCAGGGCTGACCTTTGTCACCAGTTCTCTTCAGACCTGTCATGGATAGAATTTCTAGGTGCAGCCGGGTGGGTGGGGGGTGGGGGGGTGGGGGGGTGGAGTTTGGTAAATGGACTGCACTTATATAGCACTTTCCCACCTTTGTGATGTTCAAAGTGATTTACATTAGCCTCATATTCACTCATTCACAAAGACTTACACACCAGTAGGTGCTGCTGCCACACAAGGTTCTGCCAGACCTACTGGGAAAATAATTTAGGGTTCTTTCCCAAGGATACTTCGATATATGGACAGCCAGAGCCAGCATGTCAACCACTGACCCTTCAGTCAACGGACGACCCGTTCTACCAACTGAACTACAGCCACCCCTTTGGTGGAGTGATCTGGTCTTTGCTTTTTGCATATGATGGGATCCTCTTAGCTTTAGCTCCAGCTCTGGTTGGGTGGATTGTGAAGTGTATGGGATGAAGATCAGCAACTCTAAGGCTGAAACTCATTTCACCTCTTACTCCTTCAAACGGAGCTATAAGGGGTAGGGCTTGAACTGGGACATCCCTTCAACACTCATCTACAACATCAGTTCACTCCACCAGTTGTTACGTAACCAAAAAGTTGTTACTTTAACCAGTAGTTGTGTCGTTCTCCTGGATATGAACATATTTTTACTAATATCTGCATCCAATATCATCCACCCATTACTAACCCTTTACGGAAATAGAGATTTTATTCATGTGCGTTTTATGTAGAAATTGACCATTACACATTGTGACAGTGTCAAACCTTATACAACAGTTATCACAATTAAAAAACTGTTAATTAAAAATACTACATATATGTACTTCTTTCGTAGAAAAGAAGGGACATTTCTCGCACCTCTCTGTTTGGAGTCTGCATCTGGAAAATCTGTGTTTGAAGGAATATAAAGCCCTTCACTTTCTCCCTACCCCTCTGCCTTAACCTGAACTGACACACCCGTACCCCTGGATGCACTAAACAGAGGAGAAGAGGTAAGAGGTAAAATGAGATTCAACCTTAGTCTTGAGGCCATGGTCCTCAGCCCGAAAAGGAGCAGAGCCCCCCCACCCCCAGGGGGAAGTCCTGCCTCAGGTTGAGGAGTTCCAAGTACCTCGGATCTTATTCATAAGTGAGGGAAGGATGGAGCTGCAGGTTGACAGATGGATTCTGGCTGGTGCAAAACTGGTCCGTTGTGAAGAGGGCGCTAATCTGAAAGGAAAATCTCTGAATTAATCAGTTGATCTATGTTCCATCCCTCACCCATGGTCATGGTCAACAAAGTTGTGGGTACATGCAGAAGCAGCCAAAATGAGTTTACTTCACAGGGTGAGGATTTTGGACATCTGTGAGGGACGTGGAGTTGAGCTGCTGCTCCTCCAGGTCGAGAGGAGCCAGTTGAGGTGGCTCAGGCATCTAGTGAGGACGCCTGCCTGGGGCAGTTTTCTGGTCATGTCTGTCTAGGACAAGACTTCAGGGCTGACCCAGGATACGCTGGAGGGATTCTATCTCTCAGCTAGCCTGGGAACACCTTGGGATTCCCCTGGAGGAGGTGATGGAAGTAGTACCAGGGTGAGTGAAGTCTGGGCTGAGGCTGATGGCCCTGGGTCCTGGAACTGGTTAAGTGGGAGACGACGAGCATGAATACTAAATTATTTTCAAATAAATTAGTTTGTATTGTATTTGCACATACAGTCTTTTACTGTTACAATTTTACAACTTATTTGTGTTAGTTCTAGTCATTTTTACAGTGTAGATGGCAGGGTTTTTGTTTTTAGTGATGTCCATGTTTAGTGAAGGTTGAAATAAACTGGTTTAGTTACAGAATTTGACTCCTGTTACCGAAATTCCAACAGGACAAGAGGCACTCAACGAATACCTGAAGACCAAAGCAGTGACCATCGAGTATTAAGGTCTGACCCAACAACAACCATCTGGTGCTAAGGTCTGACCCAACAACAACCATCTGGTGCTAAGGTCTGACCAAACAACAACCATCTGGTGCTAAGGCCTGAGCCAACAACAAAAATATTGAGTGCTAAGGTCCATCCCAGGAGGAAACAGCAGGGAGACACCATAATGGCACCTCTATTAATACCGTCTTTCCACTGGTCTCAGCTCAACTCGACTTTTTTGTCATTTCCATTACGAAAAACAACCTGTAATCTGGTACCTGGTGCTAGCTTTTTGGTTTAATCTCCATCCCAGTTCCAAATGATATTAAAAGGTGACAAATAAACTCCGCAGACACAGATTGGTCCAACAGCTGTCTCTGTGACGCGCTGGTTTACAATGTACAGATGTGGAAGTTGACAGCAAATATATGGGTACATTAATCCACATGACGGCCCCTAATACTACACCATGGTCAGTCCAGGAAGTTTAGTCTTTAAAAATTCAGATGAGATGAAACGACATGAAACGAGTGACTTTATCAACAATTTCTTGAGGAGATGACACGGATGTAATGCACGACCAGGTACTGTAAAGTCAGTCCTATCACTATGACGACCAGGTACTGTAAAGTCAGTCCTATCACTATGACGACCAGGTACTGTAAAGTCAGTCCTATCACTATGACGACCAGGTACTGTAAAGTCAGTCCTATCACTATGACGACCAGGTACTGTAAAGTCAGTCCTATCGCTATGACGACCAGGTACTGTAAAGTCAGTCCTATCGCTATGACGACCAGGTACTGTAAAGTCAGTCCTATCCTGTAAGGGAAACGCTCCCCGGGAATACTGAGTGGAGTCGAGTCGGTACCAGTGGAAACGTGGCATAAATCATCCCCACACCAGTAGTTTTTTTTTCCATCTTCATTTCAACATTTAGAATAAAAATAAACTACAGAAAATTATTTAACAATGATGCCAAAACCAAACCCTCATAATAGACACTAAACAGAACATGTCTAGTTGTCAGTGTTTTGACTCTAGATAAATCACAAGTTAAAAAACAAACCCATTTCCAAAAGAACTCACGTTCCAAATGTGATAGAATGAACCAGTGTTTATCCAGTTCCATCGACACATTAACTCATTATTCTTACAAGTGTCCTGACAAACCTTGGCTCCAGTGCATCTGATGGTTCTTCCTCCTCCTCATCCTCACATTAACATCCGTTAACTGCTGTCTGTTTCTGCATCGTTGTCCTCTGTAATCCACAAGTAGAGCTCTTATTCTGAAACAGTGTTCATTTCCAACATTAGGTCTGAAGTTTCAAATACACTTTGGTTAATAAAGGACATGCGATTATCTGTCTGCTTGGACTGGTTTTCTGTTTACTCATTTCTTCATTTTTAATCTCATCCAACATTTGTGTGTGTCTAAATATATATTCGTATTTTATTTAGGTTATTTTTTATTTGATTAAAAAAAAAATGTATTTACACTCACTATCCAATGGCTGCTTTATTATAAACTTGGTCCTCATGAAAAAACGTGTGTGAACAAAAGCTGACAGTTGATTGGCTGACATATTCCCAGTCCAAAAATAGAACACAGTTTGTGTATTAGAACTGATTAAAAGACATCGTCTCAAACAAACAGTAGGATTTTCAAAATAAAAGCTTTATTGAGAATGTCAAATTGAGTACAATTAACTAATTAAAACATCTCGTCTCATTGTCTGAACCCACTTTTCCTCACTGGGGTCTAATGCGGCTCCATCAGGTGAAGGCGGGGTCAGAGGTCACCCTGGATGAGTCCCCAGTTCATCTGAGGACTGAACATATATAAACAAACAATCACAGTCACATTCACACCTATGGCTGATGTGCAGGCTGACCTGAAGTGAGTACTCACCTGCAGTTGTGGGTCATTGAAAAATACTTTTAATAATATTGTGGTTACGGTCGGTTATTTGTGGTTTTATATAAACATTAAAATAATCTGGTAAATAAACTTTATTCAGTGAATGTTGGTGAAAGTGTCGTCCATGGTGGTCAGTATCCTATGGTATGGAGGGAGAGAGAGAGGAAATAAACAAACAAACAAAAACACTAAGGTTTGGGACACATTGACTGAGGTTTTTAAAGATGTTTTTGTTTCCATGGAAACCAGGTTCAAATGTGTCTTTGGGTGTTACAGGTTGTCGACCCCTGGTTTAGATGCTGCATTAGCCCCAAACACATGCTCTGATAGGTTAACCCTTTTGTTGTTCAGTTCAACAGTTTGGTAGAGGTAACTTTGAACCCTCATATCTAATCTAAATTTAACCCTTTGACACCAAACTACTTGGACAATCTCCCCTTTTATAAGAAACATGCAATGCACAAAAACACCACTGGGTGGCACTGTCAAGGATTTAGTCAACTGATGCTAGTATACCAGCAAGGAAGAAGATGGTAACCATGACAACACCTCTGCTATGATCTTTTCTTTTGGACACAAAATTACAGGTAAGTTAGTTTTTTTTCATGTTATTAACTTTTACAGAGTCTATTTTACATAAATAATCCACATGTTTCAGAAATACTTCAGTTTTCATGTCATAATGTTTTGAAAACATGCTGAACCAAACAGTAGAGATGACAGTACAGGGTCATGAAATGCTAATGCTAATGATACAAACACAGAGTTAATATATTTAATTTGAACCAAGTCACAAATTATGTTGGTAAAATTGGTTGGTGTTTGAGTTTTAATACTTCAGTTAAATTTAGGGTCAGTGTTTTATGTTCTATCGTCCCTGTGAGGTGGGAAAAAAAATGTATTGTGATTTTTGTGGTGTGACTAAAAGGGTTAACTAGTTAATCTAAATTGCTTTAGGTGTGAATGTGAGTGATTAAAACATATTCACTCTATTTCTCATACACAAACAGACACACGCAAATTAGGATTTTCAAAATAAAAGCCATTGTAAAAATTCCAGGGCATAAAATCGCAAAACAACTACCTTTTTTTTTTAAACCTAGCAACAGCTGGAGGGTGTCGTGACAGGTAACGTGTTGGAGGAGTTGGAGGTAGAACACGACCAGAGCGATGGGTCCTGACCAACGCTGTTTACAGCTTTAATTATTATTGTTGTTTTACTGAATTAAATCAGAATTCAGACTTTTTTCTCAGAATCTAAAAAAACATATATTGGACCTTATCTATTTTTTTATTTATTCTGGAGGGAACAGTTTTAATTCTACGACGGAGTATTAGGGTCACGTGAAGAAATAAATATTTTTTGATATGATGAGATTAATGTCAAAATTTTGACTTTAATCTTGAAATTTCAACATTAATCTGAAAATGTCAAGAATAAAAGTTTAAATCAAATGTCGACTTTAATGTAGTCATTTTGTAGAGTTCCGTGAACCTTTGGATAGTTTAATATTTATAGACTTAAGTCTGGAAATACTAAACTGCAGCTACGGAAATGACGACATTAAAGTCTTCATTTGATTTCAACATTATTCTTCACATTTTAAGATTAAAGTCGAAATTTCGACTTTAATCAAATCACGTCATATCAAAAATATTTCTTTCCTCATATGTGGCCTTAATACTCCATCATAGAATTCTGTTTTAAATATAGATCTTAACATTTTTTCTAAGATGAACCCCTAAGGAGCCAGTGGTACTTTTCTGTCAGTTCCTAAATAGACTTTCTCTATATTTAACCTTCCTAAAGTGAACAGTTTGTATTTTCCTATATTTAATCCACTGATTATGCAGATGTTCATAAAAACTGAGATAAAAGTTGAAAATTTTTTTACATCACAGAGAAAACTCAACAAAAAGTGACTTTCAGTAAAAACAAACATTAAGTGAACACACTAAAACCATTAACTGAACATAATATAACCATTAACTGAACATAATAAAACCATTAACTGAACATAATAAAACCATTAACTGAACATAAAGCCAATGTTTTTATCCACTGTCACTAATTCAACTCCATGGGTTTTACTACTGAACCAATCTTGTAGAATATAATGGCGTTTCCATGGTAACTACAGAGCCTCTGAACATCCAAATATGGTCACATCCGATGACCAGAGAAAGATCGAAGTGTGTTTTATACCGATTATCAACATGTATAAATAACTTTCTGTGTCTGTATCTAACCCTAACCAGTTTCCACTATATGGTATTGGTTCTACACGGTTCTACTCGTGGACTTCGTACTATCCCTCGAGTGTTTTCATCGCAGATACTATTGTACGTGGATATTATCACGAGCTGCCATCAAGGTCGCTCAGATTTTTTTCGTCACCCATCACGCTGTGGTTTTGTGGAATTTCAATAAAACTAACAATATTCAGGTGCAACGCGTTAATAACAAGCTTGTTTGTTGTTGGAGTGTCCAGTACCTGGTCTGAGCTTTGGATCAGTCTCTGTGTGGAGGTGGTATTGTCCAAATCATAATAATAAAAAAAAAATTCCAATGTACCTGTGTTCATCAGGTCATCTAATAAATCAATCACAATTGAAATATGTTGAAAACTGAGGGAGGAGAAGCAATTTTAGTGAATTGTGGATGACGACGACAATGGACAGAAGAAATCCGAACGGTAATAGCTCATTGGACTTTGTCTGGATGAGCTAATAAAAATGGTGGTAGCATGTAGATAATGTATTGATGCAGAGAACACTCCACCAATTAGTGTCTATGCAGATGATGCATCACTTTATAGTATTGCTTGGAACCACAGCAGAGTAGATGCCAAAACTCTAGGACCAGGTACCATGGGACTGGGGTCCTTTTATAAAAGTGGAAACTCACCAAAGTCAGTAGAATCATGTAGAACCAATACTAATGGAAGCACGGCTAATACGATTACTTTCACCGCCTCTGAGTAGTTCATTAAATGTCAATGTACAGGGTTATCTGCTGTACAGTCAACTCTTAAAGGAAAAGCTCAATCTGTCAGTCTGGGTGAACGTCCTGCTTTGGCCTCTAGTGCCCAGCGACGTCTGAGCGAATGTTCCCATTGTGTATGCGGACTTCGGCAGTCGTCGGAGCGGACTTCGGCAGTCGTCGGAGCGGACTTCGGCAGTCGTCGGAGCGGACTTCGGCAGTCGTCGGAGCGGACTTCGGCAGTCGTCGGAGCGGACTTCGGCAGTCGTCGGAGCGGACTTCGGCTGTTCTCGGAGCGGACTTCGGCTGTTCTCGGAGTGGACTTCGGCTGTTCTCGGAGCGGACTTCGGCTGTTCTCGGAGTGGACTTCGGCTGTTCTCGGAGTGGACTTCGGCTGTTCTCAGAGTGGACCTCAGCTCTTCATGGAGTGGGCTTCCATGTGCCTCAACATGTCCTTCTTCAGGGTGAAGGACTTGGAGCAGAAGGCACAGGTGTGGGGTTTGACTCCTGTGTGGGTTCTAACGTGACATACCATGTTGCTCCTCTGCTTGAAGCCTCTGCCGCAGACTTCACAAGTGTACGGTTTCTCCACCGAGTGCACCCTCATGTGGACCCGCAGGCTCTCGCGTCGAGAAAATCGTTTGCCGCACTCTTGGCAGCAGTGCGGCTTCTGACCCGTGTGGACCAGTAGGTGGCGCTTTAAATGCGAACGTGTGCTGAAGGTTTTCCCGCAGAGGTAACACAGATTGTCGTCTGTGTACCTTTGCGGGGGTAGTTCGTAGTTGCTAGCCGTACTCAGATGCGACTCCATGTGCTCCTTTAAAGCGTTCTCGCCGTGGAAAGCGTGTCCACACAGCACACAGTCAAAAAGGTCCTCGTCTGTCCTGTCGCTCATGCTCACCTCCGCTCCCCTTTTCCTTCGCTTTTTCTTCGACTTGGAATAACCAGGTCCACTCTCAGACAGTTCCGTATCACCGCTGTCATTTTCCGCCTCGCTGTCCAAACACAGCGGCTGGAAAACCTCCTCCCCCTCCTCCCCCTCCTCATCTGTTTTCACCCAGTTTTCAGCCGACGTACTTGGATAAAGGTCTCCGTCCCTGTTCTGATCTGGCCTGAAACTCACAGCGCAGTCTCCAAGTCTCTGCTGATGATCCGGGCTGGACCGCTGATCCTGAGGTTCTGGAAGGTCTGATCCTGAGGAGACCAGTGTGGATGAAAACTTCACTTCCACTGCTTCAGAGGCTGAGGACACACAGAAGAGGTCATCAGACAAGTGGAAAACTCACTGCAAAGGTCACCCCAAAAAAATAAAGTAACCAACAACACTGTTTTTACCAGGGGAGGTTAAAGTACACACATTTGGTACTGCAGTACAAGTACAGTACTCTGGTAAAAGTACAAGTACTGATTAAAACTTTTGTACTGAAGTAAAAGTAAAAAAAAAATATATATATATACAACTTCTCTATGTAATAAAGTAAAAATACTATGGATGAAATAATATTTATTTAACCAGAAAAAACTGAAAAATGTTACAAATATCCAAAAATAAATCATTAAAAGTGAGTTAGTGTGTAGATGATGTGTTCTGTCAATCTCTCCCAAAATTGGTTGGCAGAGATTATTGTAATCTGTGTGTGTGTGTGTGTGTGCGTGTGTGTCCACTAAGGATGTTAACCGGTGACCGGTTGACCACATCAGTGTTGTCCGGTCATTATTTTTTGTCCCCGGTTAAAAAAAACCCTCCTGCATCAGTCATTCCATTTTTCATTGTAGTGTAGGTTATAAAGAGGAAGCTGTGTGATCTGTCCATAGAATGTGAGCATTAACAATACAAAACTGAATGTATTAATACAGTAGCAAAAGCAGAGCTCAGTTAATCTATGTGGTACCAACATGTCACTCCAGTCTGAATGCTTGATCCAAAAGGAACAGGAACATGACACCATGAAAACTAAAAGTGTGGGAACACTTAAAAAATCAACGATAGTGACATTAAGTGTTCACTCTGTGATACGACGCTGATCCACCATTGGCCCCTGGGGATCAGGCCGCCCCCCGGTCACATTCCCCAACCCTGCGAACGAGCAAGATCCAGACGACCCAATTACCAGGACCACCACGGCCCAGTGCGTTTTGGGGTTGCGCTCCGGCCCCGTCCCGGCGACAACACCCTGGGCAGGTCCGATGGAAGCACGGCATTTCTCCAAAGCCTGGAGCCCTAACTCCACCCTCTGCCCCTCTAAATCCACCCTCTCCCCCGCTCACACCATCTGCCGCAGGAAGGGTCAGCCGGCCGGCACCCTGGTCCCCATGACCGGGACTCAGCCCAGCTTAGACCTGTTGGCCAAAGGGAGACGCTGCCGGGGGACCTGGATCTGGTGGGTTTCGGATCGTCCCCCCACCCTCCCGTGGTCCTGAAGTACTGTATTCATGTAAATATATTCACACCCACATCAGAAAGAAAATCAATGAAAACTGCAGCAGTCTCAAAGACCTTCGCCATCCCTTGTGACCGCCTCCCCACGCAACATCCGATTCAAATTTGAGCTAAAACAGCGTTTGTATGCCCAATCTACAATCATTTTAGTAAAGGCAATTTTGTAGGGGGTGCTACAGAGAAAAATGGCAATTCTATTGATAAACTGGTGTAGGACGGAGAAATAGACGTCTGAGTCAAATTTCAGCCAAATCTGTGTTCGTATGTTTGATCTCCTGCCATTTTATTAACAGTGTGTTTGGCAAATCTGTAGGGGACGCTATAGTGCGAAATAACAATTTCCTATGACAAACAAGTGTAGACCTGGGAGACAGACATCGGAGTCAAATTTCCGCTAAATCGGTGTTAGTATGTCTGAGCAGAAGCAATTTATATAGTGGTAATTTTTCCCGAAATCTTCACAAACTTTGCGACAGCGTAACACAACAACTATGCAACTTATCCAAATAATTTGGATACATTTGATGTCCCACTTGTCTAGATCGTGTTCACCGATTTTGAGCTCATTTGGCCCAATGCCCAAGGAGGAGATAGATAAATTCCAATGACAGTGAAAATGACCCAAAATTTTTCAAGTATGAGAGGAGCACAGAAGGGCTTTGTGAATTTACTTCAAAAGTCACTGGGTCGAGATCCGATGACATTTCACTGCATTATCCACCAAGAAGCACTTTGTGCACAAACATTTCCCCCTGAATGTGTGGAAGTAATGAACCTTGTTTTCAAGATAGTGAACTAAATAATTGCCAATGGGTTAAGCCACCGACAGTTTTGTTCATTGGTAGAAGTCGAAAACACGTATTCAGATCTCCTGCTGCACAACAGAGTCCGGTGGCTGTCCAGGGGGGAGGTGCTGAAACGCTTCGCTGCCTGTCTGGAGCACGTAAAAACCTTCTTGGGAAGTAAAGGCCTCGGCTATCCTGAACTGGAAGATCCATCTTGGCTGGAAAAGTTTTACTTCATGGTGGACATGACAAGTCACTTGAATATGCTGAATAAAAATCTCCAAGGAAAGGGAAGCACGGCACTGCACATGCTGGAGGAGATTTTGGCATTTGAGCGCAAGATGACAGTGTTTGACAGAGGTGTACAAAATGGCACGCTCTCTCACTTCCCCTCCCTAAGGCCAAACAGAATAATATATGTGGTTCCCATCACATGGCTGGAAAAAATTGGGTAAGTAGGTGGGTCATCCATATTTTATTTTATTTACAATTTTATATACCCGTCTTCTAAAAAGAAGCTCCAAAAATTCAGATTTAATATCAGTTATTCTTTCCAGCAGTTAGAAAATCAACACATTGCCTCAGATTTTCCATGTACATGTACATGTATATTTACAGAATGTTTTAAGAGAGCATAAATGAATTTTAGATGATTGAACATTTGACATCAACATTTTGTCTTTTATTGATTTTTTTTCAACAAAAATACAGTTTAACTACAAATGTAAATTCTATCCACATCTAAATATTATTTAATGAAATAAAGGCCCCAATATTGAAGGCTTTAGTGGACATATACAGCTATCTATTTACTGTTTAACTTATTTCCTCTTACCATACTGCTGTTTTGTTACTGGCTTCTTCACATTCCTCACAATCTTGACAGAGCGGGAGTACAGTTTTAAATTTATTTTTTAGCTCTGGAAGAGGATTTGTATTTGGTTCCCCACACCAGGCACACAAGTCTGTGTGACCAAGAGATGCTCCATAAAGATATGAAACCATCTTCCCAATGAATAAACAAACCCTGGTGTTTTTGAAACAAACCAAGTGTGAAGTGAGTGGGAAATTAACACACCATGTACCAAAGATTCATCAAGAGGCCAACAGCCAATCAAAACTGGCGCAGCAATCACATGCATTGAGGGTTGTTTTGATGGACATGGACACCATGTATATGGTCGTCGTTTGTCGCTAGTCATAAATCACGGTGGTCAGACAGGTGACAGATGTTGGTAAACATGAATACGGACTAAATACGGAGAAATAAATTCTATCATCATCAGTCATTGGGAATTTTGAAGATAAGAGTCGGCAGTCGACCGCTTCATTATATTTAATTTATTTTGACAAACTGATAAAATGTTTACATAGTTGGCATTTTCGTTGTAAAAAAACTTGGGTCGGTCGGGTGACCAGAACCACACGTATTATTTTGTTTGGCCTTAGAGAGTTCAGAGAAGCAAACAATCACATAAATTGTGATTATTTCCACCGTGCCATTACTGCAATGCAAGCTGCATTTGGAGAAAGATTCAGTGAGTTCAGAAAGGAGAAACAGACTCTCTTTCCCTGTCACACCGCACAGCGACCCATCCCTGCTGAACACATCCGCATTCACAGAAGTAAGCAAGCCTGATCTAGAAATTGAACTGGCCGATATTACGGATAAAGATTTGTGGGTTAACAAGTTCAAATCCCTGTCAGCGGATCTTGAAGAAGTCGCCCGTCAGAGGGCGACTCTCGCCAAAGAGCACAAATGGAGTGATATGGAAAAACTACGCCAAACCGACAAACTTATTTTTGCAACATGGAATGCCATTCCTGACACTTACATCAACATGGAAAGGTGTGCATTTGGAGTCCTATCCATCTTTGGCTGAACTTACTTATGCAAGTAAGTTTTGTCAAGCATGAACATTATAAAGTCCAAATACCACTCCCGCTTCACCAGCGAGACTCTACAGTCCTGCGTAAAGATGAAAGTCACATCTTACAGGGCTGACATAGGGAACATCTGCAGGGAAATGCAGACACAGAAATCCCACTAAACAGGTAAGAACTCGCGGAGGGCTGGTTTCATATTTGGCGGGGTAGACTTGTCAGCGTGTGACGTGAGCACGTTTGTTACGTTCACTTCGCGAGTGGTGTCCCATTTACAGGGGGAATTATTTCCCCTTAATGAGTGGAATTTACTTTTTAGGGGCACTTAAAACCAAGTGGAAGTTTTTAAGGGGGAGAAATGGGACGGGGCCAAAGTCTCGGCCCCTTCCGGTAGGTCCACTGGGCCTAAATTCGGAAAGATTTAACATGAGAGTGGATGAGGATAAAACAATTATTTTCTGCTCCACTTTACTTTATGTCCTGAATCACACATTTGCTGTACTTCAATTAAAATCATAACCAATGATGTGCGTTTGGAGTTTCTTTGATACGTGTTTTGTGATTTATTATCGTGTAAAAATATGTCATTATTTGGACTCTGTTTGGACTACATATCAGACGTCGCATATCAGACGTCACAGCAGAATCTTTCCCTCCAAACTTTTCTAAACCGTATACCACCTTTTCTATTTTTCATTTGTAAATACCTGTGTGTTTTGTGTCTCGGTGTAATCACAACACCATTTCCACATGTTCCCTCTACCGCTTCCCGGCTGACGAGAGCTTGTCCCACATGCTGGCTCTCACTCCACCAACTATCTCTCCCCTGGAGTAGCTGCCACTTTCCACATGCCCCGATTTAAAGTGGGTTTCTCCACGTTTGATGCTCTTGCCTTCATCCTGAAAGAAGGAGGTGAAGCTCGCCAAAGTCACAGCCATTTTCAAAGAGTTTGATGGTGAAGCTTGGTGATGACGTCATTATTTTGAGACGAACGTTGTAGTCCATTACTTACTCTGACATAAAACCTAATGTAACTTTGGATGCCTGTCCAAAGTGAGTGCTTTCTCTATGTGAAAATGTATCTTTAAAATTCACAGACATCATATGTGAAAACCGTAGCACATTTCAAACGGGACCAGAAAATTACTTTTATCCCTCCATTGACTCGCGTTCATTTTGTGATGGCACTGAGGTCCCATTGCCCGGAAATCAACAGACTACACTGACGTCACTTCTGCTTTACATCGCACCAGACACAACACTTCCGGGTAGTCCCACCCTGGACACTGATTGGCTCCTTCATTTTGAAGTAGATTTGATAATCATGTTACTCACATGGTTGTGTGAGCGAAGCGTAACGCAGCCAGATGACGGAAGTCAGGTTAACTTTTTTCACCCATTTTTCCAACACTTCCTGTCCATACCCACTAAAGTGTGACCTGATCAAACACATTATCTACACACTAACTCACTTTTAAGGGCTTTATTCTTTGGATACTTTTGAAACAATTCTGATCTTTCCTGGTTAAATAAGTATTTCATCCATTTTAAAATAAATAAATGAATAAAGAAAGAAAATGCAGTTTTACTTTTTACTTTATTACAGTTCAGAACTTGTACTGTTTTGTTTTTTTTTTTTTACTTCAGTCAATGAGTTGAATCAGTACTTTATCAGAGTAGTGTTTCACACAAGTAGCTGTACTTCTACTTAAGTACAAAATGAGAGTATTTTTACCACCTCTGTTCAGTACCTGCTTCAGTACCCGTGTCAGTGTGTAACGTACCTGGGGACACTGTGTCGTCCTGCATAGCTCCTGAGGCTAACGTTAGCATAGCAGCGCATTGTTTGTGGGCGCCATTATCCAAACATCCGGTGTTCTGCAGTTCCAGGATGGTTCTTTCTACTGCACTGAAGATCTCTTCTGCCACTGCAGACAAACGCTCGTTCACAAACATCCTCAGGTTGTGAATTGAAGCCATTTTGTGAGTTAACTAATGTTCCTGCCGTCACTGTCCTGGACGGAAGCTAAGACTGCGTCTCATATCCGTGTGTGTGTGTGTGAGTGTGTGTGTGTGTGTGTGTGTGTGTGAGTGTGTGTGTGAGTGTGTGTGTGTGTGTGTGTGTGTGTGTGTGTGTGTGTGTGTGTGTGAGTGTTTGTGTGTGTGTGCGCGTGTGTGTGTGAGTGTGTGTGTGTGTGTGTGCGTGGGCAGAAAAGAACACTCTCTTGCCCCCTGTGGTGTGGAGGTGGTACTGCACCTAAACACTGTAACTACACTGTAACTGTACTACAGTAAATACTACTGCACCTAGTACTGCAGATACTACCAGAGGTGGGAGTAACTAAGTACAAGGACTTATTTTACTGTACTTAAGTATATTTTTTAGATACTTTTTAATGTTACTCCCTACAGTTTTATATACAGTAAATATTTGTACTTCATACTCTTTACATTTATATAAATATATGTACTTTATACTCTTTACATTTATATAAATATTTGTACTTTATACTCTTTACATTTATATAAATATTTGTACTTCATACTCTTTACATTTATATAAATATATGTTCTTTATACTCTTTACATTTATATAAATATTTGTACTTTATACTCTTTACATTTATATAAATATATGTACTTTATACTCTTTACATTTATATAAATATATGTACTTTATACTCTTTACATTTATATAAATATATGTACTTTATACTCTTTACATTTATATAAATATATGTACTTTATACTCTTTACATTTGTATAAATATTTGTACTTTATACTCTTTACATTTATATAAATATATGTACTTTATACTCTTTACATTTATATAAATATTTGTACTTTATACTCTTTACATTTATATAAATATATGTACTTTATACTCTTTACATTTATATAAATATTTGTACTTTATACTCTTTACATTTATATAAATATTTGTACTTTATACTCTTTACATTTATATAAATATATGTACTTTATACTCTTTACATTTATATAAATATATGTACTTTATACTCTTTACATTTATATAAATATATGTACTTTATACTCTTTACATTTATATAAATATATGTACTTTATACTCTTTACATTTATATAAATATTTGTACTTTATACTCTTTACATTTATATAAATATATGTACTTTATACTCTTTACATTTATATAAATATTTGTACTTTATACTCTTTACATTTATATAAATATTTGTACTTTATACTCTTTACATTTATATAAATATATGTACTTTATACTCTTTACATTTATATAAATATTTGTACTTTATACTCTTTACATTTATATAAATATATGTACTTTATACTCTTTACATTTATATAAATATTTGTACTTTATACTCTTTACATTTATATAAATATATGTACTTTATACTCTTTACATTTATATAAATATTTGTACTTTATACTCTTTACATACTCAGAATAGACTCATTACCTTTTTAAACTAGACAAATGTGACAGTAGAAAAATAAGTTGTGAATCAGAAAGTGTGACTGACTATATCATCATTATGACTTTTTTATCTCATAATTTAATTGTTTCCCTCAGAATTTTGACTTTAATCTTATAATTTGGAGTTTTTATCTGATAAATTTGACTTTTTATTTCCTAATTCAGATTTTGTTCCCTCATAGTTCAGTTTTTAAATCTCATGATTGATTACATTTTGGTGGTGATCTGGAAGAGATCCTGGATTCTGGATCACGTTGAAAATGGAGAATATATTTCAAAGTGATCCAGTTCCTTGTGACACTCCCAACACATCCTGAGAATGTTGTCATTTGAGTCATGTTGCTGACAGACAGCAATACCTCCTTTACAGAGGTAATAATTATTTGTCATATGTCATCTATATTCACACACTCTGACATTAACGCTATTAACACTCAGGGTCTATTCTATTCTATTCTATTCTATTCTATTCTATTCTATTCTATTCTATTCTATTCTATTCTATTCTATTCTATTCTTCTGTGGTGTAATCTTCCAGTTGTCCACCAGATGTCAGTAAAGTTTTAAACAACAGAAATGACAAAAAAAATCTCTTCACATTTTATTTGATTTTGATTTGATTTGAATGATTTATTTCGAACATATGCAGAGTGCAACAATAATCAATACAACAATAATAATAATAATAATAATATGACATGTCCAAAAAGGAGTAGGATGAAGCCTAAGCTTATTTAATCCTACCCCTTCTTCTTGCAGACATATACTAGACTATTTAGTGCATGTGTGTGACCATCATCGGTCCTCCCCGAAAGCTGAGCAGACATCCCCCATTAGAACTCTCCCTTACAAGCCAGTGAGTGCAGTGCTGCACCTCAGTGATGTGAGGAGGAAACAAAGACTGGACAGGACGAACGGGGACAGAAACCAACAGGCGGTGCTATTGTAATTAAAGACTGTAAGGTGATGTGTTATTACAACCACCAATTGTTTATCAATAAAAACAAATAAATAAGTAGATCACAAAAAGAGGAAAAAACCAAACCAGCACAAAAGGAGAAAAAAAGAAAAACAAGATTCAACAAATAAACAATTAAACAATCAGCACCGAGCACCACAGCCGTGGATGTCCTGATAGTACAAAATAGAATGTGATAGAATAGAATAGAATAGAATAGAATAGAATAGAATAGAATAGAATAGAATAGAATAGAATGTCGAATAAGCCAGAAGAGGACACCAGTGCAGAAGAAAATGAGTTTAGGGTAGAGATTGGCTACTCGGCAGTAAGTGGAGAGACCTAATCAAAAATGCAAGTGTCAAGGACCCCGAAGCCCAGAACAGCAATCATGACAAGGCAGGGCCAAGCGGACAGGGCAACCCCCACCCCGGGCCGCAGGAGCCATAGGATGCCACTCCCAGAGAGCAACCGGGGCCACCGTGAATGACACAAACCCGGAGAACAAGAGGGAGCAGCTGCAGACCCCCCCCCCAGCGCACCAAGACCGACCCAGGCGGCCCGGGGCACGAGGACCCACCCGCCACCCCAACCCCAACCCCGCCCACCCCACCCCAGCCCCCACCCCCACCCCACCACCCAACCCACCCACCCTGAGTGGCCCAACGGCCCCACACAGCCAGGAAGCCAGACACAGGGAGCGAGCGGCCCACCAAGGGGGCGGTAACCAGCCCATCACAAGGCAGGCCGACTCCGACATGAGTCCAGAGGAAATGGACAGTGTGTTGGGGCCCGGTAACGCCAACAGGGAGGCACCCCGCACACCCCCCGCACAGACCCAGCAGATCCAGGGCTCAAAGGGAGAGACACCATGAACAACACCCCCAGGCAGAGGGGCCCCAGCCACGCAAGCCCCGCAGAGCCAGAGAGCGACCCCAAGAGTAATAGGGAAGGGACACCACCAGTGCATGCACACAGCCTTGAAGTCCATGGTGCCATCCTAGAATCCAGAATGTTGGACCCCTTCCTCTTCCCTGTACCCAGTGAAAACCATGTTCCTGTTCTGCTTTTTAAACTGGATCATGCTTGGACACTGCTTGAGCTCCACACCTAACCTGTTCCACAGTCTCACTCCACAAACATAAACACAAAAACTTTTCAGTGTTGTACGTGCCCTCAGATGTTTTAAGTTGCCCCCCCCCCCCTCAGATTGTAATTCCCTTCTCTATTGAAAACCATTTTTTGTAGATTACCAGGAAGTGCCTTGTGTGTCGCTTTGAACATGAATTGAGTTGTTTGAAAGTGAATAATGTCAGTGAGTTTGAATGTTGTGGATTTTAACAATAGTGGGTTTGTATGATCTCTATAACCCACATTATGACTTCTTCTTATGGTTCTTTTTTGTGGATAATGAATGTATTGTACATTTGTATGTGTTGGCCCAGACTTGTGCACAGTAATGTAAATATGGTGAAATGAGTGAACAGTAAAGTATGTGGAGTGATTTGTGTTCCACAATGTGTTTGGCTTTGTTCACAACTGAAATGTTTCTTGATCATTTTCTTTGTATGTGTTTTATATGAACTTTCCAGTTGATCCTATCATCTATTGTTACCCCAAGAAACTTATTTTCATATACCCTTTCAATGTCTACCCCATCTACCTGTAAATGTGTGTGAATGTTCTTATTGCAGTTGTTGAATATCATGTATTTGGTTTGACTTAAATTTAATGATCATTTGTTCGTGTCAAACCACGTTTTTAATTTGTGTATTTCTTCATTGACCGTCCACATTAGTTTGTGCAAATCCTCCCCAGAACAAAAAATGCTTGTGTCATCTACAAATAATATTAATTTTCATACTTTAGAGACTTTGCATATATCATTTATATAAAGAATAAACAGTTTAGGACCCAACACTGACCCCTGGGGGACGCCACAAACAATGTCCAAACAGGATGATGAATATTCTCCACCTTCACAAACTGTTTCCTGTTACTCAGATAACTTTTCAGCCAGTGCAGTACTAACCCCCTGATCCCATACCTCTGAAGTTTATTCATTAAAATGTTGTGATTGATCGTGTCAAATGCTTTTTTGAGATCAATGAATATTCCAACAGAGTGCAGTTTATGATCGATAGCATTGGTGATCTACTCTATTGATTCTATTAATGCTTGTGATGTTCAACTGTTTGATCTAAATCCATACTGACTATCGTAGAGTCATTTGTGTTTATTTATGAATGTATCTAGTCTGTTATTGAACAGTTTTTCTTGGATTTTGTAGAATGGAAGTAAACATGTGTGTAGTTTGTGAAGTGGTGTCTATCCCCAGTTTTATAAAGTGCTACAACTTTACTTATTTTCATACTGTTAGAAATGTACCAGTGTGGAATGATACATTACACATGTATGTTAGTGGTTCTGAAATCCCTATAATGACCTTTTTTAAAACTTTCATATCAATTTCATTTAAATCCATAGATGTTTTACTTTAACATTTATTTACAATATCTATTATTTCCTTTCCTTCCACTGCTGTGACGAACATTGAACTGGGATTCCTTTCTAGAAGGTTGTCACTTCACTTCTGAGCTAAACATGGATTTGGGATTTTATCTGCCAACTTTGGTCCAACATTAACAAAAACACTATTAAAAGTGTTGACGACATCATCCATATTATCAATTTTTATTTTATTTTCAACAAACTATTGAGGTTAGCTCTGTTGTTTAGTGTTATTTTTAATATGTCCCATATTCATTTAATGTTGTTTTTATTACATAATATTTTGCTGTAATATTCTTTTCTACACACCTTTATAATATTAATTAATTTATTTATTTTCTGCCTCTTTCGTTGTTTTTTTAATGATCTCTCTATAGAGTGTATTTTTATTTAATTCTTTTATGAGCCATGGTCCATCTTTGTACTTTTAATTTCTGTCATATTGTTTTATTGGATAATTTTTATTATATAATGATGTGAATATTTTTATAAACATGTCATATGTACTATCTACGTGTGTTTCATTATATACATTCTCACTCTTTAATGTTTCCATAGTTTCCTCTGTCCTCATTCTTCTGTATTTTACTTTCTTTTCGGGGTGATTCCTCATTGGCTGTTGTTGTAAATTGTATAAACTGTTGGTGTTCACTCATATTATTGATTAATAATCCACTTACTGTATTATTTTCAATGTCATTGGTGAATATGTTATTAATGAACGTGGCACAGTGGGTGGTGATTGTTGGATGTAAACTCATGCTGTACATTATATTGATGAAGTTATTGATTATTTGGATTTAACAAGTTAATGTTAAAGTCACCACAGATGAAAACAACCTTTTGGTTCGTTTTAGAAAAAAAATCTCCTTAAATGTCTCAACACTAGAGCCTGGTGTTCTGTATATGTAACTATTACATGTTTACTTTTTTCATTATACATTTTAATTGTTATACATTCTAATAAGTTATCAATCACAGTTGTTATATTTTCTACTACTTTGTAATGTAACTTTTTCTTCACATACACACTTCTTGTTCCTTAGGTTTACACAGTAAACTTCATATTGATCCAGTTCTAAATCCATTCCTTTAACTGTATTGATCCATGTTTGTGAGATTACAATCATTTAAATGGTTTTATAAAGTGATTTAATGTTAATGTTATTGAAGTTTACATATAAACTCCTACTATTAAAATATATTATTGATAGTTTGTCCATTTGAATGGTGTCGTTGTACTGTTCCTCTGTGTAATAGACGCAGTTGTTGTCGGAGAAACAATTATTGTCCAGGTCGATGTCATGTTCCAGATCCAGTCGATCATGATCAGTGTGTTGAAATGTTTTAAGTTCTACTTTACTGTGATCTTCAATCCTTTGTGATATTTCCCAGTTGTCTGTAGTTAGATATGAATGAGTCATATTGGTGTGTTGTCGTACCTTAGAGTCAGAGATGATGCTCATTCATACCTGAACAGTTCCTCCATATTTATGATGACCATAACCTGCTCTGGTGTTCCCTGACCATAACCTTGGCTTGCTCTGGTGTTCCCTGACCATAACCTTGGCTTGCTCTGGTGTTCCCTGACCATAACCTTGGCTTGCTCTGGTGTTCCCTGACCATAACCTTGCCTTGCTCTGGTGTTCCCTGACCATAACCTTGGCTTGCTCTGGTGTTCCCTGACCATAACCTTGGCTTGCTCTGGTGTTCCCTGACCATAACCTTGGCTTGCTCTGGTGTTCCCTGACCATAACCTTGGCTTGCTCTGGTGTTCCCTGACCATAACCTTGGCTTGCTCTGGTGTTCCCTGACCATAACCTTGGCTTGCTCTGGTGTTCCCTGACCATAACCTTGGCTTGCTCTGGTGTTCCCTGACCATAACCTTGGCTTGCTCTGGTGTTCCCTGACCATAACCTTGCCTTGCTCTGGTGTTCCCTGACCATAACCTTGGCTTGCTCTGGTGTTCCCTGACCATAACCTTGGCTTGCTCTGGTGTTCCCTGACCATAACCTTGGCTTGCTCTGGTGTTCCCTGACCATAACCTTGCCTTGCTCTGGTGTTCCCTGACCATAACCTTGGCTTGCTCTGGTGTTCCCTGACCATAACCTTGGCTTGCTCTGGTGTTCCCTGACCATAACCTTGGCTTGCTCTGGTGTTCCCTGACCATAACCTTGGCTTGCTCTGGTGTTCCCTGACCATAACCTTGGCTTGCTCTGGTGTTCCCTGACCATAACCTTGGCTTGCTCTGGTGTTCCCTGACCATAACCTTGGCTTGCTCTGGTGTTCCCTGACCATAACCTTGGCTTGCTCTGGTGTTCCCTGACCATAACCTTGGCTTGCTCTGGTGTTCCCTGACCATAACCTTGCCTTGCTCTGGTGTTCCCTGACCATAACCTTGGCTTGCTCTGGTGTTCCCTGACCATAACCTTGGCTTGCTCTGGTGTTCCCTGACCATAACCTTGGCTTGCTCTGGTGTTCCCTGACCATAACCTTGGCTTGCTCTGGTGTTCCCTGACCATAACCTTGGCTTGCTCTGGTGTTCCCTGACCATAACCTTGGCTTGCTCTGGTGTTCCCTGACCATAACCTTGGCTTGCTCTGGTGTTCCCTGACCATAACCTTGGCTTGCTCTGGTGTTCCCTGACCATAACCTTGGCTTGCTCTGGTGTTCCCTGACCATAACCTTGGCTTGCTCTGGTGTTCCCTGACCATAACCTTGGCTTGCTCTGGTGTTCCCTGACCATAACCTTAGCTTGTTCTGGTGTTCCCTGACCATAACCTTGGCTTGCTCTGGTGTTCCCTGACCATAACCTTGGCTTGCTCTAGTGTTCCCTGACCATAACCTTGGCTTGCTCTGGTGTTCCCTGACCATAACCTTGGCTTGCTCTGGTGTTCCCTGACCATAACCTTGGCTTGTTCTGGTGTTCCCTGACCATAACCTTGGCTTGCTCTGGTGTTCCCTGACCATAACCTTGGCTTGCTCTGGTGTTCCCTGACCATAACCTTGGCTTGCTCTGGTGTTCTCTGACCATAACCTTGGCTTGCTCTGGTGTTCCCTGACCATAACCTTGGCTTAATCTGGTGTTCCCTGACCATAACCTTGGCTTGCTCTGGTGTTCCCTGACCATAACCTTGGCTTGTTCTGGTGTTCCCTGACCATAACCTTGGCTTGCTCTGGTGTTCCCTGACCATAACCTTGGCTTGCTCTGGTGTTCCCTGACCATAACCTTGGCTTGTTCTGGTGTTCCCTGACCATAACCTTGGCTTGCTCTGGTGTTCCCTGACCATAACCTTGGCTTGCTCTGGTGTTCCCTGACCATAACCTCTGGTGTTCCCTTTAATTTAATGAATATTTTACACTTCCATGTCCATGTGTGCTGTATTTTCCTCTGCTTCTTCATCAGTCGCACTTTTCTGGCGATATCGGCGTTTTGTTTGGTCAGATGCTCGTTGACGTATACGTTGGTTCCTCTTAATTTTCTTATTGTTTTAACAGTGCACTTTTATGTTTTCTGTTGACAAACCTCATGATGATGGTTCGTTTGTCGTTGTCATCTCTCTGGGGCAGAGGGTGGCAGGCCTCCATGTTGCTACAGTCCAATTCAATTCTTTTGGACTGGAAGAAAGCAGCCACCTGTTGTTCTACGGAGCTGCCATCCTGTTCACTGCCCCCCCCCCCCACCCCCCGCCCGGCCATATGACCAGGGTTTAATCTGGAGCCCAGTCACGATCACATTTCTATGTGATCATTAAAAATAACCAGAAGTTTTTGACAGGATGAAACATTTTACATCAGTTAGATGCTTTTAGTTTTCACTTGGTTCAAAAATAAAATTCATTTATTTATTTATAAACCAACAAACACTGGAAAAATTTGTTAAAGTTTTTAATTTTTAAATCAATTAATCTAACATGTATCATACTCACTTTTGTCAACAAAAGTTGGGAATGCACAGTTTTTAGAATATTTACAGACATTAACAACAAAGAGTAGGTGGGGCTAAAACACCACCTCTATAAATATAAAACACAGTGGGTGGGGCTAAAACACCACCTCTGCAAATATAAAACACAGTGGGCGGGGCTAAAACACCACCTCTATAAATATAAAACACAGTGGGTGGGGCTAAAACACCACCTCTGCAAATATAAAACACAGTGGGCGGGGCTAAAACACCACCTCTAAATATAAAACACAGTGGGCGGGGCTAAAACACCACCTCTGCAAATATAAAACACAGTGGGCGGGGCTAAAACACCACCTCTGCAAATATAAAACACAGTGGGCGGGGCTAAAACACCACCTCTGCAAATATAAAACACAGTGGGCGGGGCTAAAACACCACCTCTAAATATAAAACACAGTGGGCGGGGCTAAAACACCACCTCTGCAAATATAAAACACAGTGGGCGGGGCTAAAACACCACCTCTAAATATAAAACACAGTGGGCGGGGCTAAAACACCACCTCTGCAAATATAAAACACAGTGGGCGGGGCTAAAACACCACCTCTGCAAATATAAAACACAGTGGGCGGGGCTAAAACACCACCTCTGCAAATATAAAACACAGTGGGCGGGGCTAAAACACCACCTCTAAATATAAAACACAGTGGGCGGGGCTAAAACACCACCTCTGCAAATATAAAACACAGTGGGCGGGGCTAAAACACCACCTCTGCAAATATAAAACACAGTGGGCGGGGCTAAAACACCACCTCTAAATATAAAACACAGTGGGCGGGGCTAAAACACCACCTCTGCAAATATAAAACACAGTGGGCGGGGCTAAAACACCACCTCTGCAAATATAAAACACAGTGGGCGCGGCTAAAACACCACCTCTGTAAATGTAAAACACAGTGGGCGGGGCTAAAACACCACCTCTGTAAATATAAAACACAGTGGGCTAAAACACCACCTCTGCAAATATAAAACACAGTGGGCGGGGCTAAAATACCACCTCTGCAAATATAAAACACAGTGGGTGGGGCTAAAACACCACCTCTGTAAATATAAAACACAGTGGGCGGGGCTAAAACACCACCTCTGTAAATGTAAAACACAGTGGGCGGGGCTAAAACACCACCTCTGCAAATATAAAACACAGTGGGCGGGGCTAAAACACCACCTCTGCAAATATAAAACACAGTGGGCGGGGCTAAAACACCACCTCTGCAAATATAAAACACAGTGGGCGGGGCTAAAACACCACCTCTGTAAATGTAAAACACAGTGGGCGGGGCTAAAACACCACCTCTGCAAATATAAAACACAGTGACAACAGAAAAACAACAAAAAATATCACAAATATATAAATGTCATATTTTACACTTCATACGTCTTTTTAATTGACTTGAGTACGTCATCCCAGATGTGCAATCATTTGTTTTTGAATTTTTTGTAGAAAATACAAATCCATATTTGAAGCAGGTTTAGTTTTTCTCAGACATTATTTACATTTGACATTTTTAATGGTTGAACACACACAGAAAAAAACATTCAACATAAAAGAAGCAAAATGTTTCTGAATGTAAAGTTAATGTTCAAGGATACAAAACATTTCTGCATTTACACTGTAAAAATCTCAACCTGACCTTTGACCTATTAGTGTCATTTCTATAGTTTAAACATGTGATCAGATTAAAATCAGACAGAATCACCTACAGAGGAACTGATTTATAATCAATAGATCTGGAACTGATCTGATTAAATTAATCTGAACAAGATCATTTACACTGGCTCCATTAGCAGATATATTCATTTCCTCCGCCAAGGATGTATTAAATTTGGGTTTGTTGGTCTGTCTGTCTGTCAGCATGAGTCAAGGAAGAACCTATTAGATTTTGAGCTGTGAAGGCCAAAGGTCAAGGTCACACTAAAGGTCAACAGTTAAAACACATCAGTGGTAATATCTCAGGTTTTTTCATTCACATGGACTGACCTTTGACCCCTAACCTTCAGATGTCAGATGGGTCAACACCTATAACCCTAACCTTTGACCCCTAACCTTCAGATGTCAGATGGGTCAACACCTATAACCCTAACCTTTGACCCCTAACCTTCAGATGTCAGATGGGTCAACACCTATAACCCTAACCTTTGACCCCTAACCTTCAGATGTCAGATGGGTCAACACCTATAACCCTAACCTTTGACCCCTAACCTTCAGATGTCAGATGGGTCAACACCTATAACCCTAACCTTTGACCCCTAACCTTCAGACGTCAGATGGGTCAACACCTATAACCCTAACCTTTGACCCCTAACCTTCAGATGTCACATGGGTCAACACCTATAACCCTAACCTTTGACCCCTAACCTTCAGATGTCACATGGGTCAACACCTATAACCCTAACCTTTGACTCCTAACCTTCAGATGTCACATGGGTCAACACCTATAACCCTAACCTTTGACCCCTAACCTTCAGATGTCACATGGGTCAACACCTATAACCCTAACCTTTGACCCCTAACCTTCAGATGTCACATGGGTCAACACCTATAACCCTAACCTTTGACCCCTAACCTTCAGATGTCACATGGGTCAACACCTATAACCCTAACCTTTGACCCCTAACCTTCAGATGTCACATGGGTCAACTCCTATAACCCTAACCTTTGACCCCTAACCTTCAGATGTCACATGGGTCAACACCTATAACCCTAACCTTTGACCCCTAACCTTCAGACGTCAGATGGGTCAACACCTATAACCCTAACCTTTGACCCCTAACCTTCAGATGTCAGATGGGTCAACACCTATAACCCTAACCTTTGACCCCTAACCTTCAGATGTCACATGGGTCAACACCTATAACCCTAACCTTTGACTCCTAACCTTCAGATGTCACATGGGTCAACACCTATAACCCTAACCTTTGACCCCTAACCTTCAGATGTCACATGGGTCAACACCTATAACCCTAACCTTTGACCCCTAACCTTCAGATGTCACATGGGTCAACACCTATAACCCTAACCTTTGACCCCTAACCTTCAGATGTCACATGGGTCAACACCTATAACCCTAACCTTTGACCCCTAACCTTCAGATGTCACATGGGTCAACACCTATAACCCTAACCTTTGACCCCTAACCTTCAGGTGTCACATGGGTCAACACCCACGGCGCCATCACATCATATGACGTCACATCAAGCCTTGGCCCAGGTCTGCTGCCTCTGACTTGTTTTATTTTGTTTCATCAATTCAAGAATTTATTTTTAAAAATTTTGCATCAAACCTTTTTTGCTTTGAGTTTCTTGTGCTCAATTTAAGATCTTTTTATGTTTTTTTTCTTAATTCGAGTTATTTTGTTTATTTCAAGATTTGTTTCTGCTTCATTTTTTATTTTTGCAAAAATAAAAATTTAATTTTTTTTTTCTTGCTTAATTCTTTTTTTTAAATTTCATTTCATTTATTTATTTGGGTATACTAAAGCATACAATCACAGAAGTCTTAAAAAAAAACACTCCCACAGTCCATCTTTGCCAGGAAGAGGCAAGAAACCCTCACCACGCTCATACAAGGCTCCACCTAAAACACATTCTGATCATTTAAATTTCCATGATCACCTTAACATATCATTTTTACATATTCTATTATACAATGATATAAGTGTTTAATGTTTAATCCCCACCCAAGTGTCTCAGTATTACACATTAAATAGATTGTTGTACGTAACTTGAAACAGTGGATTGCATTATTTTACTTACATACCTTCATTCAAAGTGAGAGAGAAAATAAAATGTAGCAGTTTTTGTAATACTAATGTCAAAAATAAATTATTATTATTAATAATAATAATTTACTTTGCGGTTCTGTCCTTGGCAAAACATTAGGTTGTTGTTTAATTTTTAAAATTTTAATTCAAGATGTTTTTTCTCAATTTTTTGTACTTATTTCAAGATTATTATTTGATTATTTTTGCTTAAGTGAAGAAAAAAACATTGCCAATAGAACAAATGAAAATGATCAGATTAGTTCTAGATCTATTGTCTATAAATCAGTTCCTCCTTTAATCTGATCACATGTTTAAACTATGATGGTGGTGGGAGGGGTCATAGATGGTGGTGGGAGGGGTTGTAGGAGGTAATGGTAGGTGCAATATGTCTGCCAGTCTTCTGTCAGTCTGCCCCAGGACAACTGTGGTTACATATGTAGTTTACCACAATCAGAGGGAGCATGTGAGAGTGAATGAATAATGGATCAATAATCTAATGCACTTTGAGTGACCAAAAAAGCACAATAGAAATACAATTATTATTATAATTATTATTATTCTCTGTGTGTTTGTATGTAATGAAGGCACAGGTTTATATTATTGTTCGTCACATTTTTATTATTCTGACATCTTCTGACTTATACAAAAAACTTTGGAAAAAAAGTGGCCCGCACTGCTGTAAATCAACCAAGAATTTTGACACTAAAATGTGCAGCCTGGTCTCGAAAGATGTGCTATCTATCAGGATTGACGCTGCAATGCACAGATTTGATATAAATGTGAAAAACCAGTCAAAAATGTCCATCCAAAATTAACTGGGCCATGTTTACATTGCTATAAATCCCAAATTAAATGTTGTAGTGTTTTGCAGTAAATAGAAACAATTCTTCACATTTTCCCAGTGATTACACGTGTGGTCTCGTTATTCCGATATATCGTACAGATTTCGCATTATTATACCAAATAAAACTCCATTCATTCTTAATGGGACAGACAAAAACACTCGTGCTTCTTCATACTTTGTGGCACAGACTTCATTGAAACTTTCAAACACAGTCATTTTTGTGGTGTCTTTAGGATGTGATTGTCATGAGGGTGTGATTTACGGTTGTCGATAGAGAACTCAGTAAATCCACCCTGAAAAGACCAAAATCTGACTTTTTATCAGTGGGTGATGTCATCGCTAGAGCACGAGAGAAGAAAAAATTCAGCTGAAAAATGTCTCAATAACTCGTCCTCACGGCAAAACCATAAATAGTAGACAAACAATCTTTTCCACAAATGTTGCCATGGTTGTGAGAATTCAAACAAACCAGGGTTTGAAGATCTAGCTCTTTTTAAAGTGAAATGACAGGAACCTGTTTGGGATGATGTCAGGGATTTCTGTCAATAGACTTCTATTGGAAAAATCATTTCTGTCTCATGTTGAGTTCAGTGTTTTTCAAATTGTTCTAACTCACTTATTTTTCACAGTACACACATAAAAAGTACATGTACTTGTTCCTCACACCCTCCTGTCACTCATCATCAACTTTGTTTTCACCAATTATTTACACTTTTACCAAAAATGGCAGTAGTTCGGCAGTATGTTCACACCTATTTTTTCCATGTAACAGAGTGTGGAGCTGTCTATGAGTCTGCCCTTTGAAGTTCCCGCCACTGCTCATCACCATGGCAACAGTGCTCCTGGCACTATGAAACACCTGCAGACAATTAAGACTGTGGGAGGAGCTTTAACATGATTGACAAACACTGTGGGCGGGGCTTTAACATGATTGACAAACACTGTGGGCGGGGCTTTAACATGACTGACAAACACTGTGGGCGGGGCTTTAACATGACTGACAAACACTGTGGGCGGGGCTTTAACATGACTGACAAACACTGTGGGCGGGACTTTAACATGACTGACAAACACTGTGGGCGGGGCTTTAACATGACTGACAAACACTGTGGGCGGGGCTTTAACATGACTGACAAACACTGGGGGCGGGGCTTTAACATGATTGACAAACACTGTGGGCGGGGCTTTAACATGACTGACAAACACTGTGGGCGGGGCTTTAACATGACTGACAAACACTGTGGGCGGGGCTTTAGCATGACTGAGATTTCTATTTTGAAGTCCTACCCCTTCCCCATACCCCTTGCCCCTTCAAACGGAGGGGTAAGGCGTAGGGCTAGAAAAACAACATCTACGAAATGGGACAGCGCTCCGTCATCAGTTCACGCCGCCAGTTATGATGTAACCAAACGCGACAATTGTCACCAGAAGTAATCAAACAAAACTGCTGATGTGTTTGTCACTCTTTCCATGGCTGTTCAGCTACACACATAAAAAGTACATGTATTTGTTCCTCACACCCTCCTGTCACTCATCATCAACTTTGTTTTCACCAATTATTTACACTTTTACCAAAAATCACAGTAGTTCAGAGACATGGTTTAACATTCAGACAGACTTTACTCCAGTCAGCTCTGTGTGTCTGCGTGTGGAACTACAGGCTGGTTTCCATGGCAACGGGGAAAGTCCCTGACTCACAAAAAAAGGGAGGAGCTTTAACATAAAATGGGAGGAGCTTTAATAGAAGTGACTCAGGCTGTGTCCGAAACCACTCATTCGTTCCTTACTCCCTACATAGGGAACTACATGTAGTGCCCTACATAAGGAACTCAATTGAAAACGTTTCAGACTCTACTACGGCGTTGTTTAAATGCGTCATCACCGTCGAAGAATTAAAACGTAACAGTATCGTCCCAAAAAATGTAAATACTTTTTAAATGTTTTTGTATTACCATCTGTGCAATAAAATAAAATATGAATAAACTTGGTTCAAGACTGTTTTACTGTTATTAACTGTTATTAACTGTTATTAACTGTTATTAACTGTTATTAACTTTTATTAACTGTTATTAAATTTTATTAACTGTTATTAACTTTTATTAACTGTTATTAACTTTTATTAACTGTTATTAACTTTTATTAACTGTCGTTAACTGTCGTTAACTGTTATTAACTGTCATTAACTTTTATTAACTGTTATTAACTGTTATTAACTGTTATTAACTTTTATTAACTGTTATTAACTGTTATTAACTGTTATTAACTGTTATTAACTGTTATTAACTTTTATTAACTGTTATTAACTGTTATTAACTGTTATTAACTGTTATTAACTTTTATTAACTGTTATTAACTGTTATTAACTGTTATTAACTGTTATTAACTGTTATTAACTGTTATTAACTGTTATTAACTTTTATTAACTGTTATTAAGTGTTATTAAGTGTTATTAACTTTTATTAACTGTTATTAACTGTTATTAACTGTTATTAACTTTTATTAACTGTTATTAACTTTTATTAACTGTTATTAACTGTTATTAACTGTTATTAACTTTTATTAACTGTTATTAACTTTTATTAACTGTTATTAACTGTTATTAACTGTTATTAACTGTTATTAACTTTTATTAACTGTTATTAACTTTTATTAACTGTTATTAACTGTTATTAACTGTTATTAACTGTTATTAACTTTTATTAACTGTTATTAACTGTTATTAACTGTTATTAACTGTTATTAACTTTTATTAACTGTTATTAACTGTTATTAACTGTTATTAACTTTTATTAACTGTTATTAAATTTTATTAACTGTTATTAACTTTTATTAACTGTTATTAACTGTTATTAACTTTTATTAACTGTTATTAACTGTTATTAACTGTTATTAACTTTTATTAACTGTTATTAAATTTTATTAACTGTTATTAACTTTTATTAACTGTTATTAACTGTTATTAACTGTTATTAACTGTTATTAACTGTTATTAACTGTTATTAACTGTTATTAACTGTTATTAACTTTTATTAACTGTCGTTAACTGTTATTAACTGTTATTAACTGTTATTAACTGTTATTAACTGTTATTAACTGTTATTAACTGTCGTTAACTGTCATTAACTGTTATTAACTGTTATTAACTGTTATTAACTGTTATTAACTTTTATTAACTGTCATTAACTGTTATTAACTGTTATTAACTGTTATTAACTGTTATTAACTTTTATTAACTGTCGTTAACTGTCATTAACTGTTATTAACTGTTATTAACTGTTATTAACTGTTTTTAACTGTTATTAACTGTTATTAACTGTTATTAACTGTTATTAACTGTTATTAACTTTTATTAACTGTCGTTAACTGTCATTAACTGTTATTAACTGTTATTAACTGTTATTAACTGTTATTAACTGTTTTTAACTGTTTTTAACTGTTATTAACTGTTATTAACTGTTATTAACTTTTATTAACTGTTATTAACTGTTATTAACTGTTGTTAACTGTCGTTAACTGTCGTTAACTGTCGTTAACTGTCATTAACTGTTTTTAACTGTTTTTAACTGTTTTTAACTGTTATTAACTGTTATTAACTTTTATTAACTGTTATTAACTGTTTTTAACTGTTATTAACTGTTATTAACTGTTATTAACTGTTATTAACTTTTATTAACTGTTATTAACTGTTATTAACTGTTATTAACTGTTATTAACTGTTATTAACTGTCGTTAACTGTCATTAACTGTTATTAACTGTTATTAACTGTTATTAACTGTTATTAACTGTTGTTAACTGTCATTAACTGTTATTAACTGTTTTTAACTGTTTTTAACTGTTTTTAACTGTTATTAACTGTTATTAACTGTTATTAACTGTTATTAACTGTTTTTAACTGTTATTAACTGTTATTAACTGTTATTAACTGTTATTAACTTTTATTAACTGTTATTAACTGTTATTAACTGTTATTAACTGTTATTAACTTTTATTAACTGTCGTTAACTGTTATTAACTGTTATTAACTGTTATTAACTGTTATTAACTGTTATTAACTGTTATTAACTTTTATTAACTGTTATTAACTTTTATTAACTGTTATTAACTGTTATTAACTGTTATTAACTTTTATTAACTGTTATTAACTGTTATTAACTGTTGTTAACTGTCGTTAACTGTTGTTAACTGTTATTAACTGTTGTTAACTGTTGTTAACTGTCGTTAACTGTTATTAACTGTTATTAACTGTTATTAACTGTTATTAACTTTTATTAACTGTTATTAACTGTTATTAACTTTTATTAACTGTTATTAACTGTTATTAACTGTTATTAACTGTTATTAACTGTTATTAACTTTTATTAACTGTTATTAACTTTTATTAACTGTTATTAACTGTTATTAACTGTTATTAACTGTTATTAACTTTTATTAACTGTTATTAACTGTTATTAACTGTTATTAACTGTTATTAACTGTTATTAACTGTTATTAACTTTTATTAACTGTTATTAACTGTTATTAACTTTTATTAACTGTTATTAACTGTTATTAACTGTTATTAACTGTTATTAACTGTTATTAACTGTTATTAACTTTTATTAACTGTTATTAACTGTTATTAACTGTTATTAACTGTTAATAACTGTTATTAACTGTTATTAACTGTTATTAACTGTTATTAACTGTTATTAACTGTTATTAACTGTCGTTAACTGTCATTAACTGTTATTAACTTTTATTAACTGTTATTAACTGTTATTAACTGTTATTAACTGTTATTAACTTTTATTAACTGTTATTAACTTTTATTAACTGTCGTTAACTGTCGTTAACTGTCGTTAACTGTCGTTAACTGTCGTTAACTGTCATTAACTGTCATTAACTGTCATTAACTTTTATTAACTGTTATTAACTGTTATTAACTGTTATTAACTGTTATTAACTGTTATTAACTGTTATTAACTTTTATTAACTGTTATTAACTTTTATTAACTGTTATTAACTGTTATTAACTGTTATTAACTTTTATTAACTTTTATTAACTGTTATTAACTGTTATTAACTGTTATTAACTGTTATTAACTGTTATTAACTGTTATTAACTGTTTTTAACTGTTTTTAACTGTTTTTAACTGTTTTTAACTGTTTTTAACTGTTTTTAACTGTTATTAACTGTTATTAACTGTTATTAACTGTTATTAACTGTTATTAACTGTTATTAACTGTTATTAACTTTTATTAACTGTTATTAACTGTTATTAAGTGTTATTAACTGTTATTAACTGTTATTAACTGTTTTTAACTGTTTTTAACTGTTATTAACTGTTATTAACTGTTATTAACTGTTATTAACTGTTATTAACTGTTATTAACTGTTATTAACTGTTATTAACTTTTATTAACTGTTATTAACTGTTATTAACTGTTATTAACTGTTTTTAACTGTTTTTAACTGTTTTTAACTGTTTTTAACTGTTTTTAACTGTTATTAACTGTTATTAACTGTTATTAACTGTTATTAACTGTTATTAACTGTTATTAACTGTTATTAACTTTTATTAACTGTTATTAACTGTTATTAAGTGTTATTAACTGTTATTAACTGTTATTAACTGTTTTTAACTGTTTTTAACTGTTATTAACTGTTATTAACTGTTATTAACTGTTATTAACTGTTATTAACTGTTATTAACTGTTATTAACTGTTATTAACTGTTATTAACTTTTATTAACTGTTATTAACTGTTATTAACTGTTATTAACTGTTTTTAACTGTTTTTAACTGTTATTAACTGTTATTAACTGTTATTAACTGTTATTAACTTTTATTAACTGTTATTAACTGTTAATAACTGTTATTAACTGTTATTAACTGTTAAATAACTCTTGTCTCAGCTGTCATCAAACAGACAGAGTTAATGTTTACAGTTAGTGAACAGCTGTAGTTCTGTCAGTATGTTTCCCATATCAATCTGTCCATGTTTCTTTTAATCATACAACTCTCCGTAAAGTTTCTGAAGAAAATATTCACATTTGAGGTGGATCAATGCTCCTTCTGTAATACTGTTGATAAAACACCGGATAATTTATTTATTTTTTGGATGAACTGTATCTCAGTGTTTTTGGTCTAATATACATAATTGGATTTCACTAAAAATTAACGATGTACCATTCTCTTCCTTATCAGACATTATTAATATAATAATAATTCTGTAAATATCATATTCACTGTTTAAAATGCAGAAACTCTAAACTCTTTTTCCCTGGTTTTATTAATGACTTCAAATCTTTTTTTTCATGGTTCAAAAAATAAGACATTGGACGACATTTATTATTTTAACCAAAGAACTTCCTTTTGTATCTCTGCTCTGTGTTTAATTTGAGGTGTCTAATGTAAACCTTATTTATACATTGTTTAATATTGTATTTTACTGTAGTTTAGTTTTCTTTTTTTTTTACAAAATCCCCAAGTTTATGTTTATATATTTTATTTTGTATTTAATTTTAAGTTGTATTCATTATCCTCATTGACAGTCTGTATATTGTGGTTTCAATAAAGTTTTCGTTTTTTTTTTTTAAATCTCTGTTCTTCATTCATTTTTCGATTCGTGCAATGCATGATGGGATATAGTGCTTGGGTTAGTGACCATCGATGCCCACTACATTTCGCGGTGGATTGTGGGAAACATTGAGTGACTATGTAGGGCTTATAAGTAGTTCACTACATATTCAGACACCCCTACAAAATGGCCTGGTCCCTATATAGGGACTGGTTTCGGACACACCCTCAGTCCACAAACAGTGACAAACAGTTTCCACATATGAAGAAACAACTCCAGCGACAAGAGACAAACACACGCTTACATTTACTTCAACTGATGGATGGAAGTCTGGTTTATTGATGACTGACCATTTTTGTTGTTAATTTTAATACTTTTTACTGGAGTTTGACACCTATGCTCTAAGGGATTGTTAACGAGCCATAAAATAAATAGTTAGTGAACACAGAACACTAGTTTATAAAGAAGTTCTGAACATCCAGATCCAAACCTTAGCAGATTTAATGTGTTAGCGTTAGCGTTAGCACAGACTGGTGCTGCTTCACTGAGGTCTGAACTCTGTGAGTGATCTGATTATAATTATTATTATTATTATTATTATTATTATTATTATTATTACCATAAATACACTTGGTCAGATTTAGATTTTTTTCAGTGAATTTGCAAGAAACATTTTCATGAACAATGACTTAACTTTTGTTTGCTTTACAGACCATTTGTGATGTTGATCCATGTCAAAGGTCAAAGGTCGAGTGATAGGCGAAAGTGCTGCGCTCGTTGGGCTAGTTCCTTGGCGAACTCCTGGGCCTCGAGCAGCGCCTGTTTGTCTGGGAAGTGCAGCGCCGCCTTCTTGGTGGCTACGGCCAGCTGCTTTAGGAGCGCACACAAGTGGTTGCTCTTACACAGCAGGCTGTGGGCGGAGCCTGGGCGCTGGGCCTCCCTGCACAGGCTGTGGGCGGAGCCTGGGCGCTGGGCCTCCCTGCACAGGCTGTGGGCGGAGCCTGGGCGCTGGGCCTCCCTGCACAGCGTGTCCACCAGCCTCTGGCCCACCATGATGACCAGTTTACTCTGGGAAATGAACTTCTCAGGCGGCGCTCCATCCTGAAGGCCGCTGACGAAGCCTGCGATGGCTTTCTGCAGAGCGCCGAAGTACAGTCTGCAATGTTCCGACAAAGACCAAGGACGAGTGTCGTCTGTTCCGCTCGAGGATTCGACAGAATGACACTTTGATTCAGCCTGGGCAGCAGAAACACACAAACAAAAGTATGTTTTAAGACTGAACATATGGAATAAAAATACAGTGGTACCTCAACTGAATAAATTAATTCTTTCTACAAGTGTTTTCGTACCGTGAGTTTTTCATAATTTTCTCATTTTACATACACGACTCCTGAACATTTTTAAGGGATGTTTTTTTCCCATGAATTGGGAAAGTTGATGAAATGTGTCCAGCATGTCTTTTATTGGTGCTGATGGAATGATTTCCTCCTCCTTTTTTATCATCTTCTGTTTCACTTCTATTAATAACTCTTTCTTCTTCTTTAACCTTTAACCTTTACCCTAACCCTGTTTCTCTTCTATTAATAACTCTTTCTTCTTCTTGACCTTTAACCTTTACCCTAACCCTGTTTCACTTCTATTAATAACTCTTTCTTCTTCTTTTCATTTTCATCAGAATCACTTTCTTTGATTCATGATCAATAATGAATACGTTCTGTAATAAAGTTTAAATGAACAAACTGAGAAAAACTCACCAAACAACAGTAACTCTGTGATGAATGAGGGTCAAAGGTCACCAAAAGCATCATGGGTAGCTCCCTCATAGCCAATGGGATGATACGTACAGTACGTATTTATGTCTCGAAGGTTTCAGTTTCCTTTTGTAAATAGAATTTCCTTTCGTATTCAAAGATGAATAATTGAGGTAAAGGTTTTTTTGTAACTTGGATTATTCGTTAGCTGGGTCTGTAGTTAATTGAGGTATGACTGTATAATCTATAATTCTTTACACAAAAAACTAAATTCTGACTTTTTTTTTCTATTTTTATTCTCTAGTCCAAGAAATGAAGCTAAAGCCAGGCCCAAAACCAACAAGAGAAAATCACCCAAAAGACAATGTTTGGTGCCAGAAAGAAAAGCAGCAGCAAACGTCTGTTCAGCATCGACCACTAATCTGCACTTATTCACTACTGACCAGTTTGTTTATAGTATGTTGTGGAATATATATATATATATATATATATATATATATATATATATACACACACATCTTTTTTTTTGCTCTATACAACTTAAGATCACTGAGCTTTGTGAATTTTCCCAGAGTTAGAAGTGAACTGGGAAACAAAGTCTATAGTTTCTCTGTTCCGTTTGTTTGGAACAACCTGCAGACTGAGCTGAAACTGCACAATCTAACCCTAACCCTAACCCTATAAGTGTTTTTAACTTTGCAGTGAAATCTTTAGAACATAAACTGTCTGAATGTCACTGCTTTTATTCATAATGTGTTTTCTGTGATTTAAATGTAAATGAAACCATGTGTTGCTGTCATTCATGGGCAGCTCTCCCTTGAAAAAGAGATCATTGATCTCAATGGGACAAACCTGGTTAAATAAAGGTTAAATAAATAAAAAATAACTAAATATTGCAGGGTTAAAAAAATTACATTATTCCTTTTTTTCTGATATTGTTCAGCTGTAATGTCACCATGAGCACAGTAAAAACTGATGTGCATGTTCAATGTCCAATCATCTCAGTCCATTCTTATGGCAGTTTTTCTTCTATAAAGTAAATGTGTAAATCCATCCACTTACCTGTGTTCCGTTAGATGCTGGTGCACCACTTTCTTTTGGTTCCTTCTGCACTTCCTCTTGCTGTATTTCAAAATCAGTTTTAGTCTGGAAACAAAAATACTACATGCATTTAGACTAATTTAACCTACTGCTGTAGACGAGCTAATATTGAACGGACTGATCAATCTATGTATCATTCGTTCTTTTGTTTTTCAACTGCCAATCAAAACCAAGCATATATTCAATTTTTATGTTGGATTAAGAAAATGAAAATAATCCCTCTCATTTTTATTTTTTTGTTTTTAATTGGCAGACTCTGATGGAACCAGATAATGTTCTTCTAATTCCTGTATATGCAAACTCTGAACTGGCCTGGACACACCCCTTTCAGGAAGTGACCAGTCACAGCATGACAACAACAACAACAACAACAGAAGAACAGATAACAGGAAGCTGGAACAGACTGACTGATGATGTCAGAACAGGACCGTCCAATCCTGGTCCAGCAGATCCACTATAGTTTAGGTTTCAGATCAGAGGATTTCAAATAGTGAGAGAAGCAGTACATGTGGTTAACTAACTACAGTACATGTGGTTAACTAACTACAGTACATGTGGTTAACTAACGACAGTACATGTGGTTAACTAACTACAGTACATGTGGTTAACTAACTACAGTACATGTGGTTAACTAACTACAGTACATGTGGTTAACTAACGACAGTACATGTGGTTAACTAACTACAGTACATGTGGTTAACTAACTACAGTACATGTGGTTAACTAACTACAGTACATGTGGTTAACTAACTACAGTACATGTGGTTAACTAACGACAGTACATGTGGTTAACTAACGACAGTACATGTGGTTAACTAACTACAGTGCATGTGGTTAACTAACGACAGTGCATGTGGTTAACTAACGACAGTGCATGTGGTTAACTAACGACAGTACATGTGGGTAACTAACGACAGTACATGTGGTTAACTAACTACAGAACATGTGGTTAACTAACTACAGTACATGTGGTTAACTAACGACAGTACATGTGGTTAACTAACTACAGTACATGTGGTTAACTAACGACAGTACATGTGGTTAACTAACTACAGTGCATGTGGTTAACTAACGACAGTGCATGTGGTTAACTAACGACAGTGCATGTGGTTAACTAACGACAGTGCATGTGGTTAACTAACGACAGTGCATGTGGTTAACTAACTACAGACAGTGCATGTGGTTAACTAACGACAGTGCATGTGGTTAACTAACGACAGTGCATGTGGTTAACTAACGACCGTGCATGTGGTTAACTAACTACAGTACATGTGGTTAACTAACGACAGTACATGTGGTTAACTAACGACAGTACATGTGGTTAACTAACGACAGTACATGTGGTTAACTAACTACAGTACATGTGGTTAACTAACGACAGTACATGTGGTTAACTAACTACAGTACATGTGGTTAACTAACGACAGTACATGTGGTTAACTAACGACAGTACATGTGGTTAACTAACTACAGTACATGTGGTTAACTAACGACAGTACATGTGGTTAACTAACGACAGTACATGTGGTTAACTAACTACAGTACATGTGGTTAACTAACTACAGTACATGTGGTTAACTAACTACAGTACATGTGGTTAACTAACTACAGTACATGTGGTTAACTAACTACAGTACATGTGGTTAACTAACTACAGTACATGTGGTTAACTAACTACAGTACATGTGGTTAACTAACGACAGTACATGTGGTTAACTAACGACAGTACATGTGGTTAACTAACTACAGTACATGTGGTTAACTAACGACAGTGCATGTGGTTAACTAACGACAGTGCATGTGGTTAACTAACGACAGTACATGTGGGTAACTAACGACAGTACATGTGGTTAACTAACTACAGAACATGTGGTTAACTAACTACAGTACATGTGGTTAACTAACGACAGTACATGTGGTTAACTAACTACAGTACATGTGGTTAACTAACGACAGTACATGTGGTTAACTAACTACAGTACATGTGGTTAACTAACGACAGTGCATGTGGTTAACTAACGACAGTGCATGTGGTTAACTAACGACAGTGCATGTGGTTAACTAACGACAGTGCATGTGGTTAACTAACTACAGACAGTGCATGTGGTTAACTAACAACAGTGCATGTGGTTAACTAACGACAGTGCATGTGGTTAACTAACGACCGTGCATGTGGTTAACTAACTACAGTACATGTGGTTAACTAACGACAGTACATGTGGTTAACTAACGACAGTACATGTGGTTAACTAACTACAGTACATGTGGTTAACTAACGACAGTACATGTGGTTAACTAACTACAGTACATATGGTTAACTAATGACAGTACATGTGGTTAACTAACGACAGTACATGTGGTTAACTAACTACAGTACATGTGGTTAACTAACTACAGTATATATGGTTAACTAACGACAGTACATGTGGTTAACTAACGACAGTACATGTGGTTAACTAACGACAGTACATGTGGGTAACTAACAACAGTACATGTGGTTAACTAACTACAGTACATGTGGTTAACTAACTACAGTACATGTGGTTAACTAACTACAGTACATGTGGTTAACTAACGACAGTACATGTGGGTAACTAACGACAGTACATGTGGTTAACTAACTACAGTACATGTGGTTAACTAACGACAGTACATGTGGTTAACTAACGACAGTACATGTGGTTAACTAACGACAGTACATGTGGTTAACTAACGACAGTACATGTGGTTAACTAACTACAGTACATGTGGTTAACTAACTACAGTACATGTGGTTAACTAACTACAGTACATGTGGTTAACTAACGACAGTACATGTGGGTAACTAACGACCGTGCATGTGGTTAACTAACTACAGTACATGTGGTTAACTAACGACAGTACATGTGGTTAACTAACGACAGTACATGTGGTTAACTAACGACAGTACATGTGGTTAACTAACGACAGTACATGTGGTTAACTAACTACAGTACATGTGGGTAACTAACGACAGTACATGTGGTTAACTAACTACAGTACATATGGTTAACTAACGACAGTACATGTGGTTAACTAACGACAGTACATGTGGTTAACTAACTACAGTACATGTGGTTAACTAACTACAGTATATATGGTTAACTAACGACAGTACATGTGGTTAACTAACGACAGTACATGTGGTTAACTAACGACAGTACATGTGGGTAACTAACAACAGTACATGTGGTTAACTAACTACAGTACATGTGGTTAACTAACTACAGTACATGTGGTTAACTAACTACAGTACATGTGGTTAACTAACGACAGTACATGTGGGTAACTAACGACAGTACATGTGGTTAACTAACTACAGTACATGTGGTTAACTAACGACAGTACATGTGGTTAACTAACGACAGTACATGTGGTTAACTAACGACAGTACATGTGGTTAACTAACGACAGTACATGTGGTTAACTAACGACAGTACATGTGGTTAACTAACTACAGTACATGTGGTTAACTAACGACAGTACATGTGGTTAACTAATGACAGTACATGTGGTTAACTAACGACAGTACATGTGGTTAACTAACGACAGTACATGTGGTTAACTAACGACAGTACATGTGGTTAACTAACTACAGTACATGTGGTTAACTAACGACAGTACATGTGGTTAACTAACGACAGTACATGTGGTTAACTAACTACAGTACATGTGGTTAACTAACTACAGTACATGTGGTTAACTAACGACAGTACATGTGGTTAACTAATGACAGTACATGTGGTTAACTAACGACAGTACATGTGGTTAACTAACGACAGTACATGTGGTTAACTAACGACAGTACATGTGGTTAACTAACTACAGTACATGTGGTTAACTAATGACAGTACATGTGGTTAACTAACTACAGTACATGTGGTTAACTAACGACAGTACATGTGGTTAACTAACTACAGTACATGTGGTTAACTAACTACAGTACATGTGGTTAACTAACGACAGTACATGTGGGTAACTAACGACAGTACATGTGGTTAACTAACGACAGTACATGTGGTTAACTAATGACAGTACATGTGGTTAACTAACGACAGTACATGTGGTTAACTAACTACAGTACATGTGGTTAACTAACTACAGTACATGTGGTTAACTAACTACAGATGTTTAGATGTTTCCTCTTGTGATGATTGTTGTGGGATGAAAATCCGATCATTTAAATCAGTTGTTCAAAGGATCATCAAAGTAAAACCTGTAAAACAGTTTAACTGTGGAGGTTCTTCTTTTGATCGTTACAGAAATGATTAATGATTAAAGCACCAACATTAGTAGAGATGAACTTTAGGACATACCACAGCATTCTAGAAGGGGGGACAACAAATTCAACCAACAGGTCACATGGTTTTATCTCAAAATATGCTTTTTGGGTAAAATATACTTTTTTGGAATTTTATTTTTAATAAATATATCGTCCACCAAATGTTAATGTTATGATAGCACAACTCATGAAAAATGTTTTGGGATGTTTTTTTTCCAGCAATTGGGAAAGTTGATGAAATGTGTGCGCCAAGTCAAAAAGTCAAAATTATTAACAATTTACAGTGAAAAATGTCTTTTTTGATTTTTTGATTGATTTTTTTTTTTATAGTGAAGTTTTACAAAAACATCTCTCACAAACCCAAACAGATATTTTTACTGATCATTTTTACATCATTATTGTCCTAAAACGATCAGGAAAGTTTTTGCTCACTATGATGTGGCAAAGCAAGTTTCATAACGTGGAAAATTTTGAGAAATTCACCCCAAAATATTTGTTACCATAGTAATGTGTTAAAAAAGTTCATATGATCCATAGGTATCAATTTCAAGTGTTAACATTTTTCTCCAGCGGATGATATATTTACTAAAAATAAAATTAGAAAAAACAAGATTTTACCCAAAAAGCTAATTTTTTAGCTAAAACCATGTGACCGGAAGGTTGAATTTTTTTGTCACCCCTTCTGATGTGGTATGTCCTAAAGTTCACCTCTACTAATTTTGGTGCTTTAATCATTTCTGTCACGATTCTTCCAAATACTTGAATTAAGCTGCCACACAAGTAGATGTGCAGGACCAGAGGTGGACAACGCTACCTCAGAAGTTCAGAACCTTCACCTGTAACTCCACATAGTCGTTGTCATCCTCGTCCTCATCTCCTTCATGCTCACGTCTCTCTGGACTTTGCTGTATTTCTGGCTGGTTCATGGTGTTCGAAGGCTTGGGATCTTTCTGTGGAGCTCTGAACAGAAGTTTTCCATTGGCATTGATGATGGACACAAGGCGTTTGACGTCCTCTGGCACAGTGCGCACCACCATAACAAAGCGCTCCAGTTGGTCGGGCGTTTGGACTTGCCCTGAATCTTGACATAAAGTGTTGAGAGGCCAACCTGCCACGTTTAGAGCACTCACCGTCTGCTGAAGGATCACCCCAGAGTCCTCCACAATGGAAAGTTGCTTATAGATTCTGGTCTGCAGGTTGGTGTCGGTCAAATGTCGGGCATTTCCCTTAATGTCTAACACAAAGTTCAGAAAGGACGTCAAAGAGCAAGCGATTTCCCCAGCAGCTTGTTTGATCTCCTCTAAGTATTTCTCCAAATGTTTTTTGCTTCTCCAGTGACTGCTGACGAACTCCATGAGGCGCGGCACGGCTTTGCAAATGGCTTCCTGCAGATCCAGAAGTCTGCGACAGGCCTCATTCTGTCGTAGAGTCACTTCTCGCAAAGGCTCCGGAGAAGATGAGCTCAGGGGCAGCGAGTCGCAAGAGCTGGTGGACGAACTGGACGCTGTGCTGATCCGTTGACTTTCAACTGCAGAAAGGCGCAATGTTCGGCTTCGGTCATTGTCCTCGTGCGTGAGGGATTCTTGACTTCCTGGTCGGATACGTAAAGATGTGTAGGCCAGGAAGTTTCTTATTCGATACAGACGTGTGCTGGTGTGTTCATAGGTGGTACTGGAATCCACCCTGCACTCCAGTGGGATGTGGTCGCTTGGCGTGTCACTGACATCTCTGGTTAGGGAATCCTCGTGGCGCGGAAAATCATACACCAACTCCTCTGTGACCTCTTGAATTGGTAGCTTGTCATAAATCGGTATCCTTGGCAACAGTTTGGGAGGACTTGGGGTGTCGAGGGAACTGGACTTTGGTATATCGTAAAGCGAAGGGGATGGACAGCTATTTCGGACAGGTTCGGTCGGAAGAGTGTTATAGAGTTTCCTGCAGACTGTCTTGGATGGAATTCTTTCCTGGAAACCCTGAGGGGGGCTTTGTTTGTCCGGACTCACTGGCACGTCATAGATCCACTCATGTTTGCGAGGACTGGGTAGTGTCCTGAATCCGCTGATCATGTTATTCTGAGCTTCAGTTGACGAGGGAACCGGGATGTCATAGTTTGGGTCCTGGGCCAACCCCGGTGGAACTGCATAGACCTGTGTGACCACAAAGTTATCAGTACGACAGTCTTTACCGGTGTAAAACTCAGTTGGATTAAAAATAAGTAAATAATTTCTTCTTATTATTTATATATATATATATATATATATATATATATTAGAAAATTTTCAAATAATTTATTATTATTTACAATAATAATACAAACATTTGAAACTCACAATTCAGACATTATATATATATATATATATATATATATATATATATATATATATATATATATATATATATATATATATATATATATATATATATGTATATAGTGGTGGTCCGTCAGGACCTTCTCTGTTGGCCTAAACATGCTCAGAAAACGAAATGTTTGTTATTTTATTTTCATAAATGATTGTCTATTCTTCATGTCATATTATTTCCACTTAGTTCAGTGACTTCCAATGGTGTTTTTAATGGTAGAGTTTTTAACCAATGATATTTCAGCTAGCTTGTGTTGTCAGGTAAATGACATTATCTTCAGACCTTCAGAACAGTCATAGCAGGTCCTCTGCACAGGAAGTGAATGAAACAGTCAGGTGACAACAGCCAATTACATCTGGAGTCTGTGAACCAAGGTAAGCTAGCAGGTCTGACGCTAACCTGGACATGTACGTGTTCAGAGGTTGGATTAACACTTGCTACAACCTGACAAGTGGCAATGTGGAGAATATCTAAACAAACTAAAGACGGAAATTCAAGAGTCAGATGGATTTGAACCAATAATGGACGAAGGAGAATTATCTGAGTGACCGTTTGGGACAACTTTAAACACTGGTCTGTTTAACTGTTACTGTTTTGACTGTTACTGTTTTAACTGTTACTGTTTTGACTGTTACTGTTTTAACTGTTACTGTTTTAACTGTTACTGTTTTAACTGTTACTGTTTTGACTGTTACTGTTTTAACTGTTACTGTTTTAACTGTTACTGTTTTAACTGTTACTGTTTTAACTGTTACTGTTTTAACTGTTACTGTTTTAACTGTTACTGTTTTGACTGTTACTGTTTTGACTGTTACTGTTTTGACTGTTACTGTTTTGACTGTTACTGTTTTGACTGTTACTGTTTTGACTGTTACTGTTTTAACTGTTACTGTTTTAACTGTTACTGTTTTAACTGTTACTGTTTTAACTGTTACTGTTTTAACTGTTACTGTTTTGACTGTTACTGTTTTGACTGTTACTGTTTTGACTGTTACTGTTTTAACTGTTACTGTTTTGACTGTTACTGTTTTGACTGTTACTGTTTTGACTGTTACTGTTTTAACTGTTACTGTTTTGACTGTTACTGTTTTAACTGTTACTGTTTTGACTGTTACTGTTTTGACTGTTACTGTTTTGACTGTTACTGTTTTGACTGTTACTGTTTTAACTGTTACTGTTTTAACTGTTACTGTTTTAACTGTTACTGTTTTAACTGTTACTGTTTTGACTGTTACTGTTTTGACTGTTACTGTTTTAACTGTTACTGTTTTAACTGTTACTGTTTTAACTGTTACTGTTTTAACTGTTACTGTTTTGACTGTTACTGTTTTGACTGTTACTGTTTTGACTGTTACTGTTTTGACTGTTACTGTTTTAACTGTTACTGTTTTGACTGTTACTGTTTTAACTGTTACTGTTTTAACTGTTACTGTTTTAACTGTTACTGTTTTGACTGTTACTGTTTTAACTGTTACTGTTTTAACTGTTACTGTTTTAACTGTTACTGTTTTGACTGTTACTGTTTTGACTGTTACTGTTTTAACTGTTACTGTTTTAACTGTTACTGTTTTGACTGTTACTGTTTTGGCTGTTACTGTTTTGACTGTTACTGTTTTAACTGTTACTGTTTTAACTGTTACTGTTTTGACTGTTACTGTTTTAACTGTTACTGTTTTGACTGTTACTGTTTTGACTGTTACTGTTTTGACTGTTACTGTTTTGACTGTTACTGTTTTAACTGTTACTGTTTTGACTGTTACTGTTTTAAATGTTACTGTTTTGACTGTTACTGTTTTAACTGTTACTGTTTTGACTGTTACTGTTTTAACTGTTACTGTTTTGACTGTTACTGTTTTGACTGTTACTGTTTTAACTGTTACTGTTTTAACTGTTACTGTTTTGACTGTTACTGTTTTGGGTGTTACTGTTTTGACTGTTACTGTTTTAACTGTTACTGTTTTGACTGTTACTGTTTTGACTGTTACTGTTTTGGGTGTTACTGTTTTGACTGTTACTGTTTTAACTGTTACTGTTTTGGCTGTTACTGTTTTAACTGTTACTGTTTTAACTGTTACTGTTTTGACTGTTACTGTTTTGACTGTTACTGTTTTAACTGTTACTGTTTTGACTGTTACTGTTTTAACTGTTACTGTTTTAACTGTTACTGTTTTGACTGTTACTGTTTTAACTGTTACTGTTTTGGGTGTTACTGTTTTGACTGTTACTGTTTTAACTGTTACTGTTTTGACTGTTACTGTTTTAACTGTTACTGTTTTAACTGTTACTGTTTTGACTGTTACTGTTTTGACTGTTACTGTTTTGACTGTTACTGTTTTAACTGTTACTGTTTTGACTGTTACTGTTTTAACTGTTACTGTTTTAACTGTTACTGTTTTGACTGTTACTGTTTTAACTGTTACTGTTTTAACTGTTACTGTTTTAACTGTTACTGTTTTAACTGTTACTGTTTTAACTGTTACTGTTTTAACTGTTACTGTTTTAACTGTTACTGTTTTGACTGTTACTGTTTTGACTGTTACTGTTTTAACTGTTACTGTTTTAACTGTTACTGTTTTGACTGTTACTGTTTTAACTGTTACTGTTTTGACTGTTACTGTTTTAACTGTTACTGTTTTGACTGTTACTGTTTTAACTGTTACTGTTTTGACTGTTACTGTTTTAACTGTTACTGTTTTGACTGTTACTGTTTTAACTGTTACTGTTTTAACTGTTACTGTTTTGACTGTTACTGTTTTAACTGTTACTGTTTTGACTGTTACTGTTTTAACTGTTACTGTTTTGACTGTTACTGTTTTAAATGTTACTGTTTTGACTGTTACTGTTTTGACTGTTACTGTTTTAACTGTTACTGTTTTAACTGTTACTGTTTTGACTGTTACTGTTTTGACTGTTACTGTTTTGACTGTTACTGTTTTAACTGTTACTGTTTTGACTGTTACTGTTTTAACTGTTACTGTTTTGACTGTTACTGTTTTGACTGTTACTGTTTTGACTGTTACTGTTTTGACTGTTACTGTTTTAACTGTTACTGTTTTAACTGTTACTGTTTTAACTGTTACTGTTTTAACTGTTACTGTTTTAACTGTTACTGTTTTGACTGTTACTGTTTTGACTGTTACTGTTTTAACTGTTACTGTTTTAACTGTTACTGTTTTAACTGTTACTGTTTTAACTGTTACTGTTTTAACTGTTACTGTTTTGACTGTTACTGTTTTAACTGTTACTGTTTTGACTGTTACTGTTTTGACTGTTACTGTTTTGACTGTTACTGTTTTAACTGTTACTGTTTTGACTGTTACTGTTTTAACTGTTACTGTTTTGACTGTTACTGTTTTAACTGTTACTGTTTTAACTGTTACTGTTTTAACTGTTACTGTTTTGACTGTTACTGTTTTAACTGTTACTGTTTTAACTGTTACTGTTTTAACTGTTACTGTTTTGACTGTTACTGTTTTGACTGTTACTGTTTTAACTGTTACTGTTTTAACTGTTACTGTTTTGACTGTTACTGTTTTGGCTGTTACTGTTTTGACTGTTACTGTTTTAACTGTTACTGTTTTAACTGTTACTGTTTTGACTGTTACTGTTTTAACTGTTACTGTTTTGACTGTTACTGTTTTGACTGTTACTGTTTTGACTGTTACTGTTTTAACTGTTACTGTTTTGACTGTTACTGTTTTAACTGTTACTGTTTTGACTGTTACTGTTTTAACTGTTACTGTTTTGACTGTTACTGTTTTAACTGTTACTGTTTTGACTGTTACTGTTTTGACTGTTACTGTTTTAACTGTTACTGTTTTAACTGTTACTGTTTTGACTGTTACTGTTTTGGGTGTTACTGTTTTGACTGTTACTGTTTTAACTGTTACTGTTTTGACTGTTACTGTTTTGACTGTTACTGTTTTGGGTGTTACTGTTTTGACTGTTACTGTTTTGACTGTTACTGTTTTGGCTGTTACTGTTTTAACTGTTACTGTTTTAACTGTTACTGTTTTGACTGTTACTGTTTTGACTGTTACTGTTTTAACTGTTACTGTTTTGACTGTTACTGTTTTAACTGTTACTGTTTTAACTGTTACTGTTTTGACTGTTACTGTTTTAACTGTTACTGTTTTGGGTGTTACTGTTTTGACTGTTACTGTTTTAACTGTTACTGTTTTGACTGTTACTGTTTTAACTGTTACTGTTTTAACTGTTACTGTTTTGACTGTTACTGTTTTGACTGTTACTGTTTTGACTGTTACTGTTTTAACTGTTACTGTTTTGACTGTTACTGTTTTGACTGTTACTGTTTTAACTGTTACTGTTTTGACTGTTACTGTTTTAACTGTTACTGTTTTAACTGTTACTGTTTTAACTGTTACTGTTTTAACTGTTACTGTTTTGACTGTTACTGTTTTAACTGTTACTGTTTTAACTGTTACTGTTTTGACTGTTACTGTTTTAACTGTTACTGTTTTGACTGTTACTGTTTTAACTGTTACTGTTTTGACTGTTACTGTTTTAACTGTTACTGTTTTGACTGTTACTGTTTTAACTGTTACTGTTTTAACTGTTACTGTTTTAACTGTTACTGTTTTGACTGTTACTGTTTTAACTGTTACTGTTTTGACTGTTACTGTTTTAACTGTTACTGTTTTGACTGTTACTGTTTTAAATGTTACTGTTTTGACTGTTACTGTTTTAACTGTTACTGTTTTGACTGTTACTGTTTTAACTGTTACTGTTTTGACTGTTACTGTTTTGACTGTTACTGTTTTGGGTGTTACTGTTTTGACTGTTACTGTTTTAACTGTTACTGTTTTGACTGTTACTGTTTTAACTGTTACTGTTTTGGGTGTTACTGTTTTGACTGTTACTGTTTTAACTGTTACTGTTTTGGCTGTTACTGTTTTAACTGTTACTGTTTTGACTGTTACTGTTTTGACTGTTACTGTTTTGACTGTTACTGTTTTAACTGTTACTGTTTTGACTGTTACTGTTTTAACTGTTACTGTTTTGACTGTTACTGTTTTAACTGTTACTGTTTTGACTGTTACTGTTTTAACTGTTACTGTTTTGACTGTTACTGTTTTAACTGTTACTGTTTTGACTGTTACTGTTTTAACTGTTACTGTTTTGACTGTTACTGTTTTAACTGTTACTGTTTTAACTGTTACTGTTTTAACTGTTACTGTTTTAACTGTTACTGTTTTAACTGTTACTGTTTTGACTCTTACTGTTTTAACTGTTACTGTTTTGACTGTTACTGTTTTAACTGTTACTGTTTTGACTGTTACTGTTTTGACTGTTACTGTTTTGACTGTTACTCTTTTAACTGTTACTGTTTTAACTGTTACTGTTTTAACTGTTACTGTTTTAACTGTTACTGTTTTGACTGTTACTGTTTTAACTGTTACTGTTTTGACTGTTACTGTTTTGACTGTTACTGTTTTAACTGTTACTGTTTTGACTGTTACTGTTTTAACTGTTACTGTTTTGACTGTTACTGTTTTAACTGTTACTGTTTTAACTGTTACTGTTTTGACTGTTACTGTTTTGACTGTTACTGTTTTAACTGTTACTGTTTTAACTGTTACTGTTTTGACTGTTACTGTTTTGACTGTTACTG
>CM035787.1:55752374-55774874 GCA_020466265.1 Siphamia tubifer
ACATGGACACAAGGACACATGGACACATGGACACAAGGTCACAAGGACACATGGACACATGGACACATGGACACATGGACACATGGACACATGGACACATGGACACATGGACACAAGGACACATGGACAAATGGACACAAGGACACATGGACACAAGGACACATGGACACAAGGACACATGGACACAAGGACACATGGACACATGGACACATGGACACACCGTCACACATAATAACAAAGAAATTAAACAGAAAAAAGAACACACGACATAATACATATAAACTAAAAATAAATAAAAGAACAGAGACAAACTCAGAACCAGTGGACGGTCGTCCAGAAAAAAAGACAGGAAGTATCTGTCCACTTCAGGACTGTTCAGGGTTTGGGGCGGGGCCAGCAGCGAGGACATGTGCTTGATGGGAAGGCAAGTGCATATGGTTATGGGGGGGGGCTCTTTATGGAGGGGGTTCTTTTCCACAAAATTATCAAATTAGGGCGTATTCACACTGCACTCACAAAATCCGGACTTTCGGACTATCTAGGAAAGTTCGAACCTTATTGACAAGTGTGAATGCTCCCCCGAACCCGAGTCTTTGGTCCGAGCTGAGGAGGTAGTCTCGGTCCGGACCAAGGTTCGCTAGTGCACAGTGTGAAAGCTCTGTTTAGGAAAGTCCGGACTATCGGACCAATTACGTCACAGTCACGTGCGTGGAATCTAGTCAACGTCCAAGCATGAGTCGCGGGAATACATGTGGAGACGAGGAAAGCAGGTATTTAATTCAAATTTGGTCGGATGATACTATAAATCATTCTACATCACAGAACTCATACAACCATACCACAACACCCGCTCACTCAGGTCCGCAGATCAGCACCTCCTCGTGGTCCCTAGGACCAGGCTCAAAACAAAGGGCGATCGAGCCTTTGAGGTGACGGACCCTAGGCTGTGGAACGCACTTCCACTGTCCTTGAGGGCCGCCACCTCTGAGGTCTCTTTTAAAAAACACTTAAAAACACACCTGTTTAGACAAGCCTTTGGTCATCCATAACCACTGGACTGTTTGTCTTTTATACTGTTTTTTATACTGTCCTTGACTGTTTCTTATACTGTTCCATAATGTGTTTTTACTGTTTGTATACTGTCTTTTATATACTGTGTTTTTTACAGTATTGACTGTGGACTATTGTAGTCCTTATTGTAGTCCCTATTTTGTTTTATCCTGTTTTATTTTCTTTCTTTGCTGAAGTAAAGCACTCTGTGCACTCGTGCTGAGAAGGGTGCTATATAAATAAAGGTCATTCATTCATTCATTCATTCATTCATAAAGACTGAATTAGAAAATACTCATAAAACTAGTAACTGGGTCCATTTCCTGGAACAGTGTAGCGCGCTCATCTACTAACCAATCAGGGTCGAGTATAGAGAGACGCACGCTGTACACGCATTGACGACATGACGTTCTAAAGTCCGTTGGTCCATTTGATTCAATACAGTGTGAATGAAGACTGTAAATAAAGTCTGGATTATAAGTACAGTGTGAAAAGGCAAAAAAAAAGGTTCTGGTCCGAACCTTGGTCCGGACTTTACTATGTGAATACAACCTTAATCATCTAAGTCGGTTCTACAACAATTTCCGATTATGTAAGTAAGAATAATTCTTGGTTTTTATTCTCGCATTATTCCCGCTTTATTTCAGTCTGAATGGAAGCTTCCGGTGCAAGAACATGAATAATGCTTGTTTTTGGTCCGTTTTTCATTTTTGTTGACTTTGAATTTCTTTTTGTAAAGCGAAATAAAAAAATTAAAGGAAAATGTTGCATAATTCAAATGTTGGTTTTGTGCTTCAAAACAAAAGTCAAATAAACCAGTGTTTTTTTTGTTTTTTAATTCCCATTCATAAACGGAAAACCCAAATACCAAAATGTACACGGACGTGTCCAGTGGCCCATTTTTCCATTTCGTATTTTTGATCTGAGGCTAAAATCAAAATGTGAAAAACCAGGCATATATTCATTTTTCATGTTGAAAATCCATCTCCTTTTTATTTTTTTGTTTTTGATTGGCAGTTGAAAAACCAAAGAACCAATGATTCACAGATTTTCTCTGTCGATGATTCTGTTTTCAATAGAAATGAATCAAATCCACTTGTTCAGATGTAGATTTTTTTTACAGTGAACCTGAAACTGATCCTTCCGCAGTTACAGTAACAAGTGTTTGCAGAAACTTACCGTGAAAAGTGAAGCTCTTCTGGTTTGGCTCGGAACATCGTAAACGTCCCCTCTGAGGCTGAACGATAAAACCTAAAAAATAAAACAGACAAGTTAGAAGACGGGGTTTAGACATTTTGATTACACCTGCATCTCCCTCCTGGACCTGGGCTTCAAAGCCTTTATGGGGACAGTGTTCTATCTGAAACCTTTATGGGGACAGTGTTCTATCTGAAGCCTTTATGGGGACAGTGTTCTATCTGAAGCCTTTATGGGGACAGTGTTCTATCTGAAGCCTCTATGGGGACAGTGTTCTATCTGAAGCCTCTATGGGGACAGTGTTCTATCTGAAGCCTTTATGGGGACAGTGTTCTATCTGAAGCCTCTATGGGGACAGTGTTCTATCTGAAGCCTTTATGGGGACAGTGTTCTATCTGAAACCTTTATGGGGACAGTGTTCTATCTGAAGCCTCTATGGGGACAGTGTTCTATCTGAAGCCTTTATGGGGACGGTATTCTCTCTGAAGTTCATAGAAGACGCCTGAAGACCCCACTTTGCCAATTAACACAGCTGTGTAATGAAAGCAGTCTGAGGCTACTAGCTAACAGCTAATGGTAGAGGGAAGTGGCCCCACCATGGAGCAGCAGAGGAAATGTCAAACACATGGGCATGTTATGCCCTGCTCTGTGCCGCGCAAGCGTCCCTCGCCTTTCTCTGGTGAAAGCGGCTGCTGTTTGTAGTTAAAGTGTCTGAAGTCGGTGTCTGTTTGTCTTTTACAGGCCCATAAAGATGCATGCCTGTCCCAAAGCTGAGGCCCCCGGTCCCCATCTGTTAGTGCTTTAACCAGCAGGGGTTTGACTTTCTGCTGCAGCCCAACTCTGGAACCATGAGCGCTAACACCTTCCTCTGGAACCTCTTGACTTTTTATCTCGTAATTTTGACTTTTTAACTCTGCAAAAAGAAGCTAATATTAAAGTGAGTATACAAGAATGAAAAGGACATTCCTGATTTGTGCCATTTCTGATCACTGTGAAAACATATTTTTGGTGACCTTTGACCGAGACAATCGATCCTAAAATTTGTGTACCTTGTTTTCTTCTGGTCCTTGTGGGCTGTTTTTCAGACCCCTGGATGCAGACAAAGGTCTGGATGGAACCTTATAGATCATGTCCATTCGTTCGTAGGCGGGACTTGTTTCGTGGGTGGGGCAAAGGTGTGGGCGGGGCACGCTGGGGATCTGGTAGATGTTTTGTTGCTCGTGGTCACATGTTTCGGGCTGGGTGGTGGGGTCAGCGGCGGTGCAGGCGAAGGTCTGGGGCAGGATCTTGAGGCGGTTGGCGGGCGCCAGGCCGTGGCGTCCGTACAGCGAACACATCCACCAGCCGCTCGTACCCGCCACCTTCTGATCCATCACTATGACGATATCGCCTTTACGGAACGCCAGCTCGTCAGCACACTCTGCGGTGTTGTCGTACAAAGCCTTGGCCAGAGCACTCTGGAAAACCCACAAGCAGGGACAGTTCTGGTTAATGTGGTGCCCTAGGCAAACAATAGACCAACACTAGGACAACACTAGGCCAACACTAGGTCAACACAAGGCCAACACTAGGCCAGCACTAGGCCAACACTAGGTGAACACTAGGCTAACACTAGGTCAACACGAGGTGAACACTACGTCAACACTAGGCCAACACTAGGTGAACACTAGGCTAACACTAGGTCAACACGAGGTGAACACTACGTCAACACTAGGCCAACACTAGGTCAACACAAGGCCAACACTAGGTCAACACAAGGCCAACACTAGGTCAACACAAGGCCAACACTAGGCCAGCACTAGGCCAACACAAGGTGAACACAAGGCCAACACTAGGCCAGCACTAGGCCAACACTAGGTGAACACTAGGCCAACACGAGGTGAACACTAGGCTAACACTAGGTCAACATGAGGTGAACACTAGGCCAACACTAGGTCAACACAAGGCCAACACTAGGTCAACACAAGGCCAACACTAGGTCAACACAAGGCCAACACTAGGCCAGCATTAGGCCAACACTAGGTCAACACAAGGCCAACACTAGGTGAACACTAGGCCAACACGAGGTGAACACTAGGCCAACACGAGGTGAACACTAGGCTAACACTCGGTCAACACGAGGTGAACACTAGGCCAACACTAGGTCAACACAAGACCAACACTAGGTCAACACAAGGCCAACACTAGGTCAACACAAGGCCAACACTAGGTCAACACAAGGCTAACACTCGGTCAACATGAGGTGAACACTAGGCCAACACTAGGTCAACACAAGACCAACACTAGGTCAACACAAGGCCAACACTAGGTCAACACAAGGCCAACACTAGGCCAGCACTAGGCCAACACAAGGTGAACACAAGGCCAACACTAGGCCAGCACTAGGCCAACACTAGGTGAACACTAGGCCAACACGAGGTGAACACTAGGCTAACACTAGGTCAACACGAGGTGAACACTAGGCCAACACTATGCCAATGTTAGGCCAACGCTAGGCCAACACTAGGACAACACGAAATGAACACTAGCCCAACACTAGGCCAACACTATGCCAATGTTAGGCCAATGCTAGGCCAACACTAGGACAACACGAAGTGAACACTAGGCCAACACTAGGCCAACACGAGGTGAACACTAGGCCAACACAAGGTGAACACTAGGCCAACACTATGCCAATGTTAGGCCAACGCTAGGCCAACACTAGGACAACACGAAATGAACACTAGCTCAACACTAGGCCAACACTATGCCCATGTTAGGCCAACGCTAGGCCAACACTAGGACAACACTACGCCAACATTAGGACAACGCTTGGCAAACACAAGGCCAACACTAGGTTATCGTGAGGCCAATGCTAGGCCAACACTAAGCCAACACTAGGTCAACGTTAAGCCAACACTAGGTCAACGTTAAGCCAACACTAAGCCAACGTTAGGCCAACATGAGGTGAACACTAGGCCAACATGAGGTGAACACTAGGCCAACACTAGGCCAACACGAGGTGAACACTAGGCCAACACTATGCCAATGTTAGGCCAACGCTAGGCCAACACTTGGACAACATTAGGCCAACACTTGGCCAACACGAGGTCAACACTAGGTTATCGTGAGGCCAACGCTAGGCCAACACTAAGCCAACACTAGGCCAACGTTAAGCCAACACTAGGCCAACGCTAGGCCAACACGAGTTGAACACTAGGCCAACACAAGGTGAACACTAGGCCAACACTAGGTCAACACTAGGTGAACACTAGGCTAACACTAGGCCAACACGAGGTGAACACTAGGCTAACACTAGGTCAACAAGAGGTGAACACTAGGCCAACACTAGGTCAACACTAGGCCAACACTATGCCAACGTTAGGCCAATGCTTGGACAACACTAGGCCAACACGAGTTGACCACTAGGCTAACACTAGGTCAACACGAGGTGAACACTAGGCTAACACTAGGTCAACACGAGGTGAACACTAGGCCAACACTAGGTCAACACTAGGCCAACACTATGCCAACGCTAGTCCAATGCTAGGCCAACACTAGACCAACACGAGGTGCACACTAGGCTAACACTAGGTCAACACGAGGTGAACACTAGGCCAACACTAAGCCAACACTAGGCCAACACTATGGCAATGTCAGTCCAATGCTAGGCCAACGCTAGGACAACACTAGGCCAACACTATGCCAATGCTAGGCCAACACTAGGCCAACACGAGGTGAACACTAGGCAAACACTAGGTCAACACAAGGCCAACACTATGCCAACGTTAGGCCAATGCTAGGCCAACGCTAGGACAACACTAGGCCAACGCTAGGCCAACGCTAGGCCAACACTAGGCCAACACCCCTCTTTCCTTTTAGTGTAATTGTAAATGATCATGTGTAAACATAGTGTCTTACATGTGATGGAGTACGTACTGAGTGTCCATGAATAATCAGTGTCAATGTTAACTTTAATGATTTATTTACTGTATTTTCACACTATAAGGTGAACTGGATTATAAGGAGCATTAAGTAAAGATAAACACTAACAATAACTATAAACCTTGTTGGAACACGGAACAAAACACATTCTGATAAATCAAACTTTAAAAGAGTCTAAATTATTACATAAAAAGTAAAAAAAATGTGATAAAAAGTCTAAATTCTCAGTCACTAAACACTAACAGATTTAATCCATATATTAGTTTCACTGTCAGTAAATTAAAGTATTTTCAGTTCAATTTAAAGTCCAGAAAATACAGTTTCTTAATATTATAATTCAGACGGTAATTGTCAGTACTTGTACTGCAGTACAGAATGTGTTTGTATAATGACATCACTTCCTGTTAATAAATGTTTCATCATCATTTTTAAATGTCTTTTATGTCACTGGTTGAAATTAAAACTTTCCAGCCGTTTCCTGACAAAGTCACATTTTTATTCATCATTGGAGTCATTTGTTTAAAGTCATGTCTTCCTTTGGACTGTAATTTCACTTCCTGTTTGTGTTTCTGAACAACAGATAAATCATCATCTTTAGTCCAAACTTCCTCTTGCATGACTCTGTCATTTTTACAAACACAGCAGAGTCTATTTAGACAAATGCAGACGATGGAAATAAGACTTATTTTAATTGAAGCTAAATGTAAACGTGTGCAGGTCAGACTTTTCATTTACCTTCATTTATTGACTTTTTTTTTTACAAACAATATGATAATAAATATATTTAAACAGAGAATCTGTGATTATGTGTGATATTCATTCTTTTTAAAAACATACTCCAGTACAGTCACACCTCGACTGACCATGCACACACACACACACACACACACACACATTACGATAATCTTAAAGTCAGATCAATAAAACTATTAATACTGTTTGTATTTATCTTCACAGCAGTTACAACAGTGTGAATAAAAATCCCATCCATAAATAGATTAAAAAATACAAATAAAACAACAGCAGCATCTATGAAAAGTGGTGATAAAATAAAAAAACAGATCATTTGAATAAGATATCCATACATTAAAATATTATTATCACTGTATTTTCCAGACTTTTTATGTCATAATTTTGACTTTTTTTTTTACTTCACTTAATACACTTTATAGCCCAGTGCACCTTAAAATGACATAAAATACATTATTATGATGATTATTATTATCATTATTATATTATTATTATTATTGTTATGTATTGTAAATTGTAAATGTTTTGGACATTATTTAATGCAGATTGAATCTAACTTTTGTTTTTCTAAAGCCTGTGAAATGTTTGGACTTATTGTTCAGTGTCCGGATGCAGGTTTGAGTGAATAACCACATATGAAAACCACAAAAAGTAATGCAACACAACTTCCCTTCAGTGAAAAAACTCCTGTACTGAAGAAACAACCAGTCATTAATCAAACTGTCTTTAAAACTAAAATAGTGGGCGGAGCTAAGTTCACAGGAAACACTGTGTGGTTTGGTCTGTTCTGTTCATGATCAAACAAATACTGACTACACTACCACACAATGAGGATCATTATTATTGTCATTATCATTACTGTATTTTCCAGACTATACTATCGACTTTTTATCTGATCATTTATAGAGAAAAATGATCAGATAAAAAGTATAATTTCCCAGTCACTAAGCACAACCAGAATGAACCCATATATAAGGAAGACTGTGGTGTTTGGAGAACATTAAAGTATATTAAGTGTCATCTCATAGTCTGGAAAATACAGTAATAAGAGTCAGAATATTGGTAAAATGACACTGAAGACATTTCATGTTGTTTATATTTGTTCAGGTTAATCACACTTTTTGTAAAAAGACAGTTTATTAAGATTATTTTTTAATGTAATTAAGATTTTTTTATGCTAAAACGAAGTTTATTATTATCAGGTTTACTGACCTGACCCTGTTCACACCTAATTGTTCTGTATGTGGAACCTGAATTAAAATGATTGATTGTTCAAATCTTCAGTGTAGTGCCTCCTGCAGGCCAGGTTGGACACTTTAACGGGCTGGATTTGGCCCCCGGGCCTTATGTTTGATAATCATTTAGTGATGACAGAACAAATGTGTAATAACATGGATACAACAGGGTTCCATCCTACACTTTACACACAGATGAAACCAAACTGTGTTTTTATATTTAACCACAATGTTTTATTTTAATCCTTAACCCGTACACACACAAACCAAAACTAGTATTCATGTCTGAACACCTACTGCACATGAATATACGCTGACCCACAGAACATCTGGACTTCCTGTCGTACCTGCTGGTGTCAAAGGTCATATTTCATGTCCTCTGGTGGACGTCACTGCAGATAAAAGAATGTCTGTCAACTCCTGTTTCAATGTTCCTAAACTGTGTGAGTTTAATAGAAAGTGTTTTCACTTAGAAATAAATGATTGTTCGCTTTGACACCATCATTATGTTCCTTCTTCCTTTGACTCAACTTTATCATTATTCATTGTTTCAGTTACTAAACCATCATTATTACCTCCACCAAGGACGGCTTACATTTGAGTCTGACTGTTTGTCTGTCTGTTTGTCTTTCTGTCTGTTTGTCTGTCTGTCTGTCTGCCTGTCTGTCTGTTCAGACTGTAGCGTTGCCAATTCTTGATGAATTGTTCTGAAATTTCATGTGTACAAGGAGACAGAGAGCAGGACGGACTGGACTAAAACTCAGCTGAATCTACTCACTACTTCCATTTTGAATTTGTGTGCGCGTACACATAACCCTAACCTTTGACCCCTAACCTTCAGACATCAGATGGGTCAACACCTATGGTTCCATCACATCACGTTTTGACGTCATACGACGTCAAGCCAATGGTGTATTTGCAAACTTTCTGACCTTTGACCTTAAATCAGGGGTATTGATCCAATCCATCGATAGATTGTTTCATATTTTTATTACCACGGACCGATCAACACTTGGCAATTGATCCACGGACTGGTACCAGTCTGCGGTCCAAGGGTTGGGGGGGACCAGTGGTGTAAGAGACGCCTATTGATCCATATAATAAAATGTTTGGCAAACACGGAAATGAAAAATAACATCCTGTTTATATTTAACATAGGATATCCCATTGGAACAAAGTTTTATCAGTTTTCTCAATAAACAAACAAACACTGTAGAATGTCCTGCTTTAATAATATTGACTTTCATCAAAAATGACTGAAAAATCAAACCTTGGGGAGGTCTGGGTCTGGGACGGGTTGGATTAGATGTTGTGATTGTTGGTTAAACCATCAGCCTTTGGAACTGGATGTCTTTGTGTGGTGGTGCTTGGTGTCTGGTGGCCCTTGTCCTCAGCTGTTCTGTCCATTTAGCAACTTCTGTGAGGACCTTATCATGCCTCCACCTGTAGCGACCTTCTCCCAGTGCTTTCGAACATCCTGTTAGGATGTGGTTCAGGGAGCACAGGGGATTTCCACACTGCTTGCAGGATGGGTCTTCCTCCCTCCCCCAGATCTTCAGATTGTTGGGGGTAGGTAAGAGGTCAGCAACCACTCGCAAGAGGAAGAACAGCTTGCCCTGGTCGGTACCTCAGATTTCCTTCCAGGACAGTGGGCGATCCAGGGCTTTGTCCCACTGTATCCACTGCCCTTGAGCTGCAAGCCCTGTTGCCTTTACCCGCCGGTCTTCTTCTGCTGCCTCACAGACCCGTTGCACCACAAGCTGTCTCTTACCTTTAACGTTGGTCTTGCTCCACCTCCTGTTGTTGTACTGACTGAGCCCCAGTCGTCCTTGACAGACCACCCCAACAATCTCTTGGTGTGCTTTTGCTTCCTTTACTGGGAAATGGGGGTTCCACTTCCTGCCACACTTGATGGACTTATTGGCGTATCTGACTTTCTCGTCTTCGGAGCACTGTGCCGACTGCCCTTGCCTTAGTGACTTTGAATTCTTCCACCACTGATGAAACTGGCAGGTGGAGCTTTGATGTCTTGCTGTAAAGATTCACAGTGCTGAACGACGGGGGGACTCCCAGCCATCTTCGCATGAATTTGCTGCACAGTCTCTCCATTGCCTCAACCTGAGTCATAGGGAAGTCATACAACAGGAATGGCCATTGCAGTCTAGGTATGATGCCATACTAGAAGCACCACACCTTCAGCCTCCCTAGCAGCTGACTTGTTGATCGACTTGAGCCAGATGTTTAACTGTGCCACAGTGCTTTTGAGGTTTCCGTCATTATTCAGGGTGCTGTCATAGTTCTTCCCGAGGCATTTGATCTGCTAGTCCTGAATAACTGGGATCTCCGACCCTTGAGTACTGAAGGTGTTTTTTGTCAACTTCCCTTTCAGTATGCTTAGCCTCCTAGATTTATTCGGGTTGAACTGCATTCATGACCAAGAGGCCATCTTCTCCAGAGAGCTTAGGATCCAGCGTGTTCCTTGGATCGACTGCGTCATCACCGTAACATTATCCATAAATGCTCTGCAGGATGGATGTCTTGTATCATTGTCTGCTTTGGGTCCTCTACATTGCATTCCTGCTGCCTTAAGTAGGAGGTTCATGGCAGCCACGAACAGAACCACGGATACCGTGCATCCTGCCATGATGCCCCACTGTAAACCTCATCTTCAGTGAATCCATGGGAGACATCACAAGCTTGGTCACCTCAGATGGAACTTGATAGTGCTCCAATGCTTTTTGGATCAGCTGGTGAGGTATTCTCAGGTAGGCCTTGGTGAGATCCAGCCATATGATGGAGAGTGTGTTGCTGTTGGTCTTTGCTTCCTTGATGATCTTGCTGATTGCTGCTGTATGCTCCAGACATCCGGAGTATCCTGGGACTCCTCCTTTTCGGACACTTGTGTCTACATCAGTGGTCCCCAAACTACGGCCCGCCTCCACATTTGGTCCGGCCCCCTGAACAATACCAGAGACCATTTAGATTTTATTTTTTATATGTGTGTATTTGTATTTGATAATAAAGTTGGACTTTTACAATAAAATGTTCCTTAGTTCTGAACTATTTTCATTATTAATGAAGCAGAGAGTGTGGGGTTGTCTCCAGGATTTGGTTCAGAGTGACAAGGTGTGGGTTGTGGTTCTGATTAAAGAACACAGATACAGATGTCCTCATTAAAGGTTTATTTACTGTGGTCTGTAATAATACAGTAACACTCACTATAACAATATATACATACAATAATAAATGAACTAAGACCCACTATATGAGTCACTCACATGTATTACATGGGTCATAGAACACACACATCACTCACAGAAATCACACATGACAGCTAGCAATGCTAACTGCTAGCATATTATCGTATTAGCTTCAACAACACAGCGGTGCTAAACAGCATTAGCTTATACAGTACAACATGCTAACATCTACCTGAACTGTACTGTGTTATTTATCTGACCTTATGGCATCTACACACAGTAATAAACCAGGAATAGATGAATAAAAAAGAGAAAAAGAAGCAGAGATGGTGAACTTAGCACAGTTACCTACAACACAGAGGCTAATAAAACACGGACATCAGTGGTGCGTTCAACAGCGTGGGACATTTGAAAACTTACAGAAAAGGAGTTATTCCTGAACAAATATAACCAAACAATCAAATAAACATTTAAACTGTGTGGGCTTTCTAACAATTAACTATTATTAACTATTATTAACTAGTTTAACACAATAACTTTGACAGACGCTCATATGAGTCATTTAAGTCACAGATTCTACTCTGACAACTAAGATGAACTTTGACCTGTTAAGATGAAGAAGTTTATGTTCCATGGACCTTTGTTCTGTGAAGAACCTAAAGAGGGTTATTTATTTCATAAATAGTTATTATTTATTTTCTGACTTTTTTTCTGTGAAGAATCCAGAAAGGGTTATTTGATTGTAAATGTTTACATTTATCCACTCCTGCATTCGTCACATTTTTTCTGTTACAAACTGACCCTGGCCCCTCATCTGAGAAGGACAAGTTATGTGGCCCTCACTGGAAATAATTTGGGGACCCCTGGTCTACATACTTGTTGGCGACAAGGTACGATGTCAATCTTTTTGCAATGATGGCCCAGAATATTTTCCCTTTGACATTTAAGAGGAAAATTTCTTGAAATTGCTCGAGTCCTGATGAGTTTTGTTCCTTGGGGACAAAACAGCCCTCAGTGACTGTCCAGAGCAAGGGTTCCTGCTCCTTTTTCCAGAGTGTCCTGAAGAGCTTTGCTAGCCTCTACAGAAGTAAGGGGCAGTTCTTGTAGATTCTATAGGTGGTGCCTGAGGGTCCCGGGGCAGAACCAGCTCTGGCTTTCTCTGCTACTTTCCTTACATCTTCCAGAGTGAAATCTGCCACGTTAAAGGGGATGTGTGGCTTGAGTATTGGCAGGTGGATATCTCTGCTTGGATCACTGTGGGCTGCTGCTACACTGTCCTCCACTTCCTGCCATCTGCTGCTGGTGGTAGATTCAGCCTGGGTTTCCTCTCGAAGCGCTCCAGATTCTCTGATCCACCCCCTCTTGTGCTCTGAACTGGTTCAGCAGAGAGGTCTGGGGCACTGTGGTTTGCCTCCTGGCCCGTGTCCTCCCTCGACTGACAAGCAATGAATAATAAACTCAGAAATGGCTCTCTGAGTCATAACAGGTGCTTTGCTTTGCTGAACTTGTTCTTTGCACTTAGACTTTCCTTGGTGAATCTTCACACCCTGTTCGTTCTTGAACATTCTGCCGCAGATGTTGCATCTTCACCAAGCTTCACCCTCCTGTCTTGTCGCATCCAATCTCGTAGTTCCTATGCCATTGTCTGGGTTGTTAACCGTGTGATCCGTCCATTCTGGCAGATTATACTCCCCCTCTCCTCGGACTACCTGGGGGTATTCTGTCTGTTTAGTACTTGTAGCTTGTTTGTGCGGTGCTTCAGGGAGCCAGCCCTCACACTATTGTGTGCCATCTTTCCGTGCTGTCATTCACACTTTCTTGGATGTCCGTGGGTCTTCCCCACCGCCAATGGGCCTTTCCCCACGGTCACGACATATCAGAGTGTTTTAGTGTCGCAGACATAATCAGGTTCAGTTTTTCAGATACCACAGAACAACCACCGGCTTTAAATGAAGGTCAGCGCTGCCTCATGTCTTTTTCTACTCTGTTCATTCATCATAAACCTGTCTGTGCGTGACACTTTCATTACACAAATAGAACTCAGTCATAGAGCAAATGTTATATTACACAAAACTACAAAGAAAAGATCTGCTTCAGACATTAAATGTGTTAAATCTTCCATCCTATCATCAGATGAATGTGATATATATATATATATATATATATATATATATATATATATATATATATATATATATATATATATATATATTGTGTGCTATTTGCATTTGACTATAACCAGTGTTATTGGATGTGTTAGATAAAATGAATAAAGATTACCAAAATTATCAATATAATTAATAAAAAATTACATAAATAATCAATAAAATGAATAGAAATGACAACAATGTAAAGTAAAATGATCAAAAATGAATGGAATAGCTTTAATTCTGGATTATTTTATTCAGAATAAATAATTGCTAGTTGAAAATGATCCTGTAAAGGTTGTGGCTGAAGCGTCAGAAATAGTGTGGTGTGCACCAGCGGCTGCTCAAACACACTGGGTCAGTTGTGTCAGATTCCTGCACACGCCTGCTTGTTCACATCAGGTCACATGATCTAACAGCTGCTTCACCCTCACAGCTGTTTCTGCTTCCACTAAACTAACTCTTCATCCTGTTCACACATTAGCATCGACCCGTCAAAATAAAAGACACCAACACTCTGCTGTTCTGTGAGGGTCACCCTGTCCACAGGATCAAAGGTCACCTCACATATAGTGTCCACAGGGTCAAAGGTCACCTCACATATAGTGTCCACAGGGTCAAAGGTCACCTCACATATAGTGTCCACAGGATCAAAGGTCACCTCACATATAGTGTCCACAGGGTCAAAGGTCACCTCACATATAGTGTCCACAGGGTCAAAGGTCACCTCACATATACCTCAGCATTTCCTCACTGTTCGCCTCAGTTTTGCCTTAGTGTTCGCCTCAGTATCGTTGGTGTGGTTTCAGTTTTGGACTGAAACCACAGAACATTTGTGTCTTTTCAATCAGGAATATATTCCCAACGTTCCTCACATTCATTTATTATGATGCTACATTTTAGTGTGTCACTGTTTTTCTCCTCGTCCTCCTTTTCTGTGTCTGTGGGAAAGTCCACCATGTCATATTTACATGTCCACTTCCTGTCCAAACCCTACAACTGTCCCTCATCTGGAACGTCTGGGAAAAGGATGGGAATATGTGTCCTGGTCAGTCCAGTCACAGCAGTGAAAAGAAAAGATGTTCCATTCTTATTTTCACTGGGAAAGAAAAAAAAAAAGTTTGAAGGAAGATTCTAGTCATTTTTTTATTTTTTAATCTTAATTTGCATTGTTTTTAAGGACGACTAAAAGTACAAAAATATAAATAAATACATCATTAAATAATTAATTAAATATTATTCAGAGAATGTCTAACCCCGCCCCTATTTTGTGGAAATGTTAAGTTTCTATGACGTGTTCTTGAATCATGAGATAAAATGTCTAAATTCTCAGTCATTAAGCAGAACCAGAATTAATCCATATATAAGACAAGTAGAGTAGAGAGTTTTTTAAATGTCACCTTATAGTCCAGAAAATACGTTAATATTACACTGTGGCTCTTGGTTTGTTCAGTGGAAGTAAATGATGTGCTTTTATTTTGGTGAGTTAACTCTTCAGTGTGCTTTTATTTGGGTGGGTAAACTCTTCAGTGTGCTTTTATTTTGGTGGGTAAACTCTTCAGTGTGCTTTTATTTTGGTGGGTTAACTCTTCAGTGTGCTTTTATTTTGGTGGGTTAACTCTTCAGTGTACTTTTATTTGGGTGGTAAACTCTTCAGTGTGCTTTTATTTTGGTGGGTAAACTCTTCAGTGTGCTTTTATTTTGGTGGGTAAACTCTTCAGTGTGCTTTTATTTGGGTGGGTAAACTCTTCAGTGTGCTTTTATTTTGGTGGGTAAACTCTTCAGTGTGCTTTTATTTGGGTGGGTAAACTCTTCAGTGTGCTTTTATTTTGGTGGGTAAACTCTTCAGTGTGCTTTTATTTGGGTGGGTAAACTCTTCAGTGTGCTTTTATTTGGGTGGGTAAACTCTTCAGTGTGCTTTTATTTTGGTGGGTTAACTCTTCAGTGTACTTTTATTTGGGTGGGTAAACTCTTCAGTGTGCTTTTATTTTGGTGGGTAAACTCTTCAGTGTGCTTTTATTTTGGTGGGTAAACTCTTCAGTGTGCTTTTATTTGGGTGGGTAAACTCTTCAGTGTGCTTTTATTTGGGTGGGTTAACTCTTCAGTGTGCTTTTATTTTGGTGGGTAAACTCTTCAGTGTGCTTTTATTTGGGTGGGTAAACTCTTCAGTGTGCTTTTATTTTGGTGGGTAAACTCTTCAGTGTGCTTTTATTTGGGTGGGTTAACTCTTCAGTGTGCTTTTATTTTGGTGGGTTAGCACCACACACTCTACTTCCTCTAACAGTCATTTTTCTGTCGACCATCTTCACTGCTGTTCTTAAAATCAGAAAAAGCAACAAAACAGCAAATAATGATAAACACAAATAAACAGTTTAACAGTAACACCTTCAAATCAATAAACATTATTAACTCTGCTCACACTTATTACACAATACCCACAATGCAATGTGAGTATTGTGTAACAGATGAAGAAGAGGCTGGAGGTTCCTGATCAGTAGGATCCTGAGGTTCTGATCCAAACCATGGAAGCAAAAGAGAAATGCTGATGAGTCGGACGCTGATGAGTCGGACGCTAACTCTAAATACAATTTAAAAAATATACTTTACTAGTGTGTTGGAACAAATCAACAGTAACAACTGTAACAGCAGCCAGTTGGACATACTTAAATAATAAATACTATATATATATATATATATATATATATATATATATATATATATATATATATATATATATATATATGTATATACAGTGAGAGTAAAAAGTATTTGATCCCTTGCTGATTTTGTTGGTTTGCCCACTAATAAAGACATGATCAATCTATACTTTTAATGGTAGATGTATTCTAACATGAAGAGACAGAATATCAAAACGAAAATCAAGAAAATAACTTGAAGGAATATATATGAATTTATTTGTATTTCATTGAGGGAAATAAGTATTTGATCCTCTAGTATACATTAGGAGTTCTGGCTTTCACAGACTAGTTACACACTCCCAATCAACTTGTTACCTGAATTGAAAACACCTGTTGTAAATAATCACCTGTATAAAAGACACCTGTTCACAGAATCAGACAATCAGACAGATTCCAAACTCTCCAGCATGGGTAAGACTAAAGAACTCTCTCAGGACCTCAGAGACAGGATTGTTGACCTGCACAAATCTGGAATGGGCTACAAAAACATTAGCAAGATGCTGGGTATTAAAGTAACAACCATTGGTGCAATTGTGAGAAAATTTAAGGAGTATAACATGACCATCAATAGACCTCGGTCTGGTGCTCCACAGAAGATTTCACCTCGTGGGGTGGCAATGATCATGAGGACAGTGAGAAATCGGCCTGCAACCACACAGCGGGAGTTAGTGAATGACCTCAAGGCAGCTGGGACCACAGTCACCAGGAAAACAATTGGCAACACTTTGCGCCGCAATGGATTAAAATCCTGCAGTGCCCGAAAGGTACCCCTGCTTAAGAAGGCACATGTGGTGGCTCGCCTAAAGTATGCCAATGATCACCTCAAAGATGCACAAAGTGATTGGGAGAAGGTTCTGTGGTCAGACGAGACCAAAATTGAACTATTTGGCCTAAACTCTACTCGTCATGTGTGGAGGAAGAAAAATGCTGCCTATGATCCCAGGAACACTGTGCCCACCGTCAAGCATGGTGGTGGAAACATTATGTTTTGGGGGTGTTTCTCTGCCAAAGGCACAGGGCTACTTCACCGCATCAGTGGGAAGATGGATGGAGCCATGTACCGAGCAGTCCTGAGGGACAACCTCCTCCCCTCTGCTAGGAAGCTGAAAATGGGCCGTGGCTGGGTCTTCCAACATGACAACGACCCGAAGCATACAGCAAAGGCAACAAAGGACTGGCTCAAGAAGAACCATATTAAGGTCATGGAGTGGCCCAGCCAGTCTTCGGACCTCAATCCAATCGAAAATCTATGGAGAGAGCTGAAGGTCCAAGTTGCCAAGCGACAGCCCACCAACCTTAATGATTTAGAGAGGATCTGCAAAGAAGAGTGGGCCAAAATTCCCCCTGATATGTGTGCTCACCTTGTGGTTAACTACAACAAGCGTTTGACCGCTGTGCTTGCAAACAAAGGCTTTGCCACCAAGTATTAAGTGCTTTCGGATAGAGGGATCAAATACTTATTTCCCTCAATGAAAAACAAATGAATTAAAATAAATTCTTTGAAGTTATTTTCTGGATTTTCATTTTGATAATCTGTCTCTTCATGTTAGAATACATCTACCATTAAAAGTATAGAATGATCATGTCTTTATTAGTGGGCAAACCAACAAAATCAGCAAGGGATCAAATACTTTTTACTCTCACTGTATATATATATATATATATATATATATATATATATATATGTATATATATATATATATATATATATATATATATATATATATATATATATATATATATATATATATATATATATATATATATATATATATATATATTTGTCAAGGGTTAATTTGACTTCAGTTGTTTTTTCTTTTATTTTCACTCAAATCCAAAACCAGCAGTGATGAGGAGTGACAGTTTTTACAGTGAAAAAAAATACAAAAAAAAAACAGGAAAAAGAACCCTAACCCTAACCCTAACCCTAACCCTAACCCTAACAGATGTGAAAACACTATAAAATAAAGTTGGTCTCTTTAACCATTCAGCATAAAAAAAACTGATTTCAGCCACACTCTTATTTTAACTTCAAATTTAAATCTGTTTAAATCTACAGAATTTATCTCCAACTACCCCCCCCCTCCCCCCACTACTGGGAAACACTCCCCTTTATATATATATATATATATATATATATATATATATATATATATATATATATATATATATATATATATATATATATATATATATATATCCCTAAGCTCCACCCATGGACATAACAATTATTATTATTATTATTATTATTATAACCACATTATTTAATTAACAATCTACAATATTTACATGGAACAAACATTAAAGTTAAATCATATTAACTCATATAAACAATGGCACCAATTATCCTCCATACATAAACACAAACTGAAGAAAAAACCAAAACAATGAATGAATGTGTGTGTCCTGTAGTCAATGGTCCACAACATTTTTATCACTGTGGACCGGTCCACGTTTGACAATTTTACCACAGACCAGGGGCGGTTCCGTAGATTTTTTATGTGGGTCAAAGTGGGTGTGGTCTGTGGGAATCACCTGTCAGCATTAATCCATATTTCAGTCCAACTCCTGGTATTGTCTGTTCAAACTTTCCTTTTCTCTACAGTTGGAACACATGTGTTTTTACTGACTTTACTAACATGTGGCTTATATTTATGACATTCAACTGACACATGGAACCGACAGAATCTGGTCATTTTTCAAAATAAAAGATTCATAAATACAAGAGAAATAATGAATGAATGAATAATTATTAGGCGGTCGGCGGCCTGGGACCAAGTGATCCACAAACCAGCCCGGGGGTTAGGGTTAGGGTTAGGGTTAGGGTTAGGAACCACTGCTGAAGTCAATGGTTTGATTATGTGTTTTATGAAGCCTGTGAATTATGAGGATATAACAGCAGGTGTGTGTGTGTGTGTGTGTGTGTGTGTGAGATTTTTTATTTAAAAACATCTCACACTGTTCTATTAAGACAGCCAATGGTTCTACACGCTGCACAAACTGCCCTTTTTTTCCCACTGAGCACCTGCCCCCCAAAATGTGTGTGCACGCCACTGCTGCACTGGTTACCATTAACCTACAGAATAGTTTTAAATACTACTGTTCACTTTTAAAGCCTTAAATGGAACATGACCCAGTTCCATTTCAAACTCACTGAGCAGTTGTGTCCAAACTAGAACATTAAGGTCATTATAGTGACTCCCACATAAATGATAAAGACAAGTGGGGACCTTTGGTAACTATGGTAACTATGAACCAAAGTTATGGAATAGAATTACAAAAGATATGAGAGAAAAGTAGATTTAAAACTAAAGTAAAAACTGTTTGATTTTCATCAACATTTGAAGGAAGATAAAGAATGGAGTCACAACTGTGTGACTGTGTTCTTTATATTCATAAATACATACTGTACTGTACATAAATACATACTGTACATAAATACATATTGTACATAAATACATATTGTACATAAATACATACTGTACTGTACATAAATACATACTGTACATAAATACATACTGTACATAAATACATATTGTACATAAATACATACTGTACTGTACATAAATACATATTGTACATAAATACATATTGTACATAAATACATATTGTACATAAATACATATTGTACATAAATACATATTGTACACTTGTACGTAGCATCTGCTCCCATTGGCTATCTGACAACACCCCACTGGTCTCCCATTGGCTAGGAGGGAGCTACCCATGATGCTTTTGGCTTTTTATCTCATCAGTTTGACTTTTCATCAAACATTTTACAAATATTTTCCCCTTCAAACATAAAACTCCTTAATGTTTCCAAACCTTTGACTTAAATGTTTTTGTTTTGTTTTTTTTTAATCTCAGATCATTTTTACCAGTCGTCCTTCTGCCTTCGTGGATATAACGTCATCGATAGTGGAAGAAAAACGTTTTGTCCTCTGCTGGAGACAAACACTCTTCTCCACCGCTTAAAATTAATAATTTAAATATGGAAAAAAGTCAATTTTTGAAAAAAATGTTTTTAAATCTTAAAACAAAAAAATACCAAAAAATATACGAATCGTTTTTTGTTTTCATCCATTGTCCCCATACAGACTTCATCTATTGTTTACGTCCATTGTCCCCATACAGACTTCATCTATTGTTTACGTCCATTGTCCCTATACAGACTTCATCTATTGTCCCCATACAGACTTCATCTATTGTCCCTATACAGACTTCATCTATTGTTTACGTCCATTGTCCCCATACAGACTTCATCTATTGTCCCCATACAGACTTCATCTATTGTTTACGTCCATTGTCCCCATACAGACTTCATCTATTGTCCCCATACAGACTTCATCTATTGTCCCTATACAGACTTCATCTATTGTTTACGTCCATTGTCCCCATACAGACTTCATCTATTGTCCCCATACAGACTTCATCTATTGTTTACGTCCATTGTCCCCATACAGACTTCATCTATTGTCCCCATACAGACTTCATCTATTGTCCCCATACAGACTTCATCTATTGTCCCCATACAGACTTCATCTATTGTCCCCATACAGACTTCATCTATTGTTTACGTCCATTGTCCCCATACAGACTTCATCCATTGTCCCCATACAGACTTCATCTATTGTTTTCGTCCATTGTCCCCATACAGACTTCATCCATTGTCCCCATACAGACTTCATCCATTGTCCCCATACAGACTTCATCTATTGTTTTCGTCCATTGTCCCCATACAGACTTCATCCATTGTCCCCATACAGACTTCATCCATTGTCCCCATACAGACTTTTTCATGTATCTCTGTAGTTGATTGTGTTTTTGTAAAGCCCTTTGAGATGACTTTGTTGTGATTTAGGGCTTTATAAATAAAATTGAATTGAAAATTGAATCCATTGTCCCCATACAGACTTCATCTATTGTTTACGTCCATTGTCCCCATACAGACTTCATCTATTGTCCCCATACAGACTTCATCTATTGTCCCCATACAGACTTCATCTATTGTCCCCATACAGACTTCATCTATTGTCCCCATACAGACTTCATCCATTGTATTCGTCCATTGTCCCCATACAGACTTCATCCATTGTCCCCATACAGACTTCATCTATTGTTTACGTCCATTGTCCCCATACAGACTTCATCCATTGTCCCCATACAGACTTCATCTATTGTCCCCATACAGACTTCATCTATTGTCCCCATACAGACTTCATCTATTGTTTTCGTCCATTGTCCCCATACAGACTTCATCCATTGTCCCCATACAGACTTCATCCATTGTCCCCATACAGACTTCATCTATTGTTTTCGTCCATTGTCCCCATACAGACTTCATCCATTGTCCCCATACAGACTTCATCCATTGTCCCCATACAGACTTTTTCATGTATCTCTGTAGTTGATTGTGTTTTTGTAAAGCCCTTTGAGATGACTTTGTTGTGATTTAGGGCTTTATAAATAAAATTGAATTGAAAATTGAATCCATTGTCCCCATACAGACTTCATCTATTGTTTACGTCCATTGTCCCCATACAGACTTCATCTATTGTCCCCATACAGACTTCATCTATTGTCCCCATACAGACTTCATCTATTGTCCCCATACAGACTTCATCTATTGTCCCCATACAGACTTCATCCATTGTATTCGTCCATTGTCCCCATACAGACTTCATCCATTGTCCCCATACAGACTTCATCTATTGTTTACGTCCATTGTCCCCATACAGACTTCATCCATTGTCCCCATACAGACTTCATCTATTGTCCCCATACAGACTTCATCTATTGTCCCCATACAGACTTCATCTATTGTCCCCATACAGACTTCATCTATTGTCCCCATACAGACTTCATCCATTGTATTCGTCCATTGTCCCCATACAGACTTCATCTATTGTCCCCATACAGACTTCATCCATTGTCCCCATACAGACTTCATCTATTGTCCCCATACAGACTTCATCTATTGTCCCCATACAGACTTCATCCATTGTCCCCATACAGACTTCATCTATTGTTGCCTGCTGCTGAATCATGTGACATGTAGGTCCATTCCTCATTGGTTTATGGACACAGCCTGCTGCTGCTGCACAGTCACATGATGTGCAGGTGCATTAGTGATTGGTTGAGTGGAGAAGTAACAACAGTGGACTTTACAGAAGCAGAAGTGAAACGACAAAAAAACCTTCTGTCATCAAAAAGCTAAATGTGTGCAGGCGTGAAGCGAGGTCACAGTTTTTAACCATACATCGTGCAGCTCTACTAGAATACGACCATCGAACATTAG
>CM035787.1:55779874-55842374 GCA_020466265.1 Siphamia tubifer
CCATGGCAACGTTCAAGGGGGGGAAAGTGCCCAAATACTCCCTTGAGGAGCTTGAAAACTTGTCAAAAGTAGAATTACTTGAAATGGCGGATAAAAATCAAATACCAATTGACAAACGACTAAAACCTGACAAATTAAGAGCACTGCTTGCTGCAGGGCTGGTGGGGAAAGACTTGTCAGATGTGGCCGAGACTGCGGAAGACATAGACGCAGAGGTGCGTACTCTAGCAGACTCCGGGCTTGCTGTTCCCTCACCCAAGTTAGAGCGACCCATACCCGCTCTTGAGCTGAGAGAAGAAAGGGCTCAGTCTGGTGGGCGGACTGATCAACCGCGCACCCATTCTTTGTCCGACCCACTCTCATCCCCAAGTTCCACCGGTTCCTCCAGGCTGTCCGCGCGGCATAAACTCCGTCTGGAGCAGCTTCGGATGGAAGCCGAGGAGAAGGAAAGGGAACGCAAGGCCCACATGGAGCTGCAGATTGAGATCAAACGATTGGAGCTGGAGGCTGAGACGGCTGTGCGTATCAGACAGCTGGAGCTGGAGGCCCAGAGTCGACCCAGTCCTCGTGCTTTTCCTGATTCCCTCCCCACCACCACTCAGGCAGCATCCTTTGACGTAAGTAAATATGTGACTTTATTTCCTGTATTCAGAGAAACTGAAGTGGACTCCTATTTTCCTGCTTTTGAGCGCATTGCCATGGCTTTAAAATGTCCAAGAGAGGTATGGTCTATTTTATTGCAATGTAAAATAAATGGAAAGGCTCAGGAAGTTATTGCCACATTGTCAGTCTCTGAGAGTATGTCTTATGAATCTGTGAAAACTGCAATCCTTCGAGCATATGAGTTAGTTCCAGAAGCATATAGGCAAAAATTTCGGAACCACAAAAAAGCACCAGGCCGCACATATGTAGAATTTGCTAGAGAAAAGAGTACGCTTTTTGACAAATGGTGCGCGTCTACTAATTGTGACAATTTTTCCAAATTACGCGAACTAATACTTCTGGAGGATTTTAAGAAAAATTTACCAGACAGGGTGGTGGTATATTTAAATGAGCAAAAAGCAGCCACGCTCCCTGAAGCTTCTGTCCTGGCTGATGAATTTGTGCTTACACATAGAAATGCATTTGTGTCCAATTCTGCCAGTTCTGAATGTGTTCCTTCTGTTTCAGAAGCCAAATCTGTCCCACCAAATACCAGTAAAGTTAGAGAATCACGAGAGTGTTATTACTGCCACAAATCCGGACATGTGATCGCTAATTGTCTTGCTCTAAAACGAAAAGCGGATCCGTCTGCTTCACAACCAAAAGGTGTCGGGTTGATTACAATTGACAAAAAGCCCAACACTCAAGCAGACCCATGTTTTGAACCATTCATTTTTGAAGGGTTGGTCTCTTTAACTGGCGAATCTTCAGATCAGTGCCCAATACGCATTTTAAGAGACACTGGAGGGTCTCAGACAGTAATTTTAGCCAATGCTCTTCCATTTTCTTCAAAGTCATCTTGCGGATATGGATCGGTATTGCGAGGAATTGAGATGGGATACAGCCCAAGACCTGTTCATTTTGTGCACATTAAATCCAAGCTTGTCACCGGTACATTTCCTGTTGCTGTTTGCCCTGAGCTGCCAATTTCTGGGGTGGAAATGCTAATGGGGAATGACATAGCGGGAGGGAAAATTACTCCAAATTTAGAGGTGCTTGATTCTCCGCAAAACAATTATTCTGATAAAAGTAATCAGTTTCCCACGTGCGCAATTACGCGTGCCAAAGCTCGCCTAAATCAAGATGTTGACATTTCTGATACATTTTTTGCTTCTACACTTACGGATACACTTAAGACTAACGCTAAGGCCCAGACTCAATCAAAACCAGTGGTACATCAAGGTGCATCTCCAAAACCAGAAGGGTTATCGCTCCCATGCACGCGCGATCGGTTGGTCACAGAGCAGAGAGTGGATTCAACGCTGTGCCCGATGTATTCCAGTGTGGTGAGTGGTGAGCAACTTAATCAGGCACATGTTTGCTATTTTATTGATAATGAACTTCTCATGCGTAAATGGTCTCCACGCACAATGACTGATTTAAATCTAAACGCAGTCTATCAAATTGTTGTGCCCACTGTTTACCGTCATGTCATTATGTCAGTGGCACATGGAAGTTTATGGTCTGGACACTTGGGTATTACTAAAACGTATCAACATATATTAAAACAATTCTTTTGGCCCGGAATGAAAAACGATGTTGCTAATTTCCTCCGTAGCTGTCACACATGTCAAATCACAGGAAAGCCAAATCAAACAATTCTGCCAGCCCCTCTTCATCCTATTCCTGTATTAGAGCAGCCTTTCGACAGAGTAATTGTTGACTGTGTGGGTCCCCTGCCCAGAACACCAGGTGGACATGAATATTTACTTACCATTATGTGCGCTGCAACCAGATTTCCAGAAGCTATTCCCATGCGCAAAATAACTTCTCGGTCTGTAATTAAATCCCTTACGCACTTCTTTTCAGTCTTTGGCCTTCCGCGCATTATCCAGACTGACCAGGGAACTAATTTCCAGTCCAAGCTTTTCAATGAAGTTGTCCAAACTCTTGGAATAAAACATGTCGTGTCAAGCGCATTTCATCCTGAGTCCCAAGGCGCTCTGGAGCGTTGGCATCAAACTTTAAAATCCATGCTTCGCAAATATTGTTTTGAAACAGGAAAAAGTTGGGACGAGGGCATCCCTTTTGTCCTCTTTGCTGCCCGAGATGCTGTGCAGGAATCCCTTGGTTTCAGCCCTGCAGACCTAGTCTTTGCACATGCACCGCGTGGCCCTTTAAAAGTATTACAAGAGAAATTTCTCTCACCATCGTCTCCTTCAACAAACGTCATAGATTATGTTTCAAACTTCAGAGAACGGCTTTTAGCTGCGAACAAAATCGCCAAAATTTCACTTAGTCAGTCACAACAAAACATGAAGCGTCGCTTTGATAAAAAGTCCGTAACTCGTGAATTCAAAGCTGGTGATAAAGTCCTAGTTTTGTTACCTTTTGCTGGTAATGCTCTCTCCGCGAAGTTTTCTGGACCTTATGATGTTAAAGAGAAGATGAATGACACGAATTACATCATTAACACTCCCGACAGAAGGCGAAAAACCCGCATTTGTCATATTAATATGCTGAAACTGTATCATGAGTGCGCAGCCTCTCCTCTGCGCTTGACCAGTGCATGCCCTTCTGCCTCCGCGCTCGTGGTAGTGAACTCCAATCAGGCCTCTGATGTCACGGATGATGTGTCAAACAAGTTTCAATGTGTCCGATTGCCTAATTCTGAAACGTTAAAGGAATTACCTTCGCATCTTAAACATGTATCTGAAAATCAGCGAGACGATTTAATAAAGACAATTAAAGATTTCCCTTGTCTATTTAATGATGTCCCTTCGCAGACTTCAGTGCTGACTCATGATATTGATGTTACAGATTCAACGCCAATTCGTCAGCATCCCTACCGAGTAAATCCCACAAAGCGTGCACTTATGAAGCAGAAAGCCGAATACGGTCGGGCTAAACCTAGTTCGAGCGCTTGGAGCTCACCATGTTTAGTGGAATGCAAACCTGACGGCTCTCCTCGTTTTATAACTGATTATAGAAAAGTTAATTCTGTAACAGTGCCAGATGCTTATCCCATGCCACGCATGGAAGATTGTGTGGACAATTTGGGTAATGCTAAATTCGTGACAAAATTGTCAATGTTGCTCGCTCTCCAGCACTTCGAGGTGTACCTTGGCTCCAGCTCTCTGCCTGTTGTTGTGTTTACAGATCATAACCCGCTTGTTTTTGTCTCTTGTATGTATAAACACAACCAGCGACTGATGCGCTGGGCACTGATGCTGCAAGATTTTAATTTACAGATCCGCCACAAAAAAGGTGTAGACAATGTCATTGCTGATACCTTGTCCAGGATGTGAGTATATATTTTTTTTGTAAGGTATACACTATGCCAAAACTTTGGAAAAATTTTGAATTTGTAGAGTTTAGAAAACCTGTGGTTTTCACTTAAGGGGGAGGGTGTTACGGGTCCCGGGTCCCTTATCTGGTTTGTTGGTCATGCCTCCTCCTGATTCTCTGTTATACTGGCGTGTTATGTTTTATATGTAAAACCTGCTGCTCGGAGCCCTGCACGTGATTGGTCCTTGGAGGTCGCAGGGAAAACAAAGTCCGTCCCCCTGGCCCCTTTCCCGTTCCGATTGGATCCTGGATTCCCGCCTCTCCCTTTTCCGTCCTGTTCCTGCTCCAACCAATCGGACTCCTGCCACTCGATTGAGCCGCCTACTATAAAACTGAACACCTTAGAGAAGCTCGTCGGCTGGGATCACTCTGTCCCAGTCCACCACCACTCGTCTGTGTCTCTAGTACTGTCACTAGGCTAGCGTTTTTGTGTGACTTGTTTAATCATATGAGACACTCGTTAATTTAGTTTTCTTTAGCTTTGTTTGTCTTCAGTTAAAGAAGCTAAATTTAGTTATTTGAGTTTGTCATTCCATACTTTGTTACCCGTATTTAAAAATTGTACCTTTTTGTTTCCTCACATTGTATTTCCCCTTTTGGGACACTTTTTGTTAAATCACTTTATCCATTATTAAATTTACAATTTTAGTTCCATTTTACATCTTGGTTTTTGTGTTATTTCCTGCACACACCCCTAGATGCCACCTGCAGGACGTAATATGTACTGAACTACATTCTTTAAGAATTTGTACTTTTCTGACAACTTTTTAATTTCACTCCCTACATTTTTATATAAATATTTGTACTTTATACTCTTTACATTTATATAAATATTTGTACTTTATACTCTTTACATTTATATAAATATTTGTACTTTATACTCTTTACATTTATATAAATATATGTACTTTATACTCTTTACATTTATATAAATATATGTACTTTATACTCTTTACATTTATATAAATATATGTACTTTATACTCTTTACATTTATATAAATATATGTACTTTATACTCTTTACATTTATATAAATATGTGTACTTTATACTCTTTACATTTATATAAATATATGTACTTTATACTCTTTACATTTATATAAATATTTGTACTTTATACTTTTTACATTTATATAAATATTTGTACTTTATACTCTCAGAATAAACTCAGTACTTTTTCAGAGTAAACAGAAGTACCAGTAGAAACATAAGTCACTTCAGAGGCAAAATAGATCGAGGAGAGAAACTGTGACTTAATAAATTATAGTTATTTGACTATTATCTTGTAATTTTAACTATCTCATATTTTTGACTTTTTAGTCAGTGAACCAGCTGACATTACACACTCTTTTACACAAGGGGCGGGGCCAATGCCAGGGGGCGGGGTCTAGACCCCGCATTGGCTACTGGGACGTGAGAACTACGGCGGCCATCTTGGAGGGGTGATCAGGGTGATTCCTAGAGTAGACACTTTTTTATATTTATATTAATATTTAAAAACTGATAGTTTTTAAATATTTAAGTTTGTTTTGTTTTTTTTACAGATACATATATTCTCTGTTCTGTAAAGTATTAAGTACAAGCCTAAATATAATTTCTTGTTAAGTGCTGAGCATATTTACAATTCATATTTTGACATGTTAATGTAGGGACAACTTAGAAAAAGGAAAGAAAAAAAAGGAGAAGAAGAAAAAAGGGAAAATAAGAAGAAAGAAGGGAGGAAAAAAGAAAACAATAAACAACAAAAAAACTCTATTTGTTACCTACTTTCCTATCTGCTCATTTGTTTTTAGTTGTTTTGTTTTTGTTTTTTGTATATATGTCTATGTTTAGTACTTCAGTTATTGATTATTGGTATTGATATTATTGTTATTGTTATTATTTTATTTATCATCATTTTTGTACTATGCACTATATTACTATAAGATGAATTTAGGTTATTGGGGAAGTGAAGAAGGGGTAGAATTAAATAAACTTATGCTTCATCCTACTCCTTTTTAGGACATGTCATTGTTATTATTATTATTAATGTATTGATTATTGTTGCACTTTGCACATGTTCGAAATAAATCATTCATTCAAATCAAAAGACCTCTAAAGCATATTTACATTTAATATTTTGACATGTTAATGTAGGGCCCACATGTACAGACTTTTCCCCTTCACACTGACCCTTCACCCCTCTGTCGTCATGTCAACCACCACTGCAGCCCCAGGAATCCTCACCCCCATAAAGCAAAAGGCTGCAGCAGAAACAGGAAACAGTTTCAGAGAAAATAGGAAGTAAGGAGTGCACTTATAAATATGCACTTATTTAGAAAAGTAAAAACTGATGCACTTCTGTTTTATCTGAACAACACAAACTTAAAACACACTGGGAAAATATTCATATAGTAAAGGTGTCATTCTGCTGAAAACCACTTTTGGAATCTGATGGGTGACCCAGAGTTACCAACACATGCTGCGTTTGCTGCATGGTGTGTCCCCTCCACTCCACTCCTCCATCATTCATAGAAAACAACAGAGAAACCAGACCATAGACATATATGCATAGATGCACCAATGGGTGGTTTGTAACATAGCAGACCTTATGAGGTATTTTTTTTATCCACGGTAGAGATTTCTGTCATTCCATTCTACCATCCATCCTGTAGATGGCACTAATGCAAAGTTTACAATGTCTGCAGGCTGCTTCTAAGAAGCAGCTAACACCACAGGGTTAACCCTAACCCTAACCCTAGATGTTGTGTTAGCATTAGCAACTAGCATCACAGTCTTCCTAGATGTTGTGTTAGCATTAGCAACTAGCACCACAGTCTTCCTAGATGTTGAGTTAGCATTAGCAGCTAGCACCACAGTCTTCCTAGATGTTGTGTTAGCATTAGCAACTAGCACCACAGTCTTCCTAGATGTTGTGTTAGCATTAGCAACTAGCACCACAGTCTTCCTAGATGTTGTACTAGCATTGGCAACTAGCACCACAGTCTTCCTAGATGTTGTGTTAGCATTAGCAACTAGCACCACAGTCTTCCTAGATGTTGTGTTAGCATTAGCAACTAGCACCACAGTCTTCCTAGATGTTGTATTAGCATTAGCAGTTAACACCACAGTCTTCCTAGATGTTGTACTAGCATTGGCAACTAGCACCACAGTCTTCCTAGATGTTGTGTTAGCATTAGCAACTAGCACCACAGTGTTACTAGATGTTGTGTTAGCATTAGCAACTAGCACCACAGTCTTCCTAGATGTTGTGTTAGCATTAGCAACTAGCACCACAGTCTTCCTAGATGTTGTGTTAGCATTAGCAGCTAGCACCACCGTCTTCCTAGATGTTGTGTTAGCATTAGCAACTAGCACCACAGTCTTCCTAGATGTTGTGTTAGCATTAGCAGTTAACACCACAGTCTTCCTAGATGTTGTACTAGCATTGGCAACTAGCACCACAGTCTTCCTAGATGTTGTGTTAGCATTAGCAACTAGCACCACAGTGTTACTAGATGTTGTACTAGCATTAGCAACTAGCACCACAGTCTTCCTAGATGTTGTGTTAGCATTAGCAACTAGCACCACAGTGTTACTAGATGTTGTGTTAGCATTAGCAACTAGCACCACAGTCTTCCTAGATGTTGTGTTAGCATTAGCAACTAGCACCACAGTCTTCCTAGATGTTGTGTTAGCATTAGCAGCTAGCACCACCGTCTTCCTAGATGTTGTGTTAGCATTAGCAACTAGCACCACAGTCTTCCTAGATGTTGTGTTAGCATTAGCAACTAGCACCACAGTCTTCCTAGATGTTGTGTTAGCATTAGCAACTAGCACCACAGTCTTCCTAGATGTTGTATTAGCATTAGCAGTTAACACCACAGTCTTCCTAGATGTTGTACTAGCATTGGCAACTAGCACCACAGTCTTCCTAGATGTTGTGTTAGCATTAGCAACTAGCACCACAGTGTTACTAGATGTTGTGTTAGCATTAGCAACTAGCACCACAGTCTTCCTAGATGTTGTGTTAGCATTAGCAACTAGCACCACAGTCTTCCTAGATGTTGTGTTAGCATTAGCAGCTAGCACCACCGTCTTCCTAGATGTTGTGTTAGCATTAGCAGCTAGCACCACAGTCTTCCTAGATGTTGTGTTAGCATTAGCAACTAGCACCACAGTCTTCCTAGATGTTGTGTTAGCATTAGCAGCTAACACCACAGTCTTCCTAGATGTTGTGTTAGCATTAGCAACTAGCACCACATTCTTCCTAGATGTTGTGTTAGCATTAGCAGCTAGCACCACAGTCTTCCTAGATGTTGTGTTAGCATTAGCAACTAGCACCACAGTCTTCCTAGATGTTGTGTTAGCATTAGCAATTAGCACCACAGTCTTCCTAGATGTTGTGTTAGCATTAGCAACTAGCACCACAGTCTTCCTAGATGTTGTGTTAGCATTAGCAGCTAGCACCACAGTCTTCCTAGATGTTGTGTTAGCATTAGCAGCTAGCACCACAGTCTTCCTAGATGTTGTGTTAGCATTAGCAACTAGCACCACAGTCTTCCTAGATGTTGTGTTAGCATTAGCAGCTAGCACCACCGTCTTCCTAGATGTTGTGTTAGCATTAGCAGCTAGCACCACAGTCTTCCTAGATGTTGTGTTAGCATTAGCAACTAGCACCACAGTCTTCCTAGATGTTGTGTTAGCATTAGCAGCTAACACCACAGTCTTCCTAGATGTTGTGTTAGCATTAGCAACTAGCACCACATTCTTCCTAGATGTTGTGTTAGCATTAGCAGCTAGCACCACAGTCTTCCTAGATGTTGTGTTAGCATTAGCAACTAGCACCACAGTCTTCCTAGATGTTGTGTTAGCATTAGCAATTAGCACCACAGTCTTCCTAGATGTTGTGTTAGCATTAGCAACTAGCACCACAGTCTTCCTAGATGTTGTGTTAGCATTAGCAGCTAGCACCACAGTCTTCCTAGATGTTGTGTTAGCATTAGCAGCTAGCACCACAGTCTTCCTAGATGTTGTGTTAGCATTAGCAACTAGCACCACAGTCTTCCTAGATGTTGTGTTAGCATTAGCAGCTAGCACCACAGTCTTCCTAGATGTTGTGTTAGCATTAGCAACTAGCACCACATTCTTCCTAGATGTTGTGTTAGCATTAGCAGCTAGCACCACAGTCTTCCTAGATGTTGTGTTAGCATTAGCAACTAGCACCACAGTCTTCCTAGATGTTGTGTTAGCATTAGCAATTAGCACCACAGTCTTCCTAGATGTTGTGTTAGCATTAGCAACTAGCACCACAGTCTTCCTAGATGTTGTGTTAGCATTAGCAGCTAGCACCACCGTCTTCCTAGATGTTGTGTTAGCATTAGCAGCTAGCACCACAGTCTTCCTAGATGTTGTGTTAGCATTAGCAACTAGCACCACAGTCTTTCTAGATGTTGTGTTAGCATTAGCAGCTAACACCACAGTCTTCCTAGATGTTGTGTTAGCATTAGCAACTAGCACCACATTCTTCCTAGATGTTGTGTTAGCATTAGCAGCTAGCACCACAGTCTTCCTAGATGTTGTGTTAGCATTAGCAACTAGCACCACAGTCTTCCTAGATGTTGTGTTAGCATTAGCAATTAGCACCACAGTCTTCCTAGATGTTGTGTTAGCATTAGCAACTAGCACCACAGTCTTCCTAGATGTTGTGTTAGCATTAGCAGCTAGCACCACAGTCTTCCTAGATGTTGTGTTAGCATTAGCAGCTAGCACCACAGTCTTCCTAGATGTTGTGTTAGCATTAGCAACTAGCACCACAGTCTTCCTAGATGTTGTGTTAGCATTAGCAGCTAGCACCACCGTCTTCCTAGATGTTGTGTTAGCATTAGCAGCTAGCACCACAGTCTTCCTAGATGTTGTGTTAGCATTAGCAACTAGCACCACAGTCTTCCTAGATGTTGTGTTAGCATTAGCAGCTAACACCACAGTCTTCCTAGATGTTGTGTTAGCATTAGCAACTAGCACCACATTCTTCCTAGATGTTGTGTTAGCATTAGCAACTAGCACCACAGTCTTCCTAGATGTTGTGTTAGCATTAGCAGCTAGCACCACAGTCTTCCTAGATGTTGTGTTAGCATTAGCAGCTAGCACCACAGTCTTCCTAGATGTTGTGTTAGCATTAGCAACTAGCACCACAGTCTTCCTAGATGTTGTGTTAGCATTAGCAGCTAGCACCACAGTCTTCCTAGATGTTGTGTTAGCATTAGCAACTAGCACCACATTCTTCCTAGATGTTGTGTTAGCATTAGCAGCTAGCACCACAGTCTTCCTAGATGTTGTGTTAGCATTAGCAACTAGCACCACAGTCTTCCTAGATGTTGTGTTAGCATTAGCAATTAGCACCACAGTCTTCCTAGATGTTGTGTTAGCATTAGCAACTAGCACCACAGTCTTCCTAGATGTTGTGTTAGCAGCAGCATTTAGTTTAAATAATCTACAAATATAAAATATATAGTTTATGTAGTGTACTATTGGTTATAATGGTAGATACCGTCCATTCCTACATAGTCGACTCATTGACTGGTGGCGGCCATCTTGGATCAGTGCCACTGGCTCCGACAGTTCATTACTTAATGATGTGCTTATACAACTCAAACTGTCATAAATCGCTCATTGTCATTGACCAGCTAGCTCGCTAACCATCCAGATATAAATAGAAATAAACCCAGTTCAGATGTGCTCAGTTTTTATTAACATTACATTTACAGATTTACGTTGCATTTAAGTACAATTACCATATTTTCTGGACCATAAGCTGCTACTTTTTTCATATGTTTTGAACCACGAGGTTTATACAAAGGTGCAGATATTCTGTGGATTTTTCTTCCAGCGCTAGGGGGCGCTCTAAGTGGAATTAGAATCAAAACTACTCAGACAATCAATGCAAAGAAGAATATCTACTTTTTCTTTAACAGACAGAACACTGACGACAAATGATCAACTTAATTATTTTTCAAGTCTCTCTCTTTCTCTCGTCGTGTTAAAAGTCACTGTTGGAATAAAATGTTTTCAGGTACAAACATGTTTACAGTTAAATCCTTCTGCACATGCAGTAAATATAGGATTTTAAACAGATATGTGTTTTATAACCTGGTGCAGCTTTTATTATATTTTTTAAAAATACAGCAGATGCAGCTTATATACAGGTGAGGCTTATAGTCCAGAAAATACAGTATTATTTTTGTATAATTGTACTACTACTCTATTACTGTTTAAAAATGGATCTGAGACCATTTCCTTAACCAGTAAACAGTTGTGTGTATTAACAGAGGATGATGATGTAGAGCTGCTTAGATCATAGGTAGTCTGTGTTTATTTAACCGTTACTATAACAACCTGCTAACAATATACTATTCCTTCCACCCATCTTACCTGTGAACAGTTTCATCTCAGGAGTGGTTGTGTCCTTACAGTTCTCATTAGATCATCCATAGACTGAACACCGTCCACCATCTTTGGTGAAACTGTTGGGAGTCAGAAGGAGAGGTGTGTTGAGAAGAAAAAACAGCATTGCAAAAATTATCCTGAGCATCTTGTACAGTAGCTACATGTGTGAGGTTTCTAAAAAAATAAAACAGTTTGGTAACCTGTTTACATTTCAGTGAATAATTCCACCTTTGAGTTTCATCAGTTCCTTTCGTAGATGTTTATGCTGCCTCTGCTGGACCCCATCCAAGACGGTGGCGCTGCAGCCATTTCTATAAATATCTACTTTATCTGAATGGATGTTGATGAAACTTTCAGGAACGGCAGATAATGGATCAAGGAAGAACCCATTAGATTTTGAGCAATGAAGGTCAAAGGTCAAAGTCACACTGAAGTTCAAAGTCTAAAACACAGTGGTAATATCTCAGGTGTTTTTTTCATTCACATGGTCTAACCTTTGACCCCTAACATTCAGACATCAGATGGGTCAACACCTATACCCCTAACCTTTGACCCCTAACCTTCAGACAGATGGCTCAACACCTATGGCTCCATCATGTCAATTTTTGAAGTCACATGACGTAAAGCTAATGTGTATTTGTAAAGTTTGGGACCTTTGACCTTAAATCAGGGCTATTGACACATTTGATTAAATCTGAAAATAGACTGTTTCATATTAGATATCAGATGAAAAATATACAATATTGTTGCTACGCCACGTCACATTCTTTATTACGGATCCCCATTAGTCCTTATCTTGGTAAGGACTATTCTTCCTGGGGTCCAGACACACATATGTGACCCCCCACCAGTAAACCAGTCATAAGTGTGTGTAAATCCAAACAGAGTTATGTGTGTATCTTGGTAGAGTGGAAACTAAGGTTTAAGATGGTGAAAAAATGATGTTTCTATCACAAGTAGAACCAAAGTTATGGTCATTTTAATATCCACATTTGGACATATTTTACAATTTGCATATTTTTAGATATTGTCCGTTAAAGTTTTGGACTGTTTTGGGGTAGGAAGTCCTTAGCAACGCATAATAATTTGTATCCGATTGACACAAATTGTTGACAGATGTTAAAGGACACTCTGATGGACATGTCACAGAAGTTTTATATATTATAATAATAGGACAGAAGTGTGACGTATTATAATCATTTGGCTTACACCATTGGACAGAACATTCAATATAAGCTTTTACCTCGTACCAAACACTTGGGTGTTTACCCACGGAACGGAGATCGTTTTGTTCGGCGAAAAGAGGTGGAAGTCGTCTTTGTCTTTGCTCAGCAATACCTGAACTTTTGTCACTGCTTAAATAATTGACTCAATAAACACCTTTATTGATTGGATTTCAATGTAATGACCACAGGAAGTGAACATAGAGGTGTTAAGGTACCGTTTTTTGATAAGGTGTAAACACTAATAACAAATCACCTTCCAGCCTAAATTTGGCTGTAGCTCTGAACGGCTCAGCGCCACTTATGCCTGGTTTGGTGGTGGTGGGTCACATTTATGACAAGCAAAACATAATACAATAATTTAGAGAATTAGATAAATGACAAACAACAAAATAAAACAAAATAATAAGAATAAAATATTTTACAGATACAAACGATACTTTGACTTTTCAAAAGCTTAAAAAATATATAATTTCTTTACTAATAATGGCCTCCTTTATTTTCTCCATTTCTTTTGTTGCTCATGTTTGGTGGGAGCCACTGCTCTGTACATGACAGATCTAAGTGCCTCAGTTGTTGGTAGAGGGTTAGGGTGAAATAAGCACTCAATGCATGGCCATGCCTTTCCTTAGTGGTTTGTAGCTGTGACACCAAATTATTAGCTTTTCCCCCCATGGTAAATATTAAACAAAAAAGTGACCAAACTATAAGCAAATCTTTGTTCTACTGTCATCCAAGACAGCGTTTGATGCATCCCCTCTACCCGACTCCTTCCTGAGCAACAGAGAGCGAGTCGTGCTGCTCTATTCTGTGTTTTTTAAGTCTTGTTGTGAGGCGCTAGACCAGGGGTGTCCAAATCCAGTCCTCGAGGGCCGGTGTCCTACATGTTTTATATGTTTCCCTCTTCCACATGATTCAGTTTAACCCTTTAACTCCTGAAACTTTAGCAGTTCCACAGTAAAAAACAATTAAAATAAGCAACAAAATGAACAAAAATGGCCAAAGTCGTCGATAAAATAAAATAAAAAAAGAATACACTGACAAAATAATTAGTAACATGAACAAAGTAAGACACCGTTTTTTTGTTCATTTTGTTGCTCATTGTTTATTTTTTATTTTATTCTTTTTTTTCCTCTTTAATTTTGCTCCATTTGTGTCTTACTAATTATATCGTCAGTTTATTATTCATTATTATTCATTATTCATTCAGTTGGTAGAGTGGGTCGCCCAATGACCGAGAGGTTGGCGGTTCGCGTCCCGGCTCTGGCTGTCCACATGTCGAAGTGTCCTTGGGCAAGACACTGAACCCTGACTTCGGCCCCCAGTAGGACTGACCTTTGACCTTAGAAACCTACTGGTGTATGAATGGGTGAATGAGAGGCTAATGTAAAGTGCTTTGAACACCATGAAGTTGGAAAAGCGCTATATAAATGCAGTCCATTTACCATTTACCATTTTTGTTCATTTTATTGATGACTTTGGCCATTTTTTTTGATGTTGTTGCTTATTTTAATTCTTTTTACTGTGGAACTGCTAAAGTTTCAGGAGTTAAAGGGTTAAACTGAATCATGTGGAAGAGGGAAATATCTAAAACATGTAGGACACCGGCCCTCGACAACTGGATTTGGACACCCCTGCGCTAGACCATATTATTGGGCAGTAGTCAAGACATGACAATACTAAATACAACTCCATTGATTATGTGTTGACCAAGAAAATGTTTCATCCATTGTCACACCCAACAATTTGGCCTCTCTAACCTGTTCAATACTATTACCCTGTATAAATAGATGGAGTTCCAGATTTGATCTTAACATATATCTTGACCCAAATATTATATCTTAGTTTTAGCAACATTCAGTTTAGGTCTATTCTCACTGACTCTCCTCTCTCTCTCCTCTTGCAGTAGTTTGTTCACAGACACAACATTTTCTCCTGGATCATACAATGTAGTGTCATCGGCATAGATTTCCATGGCTGCTGTTGTTAAGTACATAAGATAAATCATTAACATAAATTGAGTACAGTAATGGGCCAAGGCAACTCCCCTGGGGGACACCGCTTTGCACAGTCACCATGTCTGAAATAGAGCCATTAAATTGCACACATTGTTGCCTATTACTCAAATAGTTTTCCATTAACTTAATAGCACTAAACTCAAATGTATATGCCGATAGCTTAATAGCTTGTGGTCTAAGATATCAAATGCTGCATTAAAATCCAGGAGCACGGCCCCAACCATTAACTTTCTATCGATATATTTTAAACAGTTGTCAATCATCGATGTTAGAGCCGTGCTCGTGCCAGCTCTATATGCACGTTGGGACTCCGTGTTGATGTTATTGACTTCAAGGTAGTGTTGAATCTGTCTACACATGACTTTCTCCATCAGTTTACTTAATATAGGTAGAATACTCACAGGCCTGCTATTTGGACCAGTGAAGGTCTCTCAACTGAGACCTTTGCAATCTTCCACATCTGTGGGAAAACACCATGATCAAGACATAAATTGAAAATATGACTAACAGGAACAGCAATCAACTTGGTTGCTCGACACAGCAACCTACCATCCAAATGATCAACTCCACTTGGTTTATCACTTTGAAATGAAGATAACAACTACTCCCACCCTCATAAATCTAAACTCACACACCTTGTCCTTCATAATTGTATTTTTTATAATAGAGTCTGAAAGCCCACCGCTAACAAGAGTCATCTGATTTCTAATTGAATTAACTTTATTAGTGAAGAAGTTATTAAAATAATTAGCAATATCAAGAGGTTTAGTTATAAACACTCCTTCAGCTTCTATAAATGAGGGAACTTTGTTCTTTGAATCTCTACCCGTAACTTCATTTAGTGTTCTCCATCGTTTCTTGCTGTCATTTTTACATTCCATTACTTTAATTTGATAATACTCTTTTTTCTTTTGTCTATTCATTTTTGTTATTTTATTCCTAAGAATCTGATACTTTTCTACACTTTTTTAGCTCCTCATCAAGCCAAGGAGCTTTGATTTTTCTAACAGTGATCCTTTTTTTTGGGGGGGGGGGCCTGTTTATCACAAATATTTGTAAATAATGTTGTGAAAGTTGATATTGCATCTTCTGTGTCTCTTCTATCCAAAACCAATTTCCAATTTGCAACTTTCAGATCATAAACAATTTTATCCTCTGAAAATGTTTTATACATTCTTTTATAAATAATCTTCAGGCCTGTTTTGGGTACCTTTGTTTTCCAAGTTGTAGCTATCAAATTCTGATCACTAATACCCACGGATACAGAAATGGCTTTAGAACATTTATCAGGAACATTTGTTCAAAAATGATCAATAAATGTGGATGAACACAGAGCCTCACTATAGGTTGTATACAGTAATAGCCTCACTCAATTTACGTTTCAAAGAACAATTGCTTGAAAACCAATCTATATTCATGTCTGCTGCAAAAAATAAATCCTAATTATAATCAGTAACGTTCTGTAGCATTGTGCAAATCTTATCCAAATAATCCATTCCAGAACTTGGAAGCCTATAGCAGCAGCATGTAAGTATAGGTTTCATATGTGCTAATTGTAGAGCTTCGACACCCTCCATTCCTAAATCTTTTCTGATCTTGGCCAGTATCTGTTCTCGAATGTAAAATGCTGTCCCTCCCTATCCAACCTAAATATATTATAACCTTGGATAGCCAATTCAGAATCATCTATATTTTCATTTAAGTGTGTTTCAATAATGGCCATGACATGTATATTGTTTTCAATCATAATTAAACCCAACTCAATGACCTTGTTTCTTAAACTGCATATATTTAAATGGTAGGTTAATAGCCATATTAGAAAATATGATCAACATCAAAATAAAGAAAAATAAAAAAGTAAAGATAAAAAAGTCATAGTGTTGTGGGTCAACATACCACAATAATACATAATTCACAGTTCTCATCACAAGCTTTAGTTCTTGGATCTTGTTACTGAAGCTGCAAATATTTAAATGAGCGATCAATAAGCCTTTCCCTTTGATACTTGTATTAGAGCTCATAAACAGTTAAAATAAAGTCAGAAAAACAACAAATAGTTCTCATACCCGAGGAGCCATCTACACCGCACATTTAATTCTATTTTTCCCAGTCACCATTTTTGGGGTTGAGGTGGAGACACTAGGTCACAGGTGTCAAACATAAGGCCCGGGGGCCAAATGCGGCCCGCCAAAGGGTCCAGTCTGGCCCCTGGGATCAATGTGTGAAATGCAACAATTCCACTGAAGTTAATTAATAATCAAAGTAGTTCATATCATTGATGCCAATTCAATCTAAAGTGGATGAGACTAGTAAAATATTATCATAATCACCTAGAAATAATGGAAACCAACCTTAAAGTAAGTTTCCTTTCTATTTTAGTGTAAAATAAAGTAAAAAAAAATATGTGAATAAACCAAAATGTTTGCGGAATTTTACCAACATTCAACCTGTTACTGAATGTTGTGTATATTTGTACGTCGACTGTGATCTGTAAGTTGTGATGCATGTCTATAAATGACAAACTAAAGCATAATATTGTCGACATTGAACTTATTTTTCTTAAGAATTTACAGGTTGTTCATATTTGTTTGTGTTACGTTCATGTACAATTTGTAGATGTGACCATTTTTATTGGAGAATTTGGCTTTTTTTCTTCACTCAAAAACACAGAAATCTTTGCCGTTAACATTATTTCATACATTTTTATCTTGTTATTTATATTATTTTACTGGTCTGGCCCACTTTATACCATATTAAGATGAATGTGGCCTCTGAACTAAAATGAGTTTGACACCCCTGCACTAGGTTGATGGTTGAGTATAAGGCTGATGTTGTTACCTGTGAGGGGGTGGTCCACTCTCTCACGTCGTTCCCTTGGAGGATGAACAATCAGTTTATCATACCTAAAATAGCCAATGTTTCTTTTTTGCCTTTCCTCCTTCAACTGGGGAAGTTGCTCCCTCCTCCTCTGTCTCACCAAGTCTGAGAAGTCCTCATTGATATAAAGACCTGTGCCCCTCATCTTCATACTCCTTTCCACTCTTGCTGTCGCGAGGATACCCTCTTTGTCTCTAAAATTCCTGAACTTCACCACAATTGGTCGCCTTCTCCCCTTCCTGTCGTCCTTCCTTCCTGTCCGATGGGCTCTCTCGATGGGGATGGAATTTAACTTTAGCACCTTGGTGAGCACCTCATGGACTTTTGCCTCAGAGACAGACCACGTCTCATCAGCTGCCTCCTCGATCCCTTCGAAAACAAGGTTATTTCACCTAGATTAGTTTTCAATGTAGTCCGTTTTCTTTTCAAGACTAACCAGTCCATCACAAAGTACCTTAAGGTTTTTCTCCAGATCATAGTTGTAACTGGTGTTTTTATTGACCTTCATTTTGATGTCATCTACTTCTTTTTGTGTGAACTGGACACTGTCCTTTAATTCCTGGATATTCCTTGTCATGGTGTCTAGGCGCTCGTTCGTGGCTTTCATCATCATTTGCGTGAAACTGTTCCTTTGGTCTGTCATATTCTGTGGAATGTGTTTTGTGCTGGTCCAACAACTGTGTAACCAGTAGTGTTGTGCGGGCTACCCACTGGCCAGCGGATATCCGCGGGTGACCCGTCAGTCGGGTGGGCTGGGTCGCAGTATTAATACATATTGCAGATGCGGGTGGGGCGGGTCAGGGACGATCAATACCCGCTGAGGTGTGTGTGTGTGTGTGTGTGTGTGTGTGTGTGTGTGTGTGTGTGCTCGGCTCGCGCATGTGCAAGCCCGTCAGTTCCTGTTTTGAATGCTGTTTTATCCCAACTTTTTGTTATTTGTTATTAGCGCCAAAATCTCACTGAACACTCAGAGATAAGAGTGAAAATGTCGGACTTGATCAGGGAGAAGATTAAAACAGGCGATGCGAAGGTTGTACGGAAACGTTGTATGTGTTGGCTTTATAGAGTGATGATGTGGGTGGAGTCTATTTTATGTGCTGGAGTGCATATTGAGACGTTAGAAAGGAGGCAAAAATGATGCTTCATGACTTTTAACATTAGAAGCACAAGGTAAAGATGCTGTGAATGTACTATGTGAGTTTAGAGACAAATTTAAGCTCGCGGGTTGATAGCGGGCGGGTTGGGTTTATCCATACATCACATCATGCGGGTTGGGCGGGGCGGGCCTAGCTGCGTCTTGGGTTTGGGCGGGGCGGGTTTTTGTAAAACCCCCTAACCGTGCATCACTAGTAACCAGCTTTGTGACTGCATCCATGTTAAGAAGCACTGACATGTCCCTCCGTTACCAGTGACACACCATTTTCATGCTCATTCTCACTCTCTTTCATCATGTCCAACACCTTTCTTTGTTTGCTTTTACGTGGCATCATTAGCAACCTCCAGAAATCTGACAGTAGCAGGGTTAGCAGAATGATAATTGTACCTTAAGGTTGCCACTGGGCCTGGTGCCGCTTCACCGAGGTCCGACCTCCACCACCGATCCAGTTCAATGTGGCACGTCACAACTAATCAAATATTGAAATGGACAGATGAACTGAACCCAGAATTTTTTTACAACCTTTTTTTAGACCCTCAAAGGCAGTGGTTCTCAAATGGGGGCATGCGTACCCCTGCAGGTACGTGGAGGTACTGCAGAAGTATGTGAAGCTTTTGAAAATTCTTTAAAAAAAGTAAGTACTGTATTTTCCACACTATAAGGCACATTAAGAGAAGTCAAATCACCAAATTAAATGTCCACATTATGAAATAAAGAGTGAAACTCATCAGATAAAAACATACAAGTTTGAGTTTCAAAAAATCAGACACCGATTTTTACAACACTGTTTTCTTCCAAAAATGTTTGTCAATGTCAGGGGGTACTGGACTAAAAATATGTTTGTAAGGAGGACCATGACTGGAAAACTTTGAACAACTACTGGTCTAAGGGACTGCTATTGATCCATATAATATAAATGGAAAAAATAATATCCTGTTTTTATTAAACATGGAAAATCACATTTGAACAATGTTTCATTAGTTTTGCATCATACAACGTCCTGTTTTTTTAATATTGAGTTTCATCAAAAATGACTGAAAAATCAAACCTTGGCAGAGGTGTGCTGTCTGTGACCGACTTGTTCTGGATTAAACTGGAATAAAAACGTTAGTGAAGCTGTGGTTCTGAAATTCAAAAGTAAAACTGTAAAAACTTCCTCTTAAATTTTTATTAAAAATGACTGAAGTACAACAACAACAAAAGAAGAAGCACGGACAAAATACAAAAGTGAAAAAGACAAATGTGAGAAATGTGAGGGTGTTACAGCTGAACTGTCCACGTCAAGAGGAGGGTCAAAGGTCAAACCTTCAGCTTCATTTAATGGACAAACATTTCCTGTTTCCTGTTCAGTAGTTTTTACTAAATTCACTACGACTTCAACTGATGAACCAACAGGAGACCTTCTGTGTGTGTGTGTTTGGGGGGGGGGTAAAGGCCCAGTGTGTTCAGTCGGTGGTGGTGCGTCGGTACCAAAATCGTGCTCTGAAGTCGTCGCTGCAGGTCATGAACCCAGGGTTTGTAGGCGAGTGGACGATGCAGCGGACGATGTTGTTGTGTCCCAGCGACAGTAGGTTCTTGCGCTCGGCCGTTCGAGAGTCCCAGCAGCACAGGCTGATGGTGCGCTCGTCTGGAAGGAGGACGTAGTCCTCTGTGTGGTTGAACACACCCTGAGTACGATGCATCTGACGACCGCTGAGACCCGCACCTGAAAAACACACATAAAGGGGTCTGCACATTTCTGACAAACAAATATCATGCTTTTAAAACTAATTTAAAACCTTTGAGTATAAAAAAAATTAGACCACTACTGCAGAACAAACACATACAGTAAAAAAAAAAAAAATAAATAAATAAAAGCAGACCAAGTTAAATTCAAAACCCACAGTTTACCTTTAGCATAGCGGTTGCACCCACAGTATTTCTGCCTTTAGCATAGCAGTTGAACCCACGGTAATTTTACCTTAAGCATAGCGGATGAACCCACAGTTCTACATTTAGCATAGGGGTTGAACCGACAGTATTTCTACCGTTAGCATAGCAGTTGAACCGACAGTATTTCTACCGTTAGCATAGCGGTTGAACCCACAGTTCTACATTTAGCATAGGGGTTGAACCCACAGTATTTCTACCGTTAGCATAGCAGTTGAACCGACAGTATTTCTACCGTTAGCATAGCGGTTGAACCCACAGTATTTCTACCGTTAGCATAGCGGTTGAACCCACAGTATTTCTACCGTTAGCATAGCGGATGAACCCACAGTTCTACATTTAGCATAGGGGTTGAACCGACAGTATTTCTACCGTTAGCATAGCGGTTGAACCGACAGTATTTCTACCGTTAGCATAGCGGTTGAACCCACAGTATTTCTACCGTTAGCATAGGGGTTGAACCCACAGTATTTCTACCTTTAGCATAGGGGTTGAACCCACAGTATTTCTACCTTTAGGCCTTTAACCCTTTCATGTTAGCGTCATTGTTGCTAATGTCATTTACCACATCCTTTCCATGTCTCTTCATATTCAGTCATTGTTTTTGACCAACTGTTGTATTTGTTCTCCTCAAACACACTTATTACTGAACTGTCACTTCCTGGTCTGGGTTCATGTTCACTAGTGTTGTGAGTCGATTCTTTTGAATGGATCTTTAAAATGAATGACAGGAGCCGAGTCGTAGCTGACTGGGATCCGTTCTATTTGTCATTCTTTTTTTTACCTATGTCAGATTTCACACACACACACACACACACACACACACACACACACACACACACAGACAAAAGCTCCACCTTTGTCCCCCTACAGAGAGAGAGAATCATGCAGAAGCCCCTCCCACGGTCTGATGCTTGCTGCTCTGTGATTGGTCAACCAACATTCTAGTGCAGGGAATACTTGCGTGTAAATGTACTTGCTTCTTTGTAGGCGAGTATTCCCCACCCTAGAACGTTGATTGACCAATCACAGCGCAGCAGGGGGCAAACAGTGGGAGGGGCTTGTGTGTCTGTCAATGGCGGGAAGATCAAAATTCAGTTAATTAAATCACACAACTTTCCTGCGCTTTTGTTTGTTCAGAGACTGAAAGAAATATAATAATATATTTAAAATGAGTCAAGGTGGGTTAAGTGGTGGGTAAAGAGTTCAGCGTCTTGATGGCCTGGGGGACGAAGCGCTTCCTTTCTGTTTTTACGCTGCAGGACCTGAGGCGTTTACCCGATGGTAGCCACTGAAATAACAGGAGTGAACTTCCAGTTTCACTCATTGAAACTACTTTTTTAATTCTTTTTAATAACACATTATTATGCTGTGTAAAAAAAATCTGTGACTTTTCCAAAACTTTCAAGTTTTTTTTTTTACTTTTTCAGAACTGGAATTTTTTAAAATTTCAAAACTTTTCCAGGTTTTTCAAAACGTATGAACCCCGAGTATTCAGTATAGTCCAGCATAGTCCAGTAGATACCAGTATAGTTCGGTATAGTCCAGTATAGTCCAGTGTAGTCCAGTATATACCAGTATAGTTCGGTATAGTCCAGTATAGTCCAGTGTAGTCCAGTATATACCAGTATAGTTCGGTATAGTCCAATATAGTCCAGTAGATACCAGTATAGTTCGGTATAGTCCAGTATAGTCCAGTATAGTCCAGTAGATACCAGTATAGTTCGGTATAGTCCAGTATAGTCCAGTGTAGTCCAGTATATACCAGTATAGTTCGGTATAGTCCAATATAGTCCAGCATAGTCCAGTAGATACCAGTATAGTTCGGTATAGTCCAGTATAGTCCAGTAGATACCAGTATAGTTCGGTATAGTCCAATATAGTCCAGCATAGTCCAGTAGATACCAGTATAGTTCGGTATAGTCCAGTATAGTCCAGTAGATACCAGTATAGTTCGGTATAGTCCAGTATAGTCCAGTATAGTCCAGTGTAGTCCAGTGTAGTCCAGTGTAGTCCAGTGTAGTCCAGTATCTACCAGTACAGTCCAGGATAGTTCAGTATAGTCCAGTATTCAATTCAATTCAAACAACTTTATTAGTCCCTCTAGGGGCAATTCAGTTCAGCAGTTCATCCAATCATGCATTTCATTTCCGCACAGAAAGTTTCAGGGAGACCTCACAGAGACACGAAGCACCATACACATATACAATACAAGTGCATAGTGAAGATAAAATTAAATTTAAAAAAGTAAAATTTATAATTAGAAAATTAAAAATAAATAAATAAATTTAAAAATTAAAATTATTGCACTGTACCCATCACGCACTGACTAATCCAATTTAATAGTGATATTGCACGTTCCATAAGGTAGGATTAAGATTTAAAAGACTGATGGCTGCTGGGACAAACGACTTAAAAAAGCGGTTCGTTTTCCTGGGTGGAGCTTCAAAGCGACGTCCTGAGGGCATCAGTTTAAATTCCCCAGACAAAATGTGGTCATGCTGATCAATAATACCTTTGGCCTTATTGATCACCCTCTTGTCCCAAAGGGAACCTAAGTCTTCTTGCCTCACACCAATAATCTTTGAGCAGGTTTTTACAATGCTGTTAAGGCCATTCTTATCTTTCACATTCAAGCCATAAAACCAACAAATGAATGAAAAGGTCACAATGCTTTCAATAAAAGACTTATAAAACAGACATTGAATCTTAGTACAGACCTGGAAAGAACTCAACTTCCTGAGTAAATACGTCCTTTGTTGACATTTTTTTTACTATCGTGTCAGTGTTCACCTCAAATTTGAGTTGGGAGTCAAATGTTGTACCCAAGTATTTGTAGGAGTCAACAATCTCCACCTTTTTGCCATGAATAGAAAGGGCAACTGGCTCAGTGCACTTCTTCCTAAAATCAATGATAAGCTCCTTTGTCTTTGACACGTTCAGATCTAAAAAATGATCATCACACCAGCTGATGAAGGCAGGGAGAGCTCTGCCGTGATCTGCAGCTGGACCATAGTATATATATATATATATAGTGCTGTATATACCAATATAGTCCAGGATAGTTCGCTATAGTTCAGTATAGTCCAGTATAGTGCAGTATATACCAGTATAAACTAGTATAAATATAGTCCAGTATATACCAGTATAGTGCAGTACAGTTCACTATAGTCCAGTATAGTACAGAAAAGTCCAGTATACTCCAGTATAGTCCAATATCCTCAAGTACAGTCCAGTCTAATCCAGTATAGTCCAGTATACACCAGTGTAGTCAGGTATACTCTAGTATAGTTCAGTATAGTCCAGTGTAGTCCACTGTAGTCCAGTGTAGACCAGTATAGTTCAATATAGTACAGTATACTCCAGTAGTCGAATATCCTCAAGTACAGTCCAGTCTAATCCAGTATAGTCCAGTACAGCCCAGTGTAGTTTAGTATAGTCAAGTGTAGTTCAGTATAGTCTCGTATAGTCCAGTACACACCAGTGTAGTCCAGTATACTCCAGTGTAGACCACTGCAGTCCACTGTAGTTCAGTATAATCCAGTATAGTCCAGTGTAGACCAATGTAGTCCACTGTAGTTCAGTATAGTCCAGTATAGTTCAATATACTCCAGTATAGTCCATTAAACATCAGTACAGTTCAGTGTAGTCCAGTATAGTTTAGTATAGTCCAGTATAGTGCAGTGTAGTCCAGTATAAACCAGTATATACCAGTATAGTTCACTATTGTCCAGTATAGTCTGTATAATACAAAAAAGTCCAGTATACTCCAGTATAGTCCAATATCCTCAAGTACAGTCCAGTCTAATCCAGTATAGTCCAGTACAGTAGAGTATTCTCCAGTATAGTTCAGTATACTCCAGTATACACCAGTGTAGTCCAGTATACTCTAGTATAGTCCAGTATAGTTCAGTATAGTGCAGTAAATGGTAATGGACTGTACCTCCATAGCGCATTTTATTCACCACTTGGTGCCCAAATCGCTTTACAATTCCTCACATTCACACACACACTCATACACCAGTAGACAGCTCCTGCCAATACACCGGTGCTGCCTGACCCTACTGGAAGCAACTTAGGGTACAGTGTCCTGCCCAAGGACACTTCGACATGTGGACAGCCAGAGCCGGGACGCAAACCTCAAACCCTTCGATCATTGGACGATATGCTCTACCAACTGAGCCACAGCTGTCCAGTATAGTTTAGTATAGTCCAGTATGTATGTAAAAAAAAAAATAAAAATGTTCCTCTCGCCCCACGTGGGCGGTGTCTCCTTCAGACTCGGGTCCTCTACCAGAGGTCTGGGAGCCTGAGGGTTCTGCGCAGGATCTTAGCTGTTCCTAACAATGTTCTCTTTTGGACACAGATCTCTGATGTTGTTCCTGGTATCTGCTGGAGACATTGTCCCAGCTTGGGGGTCACTGCCCCTAGTGCCCCCATCACTACTGGTACCACTGTTGCCTTCACACTCCACATTTTCTCTAACTCCTCTTTCAGCCCTTGATATTATGTATATATATATAAACTTTATATAAACTTTATTACAGGCTCAAGGCCCACAAGGGAATCACAATACAAACAATTATACAAAGAAAACCAATTCACATTCATATACATACAACCATTAAAAAATTAATAAATACATTTAAAGAGAGAAGAGAAGCTTATCCAAAATGTTAATAAACCAACCCACATTCACAGACATACTCTTGATCTGATCTTAACACTTGGTGTTGAAATTAATGACCTCGTCGTTTTTACCCATAATCCCATACTCTCAGATCACTTTTTAATGACCTTCCAGGTTTTGTTTGAGGATATTTCTACCTCAGTGATTAAAACACAAATGAAAAGGATACTATGTGACCGTGCTGTCTCAAAGTACAAAGAGTTAATTCAGTCACTAATTGTGTCTATGTCATGTGATTATGTAAAGGACACATTTAGTCCCAGTATAAGTGATGAGTTAGTCGATAGTACCATGCTCACACTACAAACTACGTTAGATATAGTTGCCCCCCTTAAGTTAAAAACTACTAAGATTAGATGAACCTCCCCATGGTACAACGCTGACACTCGCTCCATTAAACAAACAACATGTAAATTAGAGGCAATGGAGGCGATCCAACTTAGAAGATTCTCTTAATGCCTGTAAAAATATCTTAATAAAGTATAATCCATCTTTACATACAGCCAAAACTAGATATTACTCATCCATAATAGAAGAAAACCAGAATAATCCTAGATTCCTGTTCAGTACTGTAGCCAGACTGACAAACAGACACACCTCCGTGGAACCAGTTATTCCATCCACGCTCCATTCTGATGATTTCCTGCAGTTCTTTAACAATAAAATATCAACTATTAGAGACAAAATACACACATTTCTCCCAAATATTAGATCAGAAAAAGTAGCGCTTTCAAACCTAGGCCTTTTTATAAATCCCTCTGTAACACTAAATCATTTCACCACTGTAGACCAAACTGATGTCATATCTATTATCATGTCTTCCAAATCATCACCTGCCTCTTAGATCCAATTACAACTAAACTCTTTAAACAGATTCTGCCCCTAATTATTAGCACTGTCCTAAATATAATTAACACTTCATTAATTACTGGATATGTGCCACAGTCATTTAAATATGCTGTTATTAAACCAATTCTGAAAAAGCCTACCCTAGATCCTGACATTCTAGACAATTCTAGGTCTATATCCAATTTGCCCTTCCTGTCAAAGGTTTTAGAACGAGTAATAGTTAAACAGCTGTGCCAATACCTGCAGGATAATAGTTTATTTGAACAGTTTCAGTCTGGCTTTCGTGCCCATCATAGCACTGAAACAGCGTTAGTTAAAGTTACTAATGACTTATTATTAGCCGCTGACATGGGATTAATATGGGTCCTGGTGTTATTAGACCTTAGTGCAGCCTTTGACACCATTGACCACAGTATCTTAGTGCACAGATTAGAATGTGATATAGGTATTAGAGGAGCAGCCCTCTGCTGCTTTAAATCATATTTATCTAATCACTACCAATTTGTTAACGTTAAACAATCATCGCAGTCCTCCAGAGTTAATTATGGAGTTCCCCAAGGGTCAGTCCTTGGGCCTATTTTGTTTACACTATATATGCTCCCTTTAGGTAACATTAGAAATCATGGCATTAATTTTCATTGTTATGCAGATGACACACAGCTATATTTATCGATTAAACCTGATCAGACCAGGCAAATAGATAAAGTACTTGTGTACAAGACATAAAAATTTGGATGAGTGCCAATTATCTTTTACTGAACCCTGAAAAAACTGAAGTCGTTATAATTGGTCCTAAAAATGCGAGAGACTCCTTAACTGACCACATAGTTACTGTAGACAACTTAAGTGTAACACCCAGTGACACAGTTAAACATTTAGGAGTTTTATTTGATCCAGATCTTTCATTCAAAGGGTCAGAGGTCAGGGCACATTAACCAAACATGCAGAACAGCCTTCTTTCACCTGCGCAACATTAGCCAAAATTAGGAATATTCTGTCTAAAACGACTGCAGAAAAATTAATTCATGCATTTGTTACATCACCATTAGATTATTGTAACTCCTTACTTGTAGCGTGTCCTAAATATTCCCTAAAAAGCTTCAACTGGTTCAAAATGCAGCAGCAAGATTATTAACAGGATCAAATAGAAGAGAACACATCACCCCTGTGCTCCAAACCCTGACCCCTGACCCCTAACCCTATCACCCCTGTGCTCCAAACCCTGACCCCTGACCCCTGACCCCTAACCCTATCACCCCTGTGCTCCAAACCCTTCACTGGCTACCAGTTGAGTCTAGAATTGAATTTAAAATCCTCCTCCTTACATATAAAACCATTAATGGTATGGGTTAGGGTTAGGGGTCAGGGGTTAATGGTATGGGCCCCTCTTATCTTAAAGATGATCTGGTTCCGTACCAACCCAATAGAACCCTTCGTTCTCAGAATGCAGGTTTATTGAAAGTTCCTAGGGTTTCTAAAAGTACAGTAGGAGCTAGAGCCTTTAGTTACCATGGTTACTGTCTTATGGAATCATCTTCCCTTTAATATTAAAGACGCAGAAACAGTCTCTACATTTAAAATTAGGCTTAAAACATTCCTGTTTGAGAAAGACTATGGTCAGGTTAGTTAAAAATGATGTGACTCATATATCATGTATACATGATGTATGAGTCACAGTTCAGTCTAGGCTGCCCTAGGAGTTAGAATGCTGGGGGAAGTACAGACACTGAGTTCTTTCTTCTCTTTCTCTCTCTCACACCTGTTTCTGTAACTTTTATAACATATCTTTCATACCAAGTCTGTTCATGACTAGTCACCTGGTGCCCCCCCCCCCTCCCCCCCCTGGGGGGAGTGGTGGCTCTCCTGACAGTGTCTGCACGGGAGCCATGGACGACAGGATCTGCAGTATCTCGCCTGTGCCGACCTGTGACCCCGGACCACCGCCCCTGCCTGTCTGGACCAGCCCCCCTTCCTGCATTTATACATGGACGGATTTATAGTCTGTCCGTCCATGGGAGTGGATCTGTCCTTCAATGTGGTTCTCCTCAAGATTTCTTCTTTTTCCCACTGGGTTTGGAAGTTTTTTCTTCCCGAGAAGGAGGGTCTAAGGACAGGGGATGCCTGGGACTTTTCATGTATTTCTGTAGTTGATTGTGTTTTTGTAAAGCCCTCTGAGACGACTTTGTTGTGATTTAGGGCTTTATAAATAAAATTGAATTGAATTGAATTAATGGAGGGATTCGTACTAGTGCTCCCAGATTGTAGATAAGTACCTAACAGAGCTACAACTTGGATCTACTAGTTGTGCAATTAGCGTATTCATAGAGCGGTCCAGCCTGCCTATGAATTTAAATGTGAGATGTCTCAGCAGTGCCATGACAGTAGTTCGGTGTAGTTTACAGAACAACCCACTAGCTCTAGTACTTCTTGGTTTCTTTAACCCTTGTGCGGTCCTTCGTAAAAGGCACACTGGCTGTGTCCTACAATCGGGTCTTAAAAACACAGATTCCAAAGCTCAGTTCCATAGACTCATCACCCCACCCCCCAAGGATATATTACTGTTTTCAATAGTAAGCAATGGCATCCTACAGTACGTATAAAAAGGTACCTTTGTGAACCACCGGGTCTCTTTGACCCGAAGGACCGCACAAGGGTTAAGAGAATGGTGAGACAGTCATTGTTTGCAACTTTCAGCTTGATCAAGCCCTTTCTTGTATCTAATCCAGAGTGGAGCAGCGTAAAGAGGGGAGCAGTAAGTTCTAAACAAGTTCACTTAACATCTGTAGTGCAGTGATGGGATCTTCTAACCAACATATTTGCTTGGACATATCACAGTCTCCTCTGTCTGCTCATGTTAGCATCATCCTCTAGTGCATCAGTTAGAATGTGGCCTAACTATTTTGTGATATTAGCTACTCCCAGCTCCACTCCAGATAAGTAAAAAGGAGGGAACTTAATTTTTAAATCATCTTTAGTCCTACAGATCATAACCACACTCTTCTTAGCATTTATATTTAATGTCAAATTCTACTCCATAGTCAGAACAAATACTTAGGAGCTGTTGAAACCCACTGCTACTTGGAGATAGAATTGTAAGGTCATCAGCATATAAGAAATGGTTAATCACCATATCTCCCACCATACATCCTGTTTTACATGCCCCCAACTGCCTAGAAAGGTCATCCATATATACATTGAATAAGGCTGGAGATAAAATGCCCCCCCGCTGTACCCCACTGCTAACATAAAAGGGTGTAGAGAGGATGTTACCCCATTTCACTTGCACACTTTGGTTGGAATATCAATAAACTTAAATCCGTAGTAAGCTACAGGGACCTCCCCTTTGCTTAAGTTTATTGAAAAGTTTAAAATGATTGACACTGTCAAAAGCTCTCGAAGCATCAATAAATCGTAAAATCATAGTAGAGCCCTGTCTCTTCTATACCTCCACAACCTCTTTCAGTGCATAGATGCATTGGTCAGTGCTATGCTTAGGTTTAAAGCCAAACTGGTTGTCTCTCCAAAACTTTTGAAATGATGCTAGCAAGGGCTATGGGTCTATAGTTATCAATACTACCAACCTTACCAGCCTTGTCTTTGATAACTGGAACAAGCATTACTGACATGTCAGTATTCCATGACACACCAGACCAGAGAAACAAATAGACAGTAGCACTGCCAACCTAGGACCAGCTAGCTTTAAGTGCTCAGCTATGATGCTGTCCATGCCACATGCCTTTCTGTCTGTAAGTTGCCCTATGGCCTTAGCAACTTCATTTGTATTGAAATAAACACCAACATCAAAATGCTCACTTTATATACAGTTAAACAGAGATGCATAGTGCTGCCTCCAGAGGTCAACAATGTCTTCTGGTGCAGATACCCCTTCTATGTTACATGGAAGATCAGTTTTGACTCTATTAAGATTTTTCACCTCATTCCAGAAACTGTGTATATTATTATTAAGCAAGTGATTAGCCATAGAGGATGCACTCAGGGCCTGTTCTTGCTTAGTAATATACTGTAAAGCATATTTATATTTAGCATTCATTTTCTTTTTATGCTCCAGCACAGGTCCCTGTCTGGGACTCCCAGCTACAACCCACACTTTATGAGCTATATTGATGCATGATGACCAGCAACAAACTTATTCCACCCAGGCTTAATATTCCTGGTCTTCCTTGTCTGAGTGAATAGAGACCCCCTGCCCTCAATTAAGGATTTTACTATATCATTATACATATCACAAAAAACAATCCTATGAGAAGTGTCCACATAATTAATATCAGTGCACCAAATGGCATTCATAGGGAGCTCAACTCCAGTATAGTCCAGTATAGTCCAGTATAGCCCGGTATAGTCCAGTATAGTCCATTATAGTCCAGTATAGTCCATTATAGTCCAGTATAGTCCAGTATAGTCCAGTATAGTCCAGTATAGTCCAGTATAGTCCAGTATAGTCCAGTATAGTGCAGTATAGTCCAGTATAGTCCAGTATAGTCCAGTATAGTCCAGTATAGTGCAGTATAGTCCAGTATAGTGCAGTATAGTCCATTATAGTGCAGTATAGTCCATTATAGTGCAGTATAGTCCAGTATAGTCCATTATAGTCCAGTATAGTCCAGTATAGTCCAGTATAGTCCAGTATAGCCCAGTATAGCCCAGTATAGCCCAGTATAGCCCAGTATAGCCCATTATAGTCCATTATAGTCCATTATAGTCCATTATAGTCCATTATAGTCCATTATAGTCCATTATAGTCCATTATAGTGCAGTATAGTCCAGTATAGTCCATTATAGTCCATTATAGTCCAGTATAGTCCATTATAGTGCAGTATAGTCCAGTATAGTGCAGTATAGTCCAGTATAGTGCAGTATAGCCCAGTATAGCCCAGTATAGCCCAGTATAGTCCAGTATAGTCCAGTATAGTCCAGTATAGTCCAGTATAGTCCAGTATAGTCCAGTATAGTCCAGTATAGCCCAGTATAGCCCAGTATAGCCCAGTATAGCCCAGTATAGCCCAGTATAGCCCAATATAGTCCAGTATAGCCCAGTATAGCCCAGTATAGCCCAGTATAGTCCAGTATAGTCCAGTATAAGGCAGTATAGTGCAGTATAGTCCAGTATAGTCCAGTATAGTCCAGTATAGTCCAGTATAGTCCAGTATAGTCCAGTATAGCCCAGTATAGCCCAGTATAGCCCAGTATAGCCCAGTATAGTCCAGTATAGTCCAGTATAGTCCAGTATAGTCCAGTATAGTCCAGTATAGTCCAGTATAAGGCAGTATAGTGCAGTATAGTCCAGTATAGTCCAGTATAGTCCAGTATAAGGCAGTATAGTGCAGTATAGTCCAGTATAGTCCAGTATAGTCCAGTATAGTCCAGTATAGTCCAGTATAGTCCAGTATAAGGCAGTATAGTGCAGTATAGTCCAGTATAGCCCAGTATAGTCCAGTATAGTCCAGTATAGTCCAGTATAGTCCAGTATAGTCCAGTATAGTCCAGTATAGTCCAGTATAAGGCAGTATAGCCCAGTATAGCCCAGTATAGTCCAGTATAGTCCAGTATAGTCCAGTATAGTCCAGTATAGTCCAGTATAGTCCAGTATAAGGCAGTATAGCCCAGTATAGCCCAGTATAGTCCAGTATAGTCCAGTATAGTCCAGTATAGTCCAGTATAGTCCAGTATAGTCCAGTATAAGGCAGTATAGTGCAGTATAGTCCAGTATAGTCCAGTATAGTCCAGTATAGTCCAGTATAAACCCACCTGTGTACTTAACCAGGGTTCTTCCAGTGGAGATCTCCCACAGTTTGACCACAGAGTCTTTTCCACTGGACAGGATGTACTTGGAGTTTTTGGAGAAGATGGCGGAGCAGACCTCAGCGCCATCGTGCGCTTTGTCGAAAGTGGAGACGCAGCGGTTAGAGACGCCGTCCCACAGTTTGATGCTGCCGTCTTTGCTGCAGGTGACGTAGCTGTTGGCGCTGGGGTTGTAGCTGACACCGCTGATGGTGTCCGTGTGCTGGTCCAGAGGGTTGGACGACACGAAGCACTGGAAGGTGGTGGCGTCGTACAGGCGCAGCGTGGGGTGTTGCGTCCCCACTAGTAGGAAATCACCTGACGGATGGAAGGAGATGGAGCGCAGCATCTCCGCCTCCTGCAGGTGGACAAAACAAACCACACCAGACCAACACACAGGAAGTGGAAAGGTGGAGTAAAGAATAGACTGTCATTTTAACAAGTTCAGTGAACGAGGAGGAAAAACCAGATGAAAATGTAAAATATGTACCTTATGTTAAACACTATAAGGTGCATTAAGCAGAGTCAAAATTATGACAGAAAAAGGTAAAATTATGAAACAAGAGGGTAAAATGATAAGATAAAAAGTCAAACTCAGTGACTCTAGTTAATAAATCAGACCCCCCACCCCAGAGGTGATTACAGTTGGATAAAACCAGTTTTTAAAAGTGTTTTCAATGTTCTAAACTTCCTCCCTCACGGTAACAGTTGGACAAGCATGTGAATGCAAATAAATTAACTATTAGAGTCCAAATACACAAATACTATGAAGTACAGATTTGGGCAAATACGAGGCTTTTAAAGACGTTTTGAAAAGCTCTGACCTGTATATATTTAAAAGCACGTTTTGCAGAAGGTTTGGAGTAGTCGAACAGTTTGAGCGTGTAGTCTCTGGAGCCAGAGGCCAGGATCTGCTCGGTGGGATGGAAAGCCAGGCAGGTGACTTCGTCCACATGGTCGTACAGAGTCCGAATCACAGGGTGGTTCTCCATGTTCTGTTGCGCTGTCTCATTCATCATCACCTGACATTAAAATAAACACTTGAGTATTCCTGACAGCCAGGCTTCGTTACAGTAAAAAACTAAATCTAACCATTCGTTGATCTCCCTATAACCATCATACCCTGAACATTTTTTTTATCAAAATCCATCTGTAAGTTTTCGACTTATGTTGTACACAAACCAACGCCAGCAAAACCATAACTTCCTTGGTGGAGGTCCTTAGTGTTCAAACAACAACTCACAAAACTCTATTACACTTACACTAGCTGTGTTGCCATGACACCTTTTCACAAAACAATAGCAATATTCCTAAAATTTGGACAAAGTGTTATGCGTTTTGAAGGTGTTTCCATTGACGGTTGTTCTCGGCAGGAGCGTTGTAACTCTGGTCAAATATCATCCTTCCAGATCTTTCCATGTGGTTGATATCACGCTATATTTCTCTGTTTTCTGTCTCTAAAATGACATTGATGTTTTTATACTGAATTATTTCCAGAAAAGTCTCCTCCTCTGTCCATGTGTTTTGCATCATTTTAACTCAGAGAACTGATCATGTGACCATGTACATCACATCCTGTCACGTATAACTGCAGAAAAAGTGTTTCCATTGTACTTTTGCGATATATTACGTCTGAAAAACCACCTCATGAAAGCGTAAAAACTTTTTAATCGATATTTGAGTTTTTTCCTCCACCAAGGAGGTAAAAAAAGGTAAAATTCTGGTGCATTTGTTTGGCTGTCAGCGGGATTATGTAAAAATATCTGAATAGATTTGGATGAGACTTTCATGAATGATAGATAATGGATCAAGGAAGAACCCATGAGATTTTGAACACTGAAGGTCAAAGGTCATGGTCACAGTAAAGGTCAACAGCTAAAACACATCAGTGGTAATATCTCAGGGATTTTTCATTCACATGGTCTGACCTTTGACCCCTAACCTTAACCTTCAGACATCAGATGGGTCAACACGTATGGCTTCATCACATCACGTTTTGGCATCATATGACGTCATATCAATCATTTTTTAAATTCAGGTGTTTTTCGATTACCAGTTTGTTTTTATAGCCATATTTACATTTTGAAAATTTCCAAAGGTCATGGAAACACCGCTACTGACCTTTAAAGAATTAAAACCATAGAAATGTCCTTTTGCTTTAACTAGAATATTATTATTATAACTAAAAATGAAGGAAGGTGTACTTAGAACACATGGAATTAAGAGTAAAACGAAAGCAGAACATTTATAGAGAGCAATTTTAACGTAACATAAATAGAATTACATTCACTTTTGAAAACATAAACGCAAGACGAAGTGGATGTAAATATGAGCCAGAAAAGCTGCAACACAAACTAAAATGAAGAAAAAATAAATACAGTGGTACCTCTACTTATGAAATTAATTTGTTCCACAAGTGTTTTTGTACCATCACTTTTTCATAGTCACATTTTACATGTAAAAGTTCTGATTGGTTCCAAGGCCCCCCAATACTACCCCCTAAACCCTTTAAAAATCCTAAAAGTTATACACATTTAGTATGAAATATGTGTTAAATGTCAAATAAACCCTCATCATCAGATCAGTGAATATAACAGATGTTATTTCAGTCACTGTTTCTCCTACAGTTTCTTTCTCTTTTATCCAAAGCAGTAACAGTTTCTTCATTTGGTCATTCAGTGATGACCTCTGACCTCTTTTTCCAAATCACACAGGTGCCTTTGGAAGGACTCTCTGCTTTTAATTCATCCTTCTGCTTCAGTATAGTACTGATGGTAGACAGGTTTATAACGTATTCCTTTGTTATATCACTGAACCATGTGACACTTTCAGATTTTTTATTATCCGTTTCCCTTCTATTAATAACTCTTTCTTCTTAACCTTTAACCTTTACCCTAACCCTGTTTCTCTTCTATTAATAATTCTTTCTTCTTCTTTTCATTTTCATCAGAATTACTTTCTTTGGGCTCATGACGATTAATGAATACGTTCTGTAATAAACTTTAAATAACACACTGGGTAAAACAAAAACTCAACAAACAGTAACTCTGTGATGAATGGGGGTCAAAGGTCACCAAAAGCATCATGGGTACCTCCCTCAGTCTATAGGATGGTACATACATTACGTAGTTATGTACAGTGATGATATGACGTCATATGATGCCAAAACGTGACGTGATGAAGCCATAGGTGTTGACCCATCTGATGTCTGAAGGTTAAGGTTAGGGGTCAAAGGTCAGACCATGTGAATGAAAAATCCCTGACATATTACCACTGATGTGTTTTAGCTGTTGACCTTTACGGTGGCCTTTGATCTTCATCAATCAAAATCTAATGAATTCTTCCTTGACCCATTATCTATCATTCATGAAAGTTTCATCCAAATTCATTCAGAACTTTTTGTGTAATCCTGCCGACAGACATAATTACCTCCTTGGCGGAGGTAATTATTGTTAGTAAGGATACTTTTCATATTTTAACAGTTCCCTTATATACAGACTTTAGTTTCTATCTGTCCTAAGAGAAGTGACAATTCTCTTAGAGATAGAAACTGAAATTGTATTTAATTAGGATTTCAATCTCCCCTAGGAGAGGTGCTACTAGTTTTTACTCTATATATATATATATATACATTTTAAAATCCTAAAGTTTACACTAGGATACTTGTGTCACTTTATTTTATTTATATTGTATATATTTTTTTCCCCATTTAGATTGTATGTGTGTATATATGTTTATATGTGTGTATATATGTTTATATATGTTTATATGTGTGTATATATGTTTATATGTGTGTGTGTGTGTGTATATGTTTATATGTGTATATATGTTTATATGTGTGTATATATGTTTATATATGTTTATATGTGTGTATATATGTTTATATGTGTGTGTGTGTGTGTGTATATGTTTATATGTGTATATATGTTTATATGTGTGTATATATAGGTTTATATGTGTGTATATGTGTTTATATGTGTGTATATATGTTTATATGTGTGTATATGTGTTTATATGTGTGTATATGTGTTTATATGTGTGTATATGTGTTTATATGTGTGTATATATATATGTTTATATGTGTGTATATATATATGTTTATATGTGTGTATATATGTTTATATGTGTGTGTATATGTTTATATGTGTGTGTATATGTTTATATGTGTGTGTATATGTTTATATGTGTGTGTATATGTTTATATGTGTGTGTATATGTTTATATGTGTGTATATATGTTTATATGTGTGTGTATATGTTTATATGTGTGTATATATGTTTATATGTGTGTGTATATGTTTATATGTGTGTGCATATGTGTGTATATATGTTTATATGTGTGTATATATGTTTATATGTGTGTATATATGTTTATATGTGTGTATATATGTTTATATGTGTGTATATATGTTTATATGTGTGTGTATATGTTTATATGTGTGTGTATATGTTTATATGTGTGTGTATATGTTTATATGTGTGTGTATATGTTTATATGTGTGTGTATATGTTTATATGTGTGTGTATATGTTTATATGTGTGTGTATATGTTTATATGTGTGTATATGTGTGTGTATATGTTTATATGTGTGTGTATATGTTTATATGTGTGTGTATATGTTTATATGTGTGTGTATATGTTTATATGTGTGTATATATGTTTATATGTGTGTGTATATGTTTATATGTGTGTGTATATGTTTATATGTGTGTGTATATGTTTATATGTGTGTATATATGTTTATATGTGTGTATATGTTTATATGTGTGTGTATATGTTTATGTGTGTGTATATGTTTATATGTGTGTATGCGTGTGTATATGTTTATATGTGTGTGTATATGTTTATGTGTTTATATGTGTGTATATGTTTATATGTGTGTATATATGTTTATATGTGTGTATATGTTTATATGTGTGTGTATATGTGTGTATATGTGTATATGTGTGTGTACATGTTTATATGTGTGTATATATGTTTATATGTGTGTGTATATGTTTATATGTGTTTATATGTGTGTGTATATGTTTATATGTGTGTGTATATGTTTATATGTGTGTATATGTTTATATGTGTGTGTATATGTTTATGTGTTTATGTGTGTGTATATGTTTATATGTGTGTGTATATGTTTATATGTGTGTATATATGTTTATATGTGTGTATATGTTTATGTGTGTGTATATGTTTATATGTGTGTGTATATGTTTATATGTGTGTATATGTGTGTGTACATGTGTATATGTGTGTGTACATGTTTATATGTGTGTATATGTTTATATGTGTGTGTATATGTTTATATGTGTGTATATGTTTATATGTGTGTGTATATGTTTATATGTGTGTATATGTTTATATGTGTGTGTATATGTTTATATGTGTGTATATATTTCTGTGTGTGTCTTACTGTCAAGAACTGCTGGATGAAATTTCCCCCCAAAATGTCTGTGCGCGTCACTGAGGATGACTGATGAAATATGTTTTCAGTGTACTCTTAAACATCACAAACGAAGGTATTGGTGACAGACTTGACTGAAAACTGGTCACATTGTGACACATTAGTATTTTACTGAAGACTGTGCTAATGACGTGTGGAAAAGAGGAATATGGAGGTAATTTATTTTCCTGGTGTCAACAAGTGAACTGGGGTTTAGGGAATTATCAAAAACATTGGAGAGATTATTGGAAAGGAAGTTAAATGTCAACATACTATTTTGTAATTTATTGATATCATGGGTATTCAATATTTTCAGTTTTTGAAAAAAGGGAGCTGTTTGTGACCGTCAGAAGCAGTTGCTATTGTTATAAATGTCTTTTGTAGAATTATAAGAGGGTGTAGGGTTACATGGCAGGCACATCTCCAAACACTGTTAGGAAAATAAGGATATATAAGGCTGTTGTAGATCGTTATCAGTGTCTTTTGTGGAAGGACGCATTTGATTTTCGCAATAAGACCAATTGTATTAGCAACTTTTTTTTACTTATTGCACTGATGAGAGTTTAATAAGATTTTTCATCTATTAATATCCCCAGAAATTTAGTCTGCCTCTCTTGTGTAATAAGAGCATTTTGAAAGTACATTTTAGTCTTATTAATATCATGTCTTTTATTTTTTAGCATTTATTGACAATTTATTTGCTTCAAACCATGTTGCTACTTTGCACTAATTATTAATATTGCATTAATATTCTTCATTTAGTTTACTTTTAAAGATGACTATTGCATGGCCTTTGGTTGCATTAAACACAGTTTTTCCTTTAGTTTAGACTCTCTACTTGGTCCAAGTGTTGCTATTAAATGTCTGACAATAACACAATCATAATTTCCTAACTTTTTTTTTTTTTTTACAAAAACATGGCGGGCTGCTGGTGGACCTCCCTAACAGAACTATCACCAGGAGGAGCCGGATTTATGGGGAAAACCCTGATTATATATTACATTGCATTTGTCAGATGCTTTTATCCAAAGTGACTTATAATATATAGTCTGTAGCACTAGCACAGGCACAACCAGTCACTTGGGTCAAATTTCATAAATTCTGATTTTACATTTATATGAAAGTTTATTAAAAATGCTTGCGTGACACTAATTCAACCAATCAGAGGCTGTTTTTCAACATCGCCATTGAGTTTAGTGGAGAAGGCTTTGTTGTAATATTAAAAACGCAGAAACAGTCTCTACATTTAAAATTAGGCTTAAAACATTCCTGTTTGAGAAAGACTATGGTCAGGTTAGTTAAAAATGATGTGACTCATATATCATGTATACATGATGTATGAGTCACAGTTCAGTCTAGGCTGCCCTAGGAGTTAGAATGCTGGGGGAAGTACAGACACTGAGTTCTTTCTTCTCTTTCTCTCTCTCACACCTGTTTCTGTCATTTTTATAACATATCTTTCATACCAAGTCTGTTCATGACTAGTCACCTGGTGTCCCCTTTCCCCCTCCCCCCCCTGGGGGGAGTGGTGGCTCTCCTGACAGTGTCTGCACGGGAGCCATGGACGACAGGATCTGCAGTGTCTCGCCTGTGCCGACCTGTGACCCCAGACCCCCGCCCCTGCCTGTCTGGACCAGCCCCCCCTCCTTCATTTATAAATGGACGTTCATCTATAGTCTGTCCGTCCATGGGAGTGGATCTGTCCTTCAATGTGGTTCTCCTCAAGATTTCTTCTTTTTCCCACTGGGTTTGGAAGTTTTTTCTGCTGAGAAGGAGGGTCTAAGGACAGGGGGAGGGTCTAAGGACAGGGGGAGGGTCTAAGGACAGGGGATGCATGGGACTTTTCATGTATTTCTGTAGTTGATTGTGTTTTTGTAAAGCCCTGTGAGACGACTTTGTTGTGATTTAGGGCTTTATAAATAAAATTGAATTAAATTGAATTCTGAGGCGTCCCATCCAATGTTGGGTGATAATGAATAGAAAGACCTTAGCAGTATGTTGCCTCAGACGGTGTCGCCCCATGTGTCTGTCTGCAGTTGTTCTAACCTCTATGGGCATGGCGCTCTTGGCCAACATGCGCTCAGTGTCCAGGATCTTGATGGAGGCGTCGGCAGAGCCCGTGGCGATCAGCTGACCGTCACGACTGTAAGTGGCGACGCGGCACGGACCTTTATGTGACGTCACGTAGCAGGTTTCGTACTCTGACGCCTCTGGAGACATGGTCTGGACGTCGGCGTCAAATTCCAGATCGATTCCCACTCCAGGTGCGACGGTGTCTGAACGTCCGATGGCGTATTGAACAGCGCTGTCGTCGTTCTCCATCCCTGACAATTCAACAACATGAGGCAGGTCTGAGTGACAGGAACCAAAAATCTAAAGTTTTTTTTTTTACTCAGTGCTTTTCCATTGAAAAGTCCCTGGAAAGAACAGGAGAACCCTGGTCTACATGATCAGTTCAGTCTAGAAAAACACCTGATTTATACTGACAAAATACAATACACACAAGATTATATTACAAACTAATTCTGATGAATCCCTGCAGAAAGTTTAGATGGAGAGGAAATGTCATGAAGAAACTGACATAAAAGTAACACTGGGACGTTAGGAGTTCATCTGTTTATTGGACACGTGTCTGAACCCTCGTCTGAGGCTTAAACATTTTTAGGTTTCTGTACTGTACTTAACAATTAATTTTTCTAGAAACTTAGTATTTTTACTCCCTACATTTTTATATAAATATTTGTACTTTATACTCTTTACATTTATATAAATATATGTACTTTATACTCTTTATATTTATATATTTGTACTTTATACTCTTTACATTTATATATGTACTTTATACTCTTTACATTTATATATGTACTTTATACTCTTTATATTTATATAAATATTTGTACTTTACATTCTCAGAATAGACTCATTACTTTTTCAAACTAAACAAATGTGACAGTAGAAAAAAAATGTCATAAATCAGAAATCTGAATGACTTCCTCATAACTTAGACTCTTATCTCATAATTTAGATTTGTAAAAATCTCATAATTATGCGTTTAGTTTTTTTTTATCTTCTATTTATTAGTATTTTTTTTAACAACAGTAGGTGTACTTGTACTTAAGTACAGAATGTGAGTACTTTGACCTGTGGAGGAAAACTTTTACCAATCTTCGCCAGCTGCATCAGCTGCTCTGAAGGCGACACGACAGTCTGCGGTTTGACCTCAGTGATGAGGCTGTTGGCGATGGTGGTGTATCCATCATAGAGCAGCTGGCTGATGATGAGTCTGTACAGGTGTTGTCGGTCTTTAAGTGTGGGTTTGGGACGAAACATGTTGGCTCAGTGCCTCCAGAACCAGAACCAGAAACTTCAGAAACACAACTAAAGCAGGCTGCAACAACACCAACAACAGTTATTCTGGGAACCCCTTCAAAGTAAAGAGGCTTTATTTCACAAAATAAAAGGAGTTACTTAAAAGAACATCATACATTCAGGTTGGTAATGGAACCATTTTAAGACAAAAACATTATCAACATTTTTCTAGCAGAGATATTTCAAATTAATTCACAATTTTCTTCAAATCTAGTTACATTGGTTCAGGTAGGTAGGTAGGTAGGCAGGTAGGCAGGTAGGCAGGTAGGTAGGCAGGCAGGTAGGTAGGCAGGTAGGTAGGCAGGTAGGTAGGCAGGTAGGTAGGCAGGCAGGTAGGCAGGTAGGTAGGCAGGTAGGTAGGTAGGTAGGCAGGTAGGTAGGCAGGTAGGTAGGTAGGCAGGTAGGCAGGTAGGTAGGTAGGCAGGTAGGCAGGTAGGTAGGTAGGCAGGTAGGTAGGCAGGTAGGTAGGCAGGTAGGTAGGTAGGCAGGTAGGTAGGCAGGTAGGTAGGCAGGTAGGTAGGTAGGTAGGCAGGTAGGTAGGCAGGTAGGCAGGTAGGCAGGTAGGCAGGTAGGTAGGTAGGCAGGTAGGTAGGTAGGTAGATAGGAGGAAAAATGGAAAAGGAGGAAATAAAGAAAACATGGAAGAAAAGAATAGGTAGGTCAGTAAATAGATTAAAAAGAACAGCCGTGCACATGAAAAAAACATTATTACACATTGCAGAGTATAATTGCTGCCAGCAGGAAAAACACACACACACAGAAACACACACAAAAAAAGACACACACACAGAAACACACAAAAAAGACACGCACACAAAAAGACACACACACACACACACACACAAAGACACACACACACACACACACACACACACAAAGACACACTAATTCCCAAACTTGTCCATTTTTTTACAAAACGTACGAACCCTGAAATAAAAGAACATGGAGAAAGTAACAAAAGGAAAAAAGAAAACGGTAAAAACTGAAGGTGTAAGTTTGGTCATATTTATCAGTTTAACTCTGATTATTTATTATATTTTCTAACTCTAATTTTAAAAACTGACATTTCTTCTCACCTGAGAAAAAATATCAGTTTCGGCTCCAAATATCAGCGACCTGTTTCGGTCATTAGCTAAGGCGGATGTACAAAAAATAAAATAAATCGTATCGGTCGTAAAATAAATGGTAAAACAAAGTTAGGAGCACTGCAAAAACAGCTTTGACCATCCCAAAATAGTGTCGTCTGAAATTACGATTTTCGGTCCAAAATGATAGCTTATTCAGTGTGAAGTAAGACAACTGTCAATATATTTGTGTCTCTACATTTAGGTCATGTAGTGTAAGTAACATTAGTCTAACACACACTGTTAGCTAGGTAGCCTTAACAGTAAGAATGAATGGAAGTTCTGCTGCTAATTATGTTAGCTTAGATGCTACAGATGACACGGAAGAAAACTAAAGGCGGCTTAAACACGAATAAAACAAAACACGGACACAAACTGTGAACTGTGCAGATGAAATCACAGACAACAGCGTGTGAACTATCTTTTCCCGACAGTAAAGACGTTTAAAACATGAATACAGACCCCGCTAAAAGTTCCAATGGCTCTTCTGAAAGCAAACGCAGATGTCATTACGTTTTACGTAACACACGTCATGACGTACGCCATTGCGATTGGTGAATAAAGTTATGTACGTATATACTGCCATCTAGTGGAAAGGAAGAAGAAACAAACAATGTGTTCTTATATCTTCACACATGTTAACTGAAAGATAAGAATGTTTTAATGAAAATGAGAAGAGTCTGCAATATTTATTTTTTTAAAATACATTTTATTGGATAAATATTTCATTCACAAACAAAACTTTTACTCAAATTTCTGATATATCTGATCAAATTTTTAACACAGTTTAGTGGAAGAGTTGTCTGAGGTTGTTTTGAATATACATCTTAGTTATATATATATATATATATATATATATATATATATATATATATATATATATATTCATATTTTACATGTGTTTTGTGTATTTTATGACAGTTTTTGGTGTTTTATTCTGTATTTTAGAAGAGGTTTCAGTTATGTTTTAGATTTTTCATCACTTTTGTGATTTTTAATCTGGCCCAACATTGGTTTGTAATCACCTTGTGTGTATGTGTGTCCACAGACACATATCATGCTATAACTCAATCAATACTTGAGATACCACCATTAAATTACATGCTCATATACATATAGCTAATTCCCATCAGATGCAATGATCCATTTGAGTAAAGGTCAAAGGTCAAGGTCACAATTAACTAAATGGTCAAAATCACATCATGGGTTATAAGAACAGAGGGTCACAGAACTTTCAGATTGGTACCAAACCATGCAGAATGAAGATTTATACAATTATTATGATTGCCGTTATCACTGGAGGTCAAAGGTGATGTGGCCAAATTAACTTCTGTAACTTGTGTATGCCTGTGACGCAGCATGTCATAGGCATACACACATAAATTAACATTCGGTGTGGTCGAACCATAATAGAGCTCCTGATGATGACATCACAGACTGGTCATGTGACCAGAAAAAAGTGAACGTAGCCATCTTGGCAGTAATGGTGTTGGTAGATTGGCAGCACTGGTAGCAGAGACATCAGTAAAATACAAACTTACAACTAAATTTGGGAATATATAGTTACATCGCAAATAACTGTGGGTGTCAGGGATGCAAGAAATACAAAAAAAATACATTATCCACACATTTCCTACACTCTAGCTTACTCTGAAAATAGGTCTGATGTAAAAAAAAATTTAAAAGAAAAAAATCTGCAGAGTACTCCTTTAACTCTGTATGTTTTTTCATTTAATTCTAGAGTTTTTTTTCTGTATTCAAAATTTTTCATGAAAGAATTTGTTTTGCCTCAAGATTTTTAGATGAATTCAAGATTAATGAACTTTTTGCTTGATTCTAGAGTCTTTCTTTATTGATTTTTAAAATTAATTAATTCAATATGTTTCACTTAATTCAATATATATAAATTTTTATTAAGTACAAAAAAATCTTGAAGTATACATTCTTGAATCAAGCAAAAAAACACCTTAAATTAATAAAGAAAAAATCCAAAAAGAAAGACTCTTGAATGAAGCAGAACCAAATCTTGAAAAAAAAAAAAAATTATATATATATATATATATATATATATATATATATATATATATATATATATATATATACCAGTAGTGATGGGGGCACTAGGGACAGTGACCCCCAAGCTGGGACAATGTCTCCAGCAGATACCAGGAACAACATCAGAGATCTGTGTCCAAAAGAGAACATTGTTAGGAACAGCTAAGATCCTGCACAGAACCCTCAGGCTCCCAGACCTCTGGTAGAGGACCCGAGCCTGAAGGAGACACCGCCCACGTGGGGCGAGAGGAACATTTTAAAAATTTTATATATATATATAAAATGTGTGTGTGTGTGTGTGTGTACGTATTTTTTTTTCTTACTTCCAGCCTTTGTTTGTTTGTTGTTCTGAATCGTAAAACCACAGATTCTTCCTAAAATCATCAGTAAAAGTTAGATTTTTGTAAAAGTAAAAAATGTAACGTCTGTTGTTTTTCAGATTTTTGTTCTGTGTGTTTTTTTTTTCATCACAGCACACATTGGTAAAAGCCTTGTGTCTTTGTTCAAAGCATCAGTGAACGTGTCCTGTTACCATGCCAACGCTCACACACTAGACCTGCTTCTGTTGCCGTGGAGATCAGCAGTTAAACCATCTACAAGTATTTATTTTCTCAATATTTCATTCTTCATTTCTTGAACCGTCACCTTCTTGTGGTGGAAGAGTTTGAGAGCCTTAGTGATCCTGGGGCGGTGTTGTCCTGGGAAACCCCACCAAGGACATTTTGCCCCTGGTGGGGTTTCCCATGGCAAATCGGTCAGAGGTGAAGGATCAGACTAAGAACGGGGTTGGGGCTGGGGACCGTGGGGCTCGCCGGGTCCAACCCGAACCAAGGACATGGGGTCATGGTCTCATGGGCCCACCACCTGCGAGGGGAAGCAGAAGGGTCTGGTGCATTGTGGATTGGGCGCAGACCAAGGCGGGGGCCTTGGCGGTCTGATCCCCGGTTACAGAAGCTGGCTTTAGGGGTGGGGAATGTTACCTCTCTGTCGGGGAAGCAGGGGGAGCTTATGGACTAGGCTGCACGTTATGGACTGAACATCGTCAACCTCGCCTTGAAACTCAGCATCGGCTCTGGAACCCAAGTCCTTAAGAGGGGTTGGACCTTGTTCTTTGCTGGAGTTGCCCCAGGGGAGAAGCGGAGGGCAGGGGTGGGCTTTTGATAGCCCCAAGGCTCTTCCCCTGCATGTGGGTAGTAGCTGACTGGTACTGGCGGGCCAAGCAGACTGCAACTGTGGTGGTCGCAAAGGCAAAAACTTGGCCATGGGAGGAGTTCGGCTCCAAAGAGGTTCTGGAAAACCGTCCGGTGCCTCAAGGGGAGGAAGGCGGAAATCTGCCCACACTTTTTACAGTGCAGGTGGGGAGCTGTTGACCCCAACTGAGGATATAGTTGGACAGTGGAAGGAATACTTTGAGGAGCTACCCAATCCCATCAACATGCATTCCATTTTGGAAGTAGAGCTGAGGGACAGGGGGACAGGGGGACAGGGGGACAGGGGGACAGGGGCACAGGGGCACAGGGGCACAGGGGCACAGGGGCACAGGGGCACAGGTGGGCCAATCTCTGGGGCAGAAGTCACCAAGGTAGTGAAGTCACTCTGCGGCGGTGGATCCCCGGGGATCGATGAATTCCGCCCTGGATATCTCAAAGCTGGGGATGTTGTAGGGCTGTCTTGGCTGACACATCTCTGCAACATTGCAAGGACATCGGGTCCAGTGTTGCTGGAGTGGCAGCCTGGGTTGGTGGTTCCCATCTTTAAGAAAGGGGACCAGAGGGTGTGCTCACATTATCGTGGGATCACACTCCTCAGCCTCCCCGGTAAGCTCTACTCCAGGGTACTGGAAAGGAAGGACGATCGGACGTTGAACCTCGGATCGAGGAGGAGCACTGTGGTTTTGGTCCTGGACGTGGAACAGTGGACCAGCTCTTTACCCTCGCAGGAGTGCTGGAGGGGGCATGGGAATTTGACCAACCAGTCCACATGTGTTTTGTGGATTTGGAAAAGACTTATAACCACGTCCCCAGAGGTAACCTGTGAGGGGTACTCCAGGAGTATGGGGTGGATGATCTTCTACTGGGGGCCAGTCAGTCCCAGTACCGAAGGAGCGAGAGCTTGGTCCGCATAGCCGGAAGTAAGTCTGACTGTTTCACAGTGAGGGTTGGACTCCGTCAGGGCTGCCCTTTGTCACCAGTTCTGTTCATAACTTTTATGGACAGAATCTCTAGGTGCAGTCAGGTGTGTGTGTGTGTGTGTGTGTGTGTGTGGGGGGGGGGGGGGGGGGGGGGTCAATGGTGGGAGGATCTTGTCTCTGCTTTTTTTGGATGATGTGGTCCTCCTAGCATCATCGGGCAGCAACCTCCAGTGTGAGGTGAGTAAGAAGCGGCTGGGCTCCAAGTCTGAGGCCATGGTTCTCAGCTGGAAAAGGGTAGAATGCCCTCTCCAGTTTGGGGGGAAGATCCTGCTTCAGGTGGAGGAATTTAGGTACCTCTGGATCTTATTCACAAGTGATGGAAGGATGGAGCGGGAGGTCAACAGGTGGATTGGGGTGGCATCCGCAGTAATGCGGGTGCTGAACTGATCTGTTGTGGTGAAGAAGGAGCTAAGCCAGAAGTAGAAGCTCTCAATTTACCGGATGATCTATGTTCCGACCCTCACCTATGGTCATGAGCTTTGGGTCATGGCCCAAAGAATGAGGTCATAGATACAAAAGGCTGAAATGAGTTTCATTTACAGGGTGGGCAGGGCTCAGCCTTAGAGATAAGGTGAGAAGCTTGGACATCTGGGAGGGACTGGGAGCCGCTGCTCCTCCACATTGAGAGGAGCCAGCTGAGGTGGCTGGGGCATCTAGTGAGGATGCCTCCCTGGGGAGGTGTTCTGGCCATGTCCATCTGGGAGGAGACCTCAGGACCAACCCAGGACATTCTGGAGGGATTATATCTCTCTGTAAACAAGATAGAAACTCATATAAACCAGTTCAGCAGCAGTAAATGTGTACTCATATCTATATTTGCACTATCCGTTACCATTACTACTGATACTGTCCAAGTACTGCCTATTGTATTTTATTTATTTAGTTAGTTATTGAGTATTATGCCGTCTATGATTGTTTTTATCTGTGACTATCATTGTCTAATTGTTGCTGTTGTCTGTTCTGTGTGTCTTTTTTATGCCACTATTAAAGACACATTTCCATTTTAAGTAAAGTTTAATGAACAATGAAGAAGTCTCAGTCTCAGTCTAAGTACACCTGCACCAAAACCCTCCACTTACAACAACAACTACCTCAAAATGCACTGAGCTCCAACACTCAGTGTTGTCTTGTCCTGTCATACTCTGCCATGTCAGGAGTCGACTTGCTGTACTTTATGTCCTGTCTTGTCACACCTGGTTAGTTTAGCAGCACTAGGAAAAAGTAGCCTTAAGATACTGCACTCTACTTATTATTTTACACCAATTTAGCTTAGGATTTTGTCTTGTCACGCACCTGCACTTTACTGTTGTCCAAGTGAGTGCATAGGAGAGTGAGAAACGTAATTTTGATTCTTTTGTATGTCAAGTACAGTACTTCCTTAAGGTCAGGAAGGCGCTAGCGTGAAGGGCCCTGAACGACATGTCAAGAGTGTGGTGCTCGAATCTCCCTCGACACATAAAGCTGAGCCTATTCCACGCCACTGTGGAGTCTGTCCTCCTGTATGGCTGTGAAAGCTGGACCCTGACACACACCCTGCAGAATTCCCTGGATGGGTGCTACACCAGAATGTTACGAGCTGTTCTGAATGTGGACCAGAACACCCACATCACCAACGAGGACCTGTATGGGCAACTGCCAAGGCTCAGCAAGAAGGTAGCAGCTAGGAGGATGAGGCTGGCCAGCCACTGCCACAGACATGGGGAGCTCCCGGCCAGCAGGCTGGTCCTATGGGAACCAACACATGGGCATCGATCACGAGGATGTCTCGCACTAACGTAAGTGGACATCCTGAAGAAAGATGTGGGAGCTGAAAGCTCTTCAGAGCTGGCCGGGTGTATGGAGAATCGGGAGGATTGGAGACTCCGATGGAAGCTTGTCTGAGGACGACTGAGAGAGACAGGTGAAAAAATTGACAATAAAACCGACTTTGACATAATTATAAATTCAAATATTGTAAATAATGGAAAATACAGTTTAAAATTCTAATTATGTTTTCGGTATCCTATATTCTAAGGATGTGAATATGTTGCCTGCACTTTACATTAGCTGCTGAAATTGTAGAATTCCTCCCATGGTGGAATGAATAAAGTGTCATTCTATTCTAACCAGGATATAAACACATATAAACCACCATTGCCTTGGCAGAGGTTTGCGCTCTCAGAGTATTTTTCTACTTCTTGTTGTTTCTTAATAATTCCAGATTGTAGCAGTCTCTATTTGTTCAGAACATGTGCAGCCGAGCGGCAACAGCTACATTAGCGCTGCTGAGCTTGCTGCTGCTGCTGCACCCTTGTCTACGTGGGCGTCTGAAACACAGCCTGTGTGGGAGGAAGTAGCTGCTGGTGGTGGGTGGAGTAAATAAACCAGCAGAAGTCAGGTAGAGCTTCAAACTGTTGATGCTAAAGTGCTCTATGCCTATCTCTCTCTCTCTCTCTCTCTCTCTCTCCCTCTTCTCAGCCCCTCCCCTACACTTCCTTTTTCTTGTGCACTTTGGCTGTTTTTCACTTCTCTGTTTCATTTCCACCTTAAATCCTTCCAGTATCTTCCTGTGCTTCTGCTGCTGTTTCACTAAACGCTGATCACTCTGTAATCTAATGTTTTCAACTTGTCCTGCGGAAGTCTTTGTTTGACAGCTCCACAACCCCCCCCATCGCTTGCCCACCCACACATCCACTCACTCACTTAACCACCCAGTAGGCAAGCCAGCCTCCTCCTCCTCCTCCTCCTCCTCCTCCTCCTCCTCCTCCTCCTCCTCGCTTGCTCGCCACTTTCACATTTCACAGCGCATCTTCTTCTTCTTCTCTCATTTGCATTTGTTCCGCTTCCTCATCAGAAGGAACAACAGTTGATGTCAAAAAGCTGTCAGAGTAAAAACCAGACTGAAGTGGACAAACGAGTGAGCGCTGAAGGCCACATGACGGGTCCAAGTGAGAGCAGCAGGTACTGTGAGGAGCATCTGTGGACAGACGAGCAGCTGCCACCCACCAGGTGAGTCAGTCACTGCTGTTTACTGGAGTTGTGTGGCCTAGTTACAGCATGTTGGCTTTTCCTATACTGTTGTTGTTACCATCGCCGTGTGATGACAACACAGCTAAATATTTCCTCCTTCTCAAAAAGAAGTCAGAGCAAACCTTGAAAAACAGAATAAAATACAAAACAACATGACAGGAAGCAACCTATGCAAAATCTGCAGGTTGTTGCTTCATATTAAATGCTAATAAATATACACTGCATGGCCAAAAAAAAACAAACAAACTTGTATTCAGAGAATGCTTAATCTCACCTCTTGCTCAAAACTGCTTGTGAAAAATAGTCTTGCTGGAATGTTCATAAATTGTCTGAGTCGAATATAATTTTATAATTTTGTGGCTTCAGTTGTAAAATAGTATTCAGAGAATGTGCCAATCTCCAGTTTCTATGACGACCTGTTCTTCAATTAGAGCTAATAATGTGATTTTGACCTTTCTGCTAAATGTGACCTTGACCTTTGACCTTTACTCAAAACGATCACACATCCACTCACTCACTTAACTACCCAGTAAGCAAACCAACCTCCTCCTCCTCCTCCTCCTCCTCCTCCTCCTCCTCCTCCTCCTCCTCCTCCTCCTCCTCCTCCTCACTTGCTCGCCACTTTCACATTTCACAGGGCATCTTCTTGTTCTTCTCTCATGTGCATTATCTATATGTACTTTGTATATGTCCATGTAATTTACTGGTGATATCTATAGTATTCATTGAGTTATAGCATGATATGTCTCTGTGGACACACACACACACACACACACACACAGTGATTACAATAATTTTTCCAAACCAATGTTGGGTTAGATTAACAGGAACTAACATATACAAAATCTGCAGGTTGTTGCTTCATATTAAAGGGTAAATATTTGTGTTGTCTGGACAAAAAAATTAAGACCAGTATTCAGAGAATGTTTAATTTCACCTCTTGCTTAAAACTGGAATGTTTATAAATTGTCTGAGTGTAATACAATGTACAGTCTGTGCTAACGCTAACGCTAACAGATTAAACTAGATCAGTAGTAGAGTTCAGACCTCAGTGAAGCAGCACCAGTCTGTGCTAATGCTAATGCTAACGCTAACAGATTAAACTAGATCAGTGGTAGAGTTCAGACCTCAGTGAAGCAGCACCAGTCTGTGCTAATGCTAACGCTAACACATTAAATCTGCCAAGGTTTGGATCTGGATGTTCAGAACTTATTTATAAACTAGTGTTCTGTGTTCACTAACCATTTATTTTATGGATCATTAACAATCCCTTAGAGGGTTTAAAAACATTCCCAGAAATCCTGGCTCCTGTTTTTCACATATGTCCATTTCAATATTCGACCACGTATGACGTCACTCTGACGTTATGTGACGTCGCACAACGACCAAATGTCACATGTTAGATCTAATGTTAAATATGAAGCACAAGATATTGTCTGATTTAACTAAATATGTCAATAACCTGCTTTAAGGTTAAAGGTCATACATTTACCAAATATACCATTGGTGCAACGTCATGTGACGTCTTTACGTGACGTCACGTGACGTCTTTACGTGACGTCAAGTGACGTCTTTACGTGACGTCATATGACGACTTTACGTGACGTCATGTGACGTCATGTGACGTCTTTACGTGACGTCATGTGACGTCTTTACGTGACGTCATGTGACGTCTTTACGTGACGTCATGGAGCCTATGGGCGTTATCTCATCTGAGGTCAGAAGGTCAGACGAAGTGAAGGAAAAAAAACACCTGATACTATCTGGTCTGGATTCTGAGATATCACCACTGATGTGTTTGAACTGTTGACCTTCACTGGCACCTTGACCTTTGACCTTTAGAGATAAAACCAAATCATGGTTTCTTCCTAGAGACATTATCAATGTTCTCTGAAAGTTTAATCAAAATCTGTCCATAAATTTTGGAGCTATCTTTCTGAGAAACAAATAAACACCAGGTATAACATAACCTCTTTCGTGGAGGTAATAAAACAATCCCAGAAATGATTGGTCTGTCTGACTATATTTGACATTAATCAGTTATTTCGTACAATGTTAAGGTGGTGCAGTAGGATGGTAGGTGGTGTAGTAGCATGTTAGGGTGGTGTAGTAGCATGTTAGGGTGGTGTAGTAGCATGTTAGGGTGGTGTAGTAGCATGTTAGGGTGGTGTAGTATCATGTTAGGGTGGTGTAGTAGCATGTTAGGGTGGTGTAGTAGCATGTTAGGGTGATGTAGTACCATGTTAGGGTGGTGTAGTAGCATGTTAGGGTGGTGTAGTAGCATGTTAGGGTGGTGTAGTAGCATGTTAGGGTGGTGTAGTACCATGTTAGGGTGGTGTCGTACAATGTTAAGGTGGTGCAGTAGGATGGTAGGTGGTGTAGTAGCATGTTAGGGTGGTGTCGTACAATGTTAAGGTGGTGCAGTAGGATGGTAGGTGGTGTAGTAGCATGTTAGGGTGGTGTAGTAGCATGTTAGGGTGGTGGAGTAGGATGTTAGGGTGGTGTAGTACCATGTTAGGGTGGTGTAGTACCATGTTAGGGTGGTGTAGTACCATGTTAGGGTGGTGTAGTACCATGTTAGGGTGGTGTAGTAGCATGTTAGGGTGGTGTCGTACAATGTTAAGGTGGTGCAGTAGGATGGTAGGTGGTGTAGTAGCATGTTAGGGTGGTGTAGTAGCATGTTAGGGTGGTGTAGTAGGATGTTAGGGTGGTGTAGTAGCATGTTAGGGTGGTGTAGTACCATGTTAGGGTGGTGTAGTAGCATGTTAGGGTGGTGTAGTACCATGTTAGGGTGGTGTAGTACCATGTTAGGGTGGTGTAGTAGGATGTTAGGGTGGTGTAGTAGCATGTTAGGGTGGTGTATTACCATGTTAGGGTGGTGTAGTACCATGTTAGGGTGGTGTAGTAGGATGTTAGGGTGGTGTAGTAGCATGTTAGGGTGGTGTAGTACCATGTTAGGGTGGTGTAGTACCATGTTAGGGTGGTGTAGTACCATGTTAGGGTGGTGTAGTAGGATGTTAGGGTGGTGTAGTACCATGTTAGGGTGGTGTAGTACCATGTTAGGGTGGTGTAGTAGCATGTTAGGGTGGTGTCGTACAATGTTAAGGTGGTGCAGTAGGATGGTAGGTGGTGTAGTAGCATGTTAGGGTGGTGTAGTAGCATGTTAAGGTGATGTAGTAGCATGTTAGGGTGGTGTAGTAGCATGTTAGGGTGGTGTAGTAGCATGTTAGGGTGGTGTAGTAGCATGTTAGGGTGGTGTAGTAGGATGTTAGGGTGGTGTAATAGCATGTTAGGGTGGTGTAGTAGCATGTTAGGGTGGTGTAGTAGCATGTTAGGGTGGTGTAGTAGCATGTTAGGGTGGTGTAGTAGGATGTTAGGGTGGTGTAGTAGCATGTTAGGGTGGTGTAGTAGCATGTTAGGGTGGTGTAGTAGGATGTTAGGGTGGTGTAGTAGCATGTTAGGGTGGTGTAGTAGCAGGTTAGGGTGGTGTAGTAGGATGTTAGGGTGGTGTAGTAGGATGTTAGGGTGGTGTAGTAGCATGTTAGGGTGGTGTAGTAGCATGTTAGGGTGGTGTAGTAGCATGTTAGGGTGGTGTAGTAGCATGTTAGGGTGGCGTAGTAGCATGTTAGGGTGGTGTAGTAGGATGTTAGGGTGGTGTAGTAGGATGTTAGGGTGGTGTAGTAGCATGTTAGGGTGGTGTAGTAGCATGTTAGGGTGGTGTAGTAGCATGTTAGGGTGGTGTAGTAGCATGTTAGGGTGGTGTAGTAGCATGTTAGGGTGGTGTAGTAGCATGTTAGGGTGGTGTAGTAGGATGTTAGGGTGGTGTAGTAGGACGTCTGTAGGACCAGTCAATCCAGGTAATTCAAAATAAAGGACGTAAATCAAAGCAAATGAAAATGTGTGACAGTGGTTCAGTCAGATGTGTTGTGTTATTTTTTAATCTGCTTTTATGACTAATCTAGTTCCACCACGAGCGTGCGTTTGGGAGAATTTCTTGCATCATTAGTAGCTCTGATTATAACTTACACTGAATATTATCTAGAAATGACAGATAGGAGCTGGTGTTAGTGCCACTAAAAACAAACCTCTTTTTTCATCCTGTCTTCAGTCTGTCCATCTGCTGTCATTAACTCATTAACCCTTTACTGTTCTGAGCTGATTTAGCTTCAACCACCACCTTACATTATATATATATATATACATATATATATATATATATACATATATATACATATACATATATATATATATATATATATATATATATATATATATATATATATATTAAAATGCACTAAAAATAATATTAAATGCCATAGACAGAATCATTTACTAAACAGCTACTAAAATGAAATGCATTAAAAATAGTGAAAATGCAATAAAAAGATTTACCAAAATTATCCAAAGTCCAAATCTTAAAATGCACTAAATAATAAAAATCCCTAAAATTTGACAAAAAATTTCCCAAAAATAGAGAAAATTTACTAAGAATACAGAAAAATTTACCAAAAATAAAGTGAAAGGTACTAAAACATGTTTTGTTAGTAAAGGAAACTAAAATACTTTTACTGTTAATTTAACAAAAACGTTTATTGAACTAGTGTTTAAAGCAGAGTATATTTGTCCTCATTTACCAAAACACCAATGACCTTTGACCTTTACACTGGAAAGGTTCAAGACTTTATTTATTCAATTCAATTTTATTTATAAAATCACAACAAAGTCGTCTCACAGGGTTTTACAAAAACACAATCAACTACAGAGATACATGAAAAGTCCCAAACATCCCCTGTCCTTAGACCCTCCCCCTGTCCTTAGTCCCTCCCCCTGTCCTTAGACCCTCCCCCTGTCCTTAGACCCTCCCCCTGTCCTTAGACCCTCCCCCTGTCCTTAGACCCTCCCCCTGTCCTTAGACCCTCCTCCTGTCCTTAGACCCTCCTCCTGTCCTTAGACCCTCCCCCTGTCTTTAGACCCTCCCCCTTTCTTTAGACCCTCCCTCTGTCCTTAGACCCTCCCCCTGTCCTTAGACCCTCCTCCTGTCCTTAGACCCTCCTCCTGTCCTTAGACCCTCCCCCTGTCCTTAGACCCTCCCTCTGTCTTTAGACCCTCCCTCTGTCCTTAGACCCTCCCCCTGTCCTTAGACCCTCCTCCTGTCCTTAGACCCTCCCCCTGTCCTTAGACCCTCCCTCTGTCCTTAGACCCTCCCCCTGTCCTTAGACCCTCCCCCTGTCCTTAGACCCTCCCTCTGTCCTTAGACCCTCCCCCTGTCCTTAGACCCTCCTCCTGTCCTTAGACCCTCCCCCTGTCCTTAGACCCTCCCTCTGTCCTTAGACCCTCCCCCTGTCCTTAGACCCTCCCCCTGTCCTTAGACCCTCCTCCTGTCCTTAGACCCTCCTCCTGTCCTTAGACCCTCCTCCTGTCCTTAGACCCTCCCCCTGTCCTTAGACCCTCCTCCTGTCCTTAGACCCTCCTCCTGTCCTTAGACCCTCCTCCTGTCCTTAGACCCTCCCCCTGTCCTTAGACCCTCCCTCTGTCTTTAGACCCTCCCTCTGTCCTTAGACCCTCCCCCTGTCCTTAGACCCTCCTCCTGTCCTTAGACCCTCCCCCTGTCCTTAGACCCTCCCTCTGTCCTTAGACCCTCCCCCTGTCCTTAGACCCTCCCCCTGTCCTTAGACCCTCCTTCTCGGGAAGAAAAAACTTCCAAACCCAGTGGTAAAAAGAATAAATGTTGGGTAGAACCACATTGAAGGACAGATCCACTCCCATGGACGGACAGACTATAGATGAACGTCCATTTATAAATGAAGGAGGGGGGGGCTGGTCCAGACAGGACACTGTCAGGAGAGCCACCACTCCCCCTGGGGGGGGGACACCAGGTGACTAGTCATGAACAGACTTGGTCTGAAAGATAGGTTATAAAAACAGGTGTGAGGAAGAGAAAGAGAAGAAAGAACTATAGTCACAGTTTTTATAAAACTGACTTTTACAGCAGTTTTTCTATCATTATCACCAACATGTTGGTGCAGTTTTACAGCCATCATCCAGTCCATCTTTACCACCTCCATCACCGTGTGGTACCCTACCCACCAGGGACAGGCTGAGGCTGCAGCGAGTTGTGAGCGCCGCTGAGAAGGTGATTGGCTGCGGACTACCATCCATCAAGGACCTTTACCCCTCGAGGACCAGGAGGCGTGCGGGACGGATCATGGCCGATCCCTCTCACCCTGGACACGCCCTCTTTTCCCCCCTCCCCTCAGGCAGGACACTACGGTCCATTCCAAAACTTCCCGTTTCATGAACAGTTTCTTCCCCTCGGCCACCAGGCTGCTGAACACCAAGGGACTTAATCAGACTCCCCAGCACTAAGTACAGCAGACTCCCCAGCACTAAGTACAGCAGACTCCCCAGCACTAAGTACAGCAGACTCCCCAGCACTAAGTACAGCAGCCAACACTGGACACATGACCAACATAAAACCTCTGTCTCATTTGCACTGACTTACACATTACATATTTTACTATATTTATTTTTATCTTATTCTATCTTTGTGCATGCTTATTATTTTTTTATACTATATATATATATATATATATATATATATATGTATAAACACCGAGACAAATTCCTAGTTGTATACTACATGTGTACTATACAAACAATGGCAATAAAACTCTTTCTGATTCTGATTATATTTGTGTTTTACAGACCAGACTTTTTTTTACAAGCTAGAAACTATAAATATAAATAACTGTTGAATATTTCACATTCTCATATTTTAGCAAAAACTGATGAAAATAAATATTAGTTGTAAGATATAAAAATGTCCATCACAGATGTGAGTTTGTCCTTTAAATCTTTGTGGATCTGACGTGTGTTTTACACCCAAATAATTGACTGGATCATGTTTACTGGAGCGTTACCATGGAAACCACACCTCATATGCTCAGATCCACATAGATGATTGATCAGATTTGATCCTTCAAAATAAAAGAATCCAAACGTGTCCCATTAGTGTTTAGAGTATGTGGTGTTACTGTTGACCTTTGACCTTCACCATGGTTTATATTTTCACTAAGATTATTTTTTTTCTGAGACATGTTATTAAAATAAAGTATATATAGTGTTATTAAAATAAAGTATATATAGAGTTATTAAAATAAAGTATATATAGAGTTATTAAAATAAAGTATATATAGTGTTATTAAAATAAAGTATATATAGTGTAATTAAAATAAAGTATATATCGTGTTATGTTTTTCTTTCTACGTAAACCTGTAGTTTTATTTTTTAACATGTGCACAAACACACCTTTCTGCCCTTTCTGTAAAACAAGTCAGAGTGGAGGTCTAATGCCAACTCTTCTTATCTTCCAGGTAATTAGAGACCCGCCACTGGAACATCACGACAGCAGGAGTGTTACCATGGAGACTGGCAAGCCAGGGTTGGTGAGTGCTCCAGTGCACTTCAGTTCCATGGCAGCACACACGCAGAAAAGGATGGACGTCCAGGTGCCGCTAACGGGTCTTTACATCCACACAGTGCCTGCTCTACCGACGCAACCTCTCCCTCAACCCCCGACCTCCGGCTGCACTCGGGACTCCCCAGCTCTCCATCATCTGGCCATGCCGCCGCTCTACTCGACAGAGACGCTTCCTTTTTTGACTCTTCATATTGCCAGCGGACTGCAGTCTCACTCAGGTCTGAGCCTGGCAGCCGCCGCCGTTGTGGCGCCCAGACCTAAATCAGCAGGAAAACACGTGTGCCCTCACTGCGGACGGGACTGCATGAAGCCCAGTGTCCTGGAAAAACATCTGCGCTGTCACACTGGGGAGAGGCCCTACCCCTGCACCACCTGCGGAGTTTCTTTCAAAACTCAAAGCAACCTCTACAAGCACAAGCGCACTCAGGCTCACGCTCGACTGTTGTCCGAATCCGAGCAGAGCGGCGTGGAAAGCCTGGAAAGCATATCCACCTCCAGAGATACATTTACCTCCAGTGTGTCCATGGAGGAAGCTTCTCTACCCACCGCCGAGCTCTCCGATCTGACAGTTACTATGGCAAAGGTCTGTTCCGGGACCACGCAAAGCCATTCGACCACCAAAGGGACACACGAAAAGCTGACAAGGAACGATGAAAAACCCAAACGGGAAACCAAAACCTCTCCTCTACCCACTAGCCGGCACCTTCCCCTCCAGAGGCAAGAAGCTACACTGTTCTCCAAGCAGTGGGAAAGTTCAGTATCAAGAGTAAAATCGCAAAGCTATGAAAGTACCGACTCAGGATTCAGTGAAATCGGCGACCACTACTCCAGCCTCGGCAGCATTTTACACGACAACAGCATGGATTCACTAACCGAGTCAACCAAGGAGCATCATTTAGAAACCTCCGACACACATTCAGGTAGCCAGGATTCAAAGGACAACGCCAGAGAGCAGGAGCAGAAGATACTGGAAGAGCGGATATCCAAGCTGATTTCGCAGAATTCGGCCGTTGTGGAGGATAAACAGCTGGAAAACGTGAGGCCACGAAAGACTGTCCTGTCTAAACAAGGTAGCATTGACCTTCCCATGCCATACACATACAAGGATTCCTTTCACTTTGACATGAGGATCAATAAAATGCAAAATGTTGGGTTACAAAGGAATAAGAATCCCGCTTATTACAACTCTGTGCCAACAACGCAACACTCTATGACTATGGAGCACACGCCGCTAACACGCAGCAACTCCCTCCCGTTTAGCGTCACTCTCCTGCCACCAGAGAAAAGCACCTTAACCCCCCCCTATCAGAGTGATTATGTAACACTGGTCCGACGGGGAAGCTCTGGACAAATCAATCCAACAAGTTTTGCGATGAAGCCTGTGAACCAGCAGTCATCTATGCACCGCCCACTGGTCCGGCAGACAGCCATAGACTGTAACCACGCAACAGATGGTCTCTTCAAGAATTCATCTGTGGAGGAGGCATGCTTCACCAGTCTCAGCTGCAACGGCGGGGACGGCGACATTTGCGGAGAGCCAAGCAACAGAAAGTTCAGGAGAAAGAAAACACAGAAGTTTGCCTACAACAAGTGGTACATGTATGGCGGAGGGACGTTTAAGAAGCTGTACGATGACAGAGGAGGTGATAGCGGTGTCGTCAAAGGCAAGAAATCGACCCTGGAGCATGAAGTTATTCAGGGTCTACAAAGAAGACTGTCAGTGGGACATAAGGAGACAGGAAGTACAGCGAAAAACTTCACAAGCAATACAACTATGGTGTGTCAACCAGGCTGCCCCTCCCCCTCCACCACCAGACCTCTCCCGGCCCCTGTGCCTGGAGTAGAACTGAATCTAAAAAGTGTCCAGTTTCATTCATCGTGCAGTTCTCTCAGGATGCCACTCAGGAGAAACCTCTCTTTGTCAACACTGCCTTTATCTTCTGTTGTATCACAGGTTCCCCACAGCACAGACGGCACGAGCAGAACAGAGGTGGGGGGATTGATTAATGAAGGAAAACGGAGTGACTCCACCTCACAGCTTGGTGGAGCTCATATTCCCTCTGATAGAAAAAAACAGAGGACTGATGACAAAGTTATTTGCCCTCCAGAAATGGAGACTGACCCAAACACACTGACTCACCCTTCTCCCTCTGTCACCACTATCGGTGTTCCTCAGCAAGATACAACGTTCACTTACATCAACGTTCAAACAAATCAAAACTATGCTCAGTTTAAGGCGGCTCTCTTTCCTGCTTGTATAATCAGCACAAATGCGCCATCTACTACCGCCTCGCCAGCTACTTCCATCCCCACGGCTGCCAAAACTAGCTTCCTGCCAAAGTATCAGCTGAAGTTGCCAAATGCTTTTTCAGAATTGGAGTCAAATCCTTCATTGCACATTGAGAATGAACGGACAGGAAGAGAAGGCAGCAGTTTGATCTCTGTCAAAACTTTACCTTTGGCCTCAGTATCTGAAAAGCAATGTGGAGACCCCATCAATACACTTTTGACACTGCCTCATACATCAAATTTGAGCTCTGCACAACTTGATTTGCCTTCTGGAGCCACAGCCAATTCTTATCAGGCAAGAACACCTGGACTGAGTCCACAGGTAAACTTGAGTATGGATGTGGTGACCCCAAAAACCACAGCCTGCTTGCATAATTATCAGGCAGGGTTGTGTGGTACTACAACAGAAAGTCCATCCATGAAAACCTCTGTGCAGCTCCTTAAACCTGCCACGCCTGAGGCCGAGAACACCACTACGTCCACGAAAACTGCAGAACATAATGAGCCTCATCCTGTTGCTAGGGCAGGTTTTTCACAAGCCCAACAACATATAAACGCATCAACATTGTTGGACAGAGTGACCACATGTTCCAATACTCCGTTGATACCGTGTAACATTGTTCCATTTGACTCCGGGCAGCCAGTGGCTCAGAACGTGTTTCATGTTCACACGGCAGATCTGCAGATTTGTTTGCAGCTCATATCGGACGAGCAGTTGGCTCTGATCCAGCCCCAGATCGAGAGGCAAACAGGTAGCGTCTTCTCGCAGATGACTGAGATGGAAGGCACGAAAAATAAAGCGACAAACTTTGATGCCTCTCCAAGGGCTAATGAAGGAAGGGACTGTGAAGAGCCTGGACTGGAAAGGGAAACAAACCAAATAAAGTCTGCAGCCACACTTAATATTGACAACATAAATCCTCTGATGTGTTTTAGTTCTGAAAATGCACAGCCAACTCTTTCTTTGACTCAGGCCGCAGCTGAAGGTCCAGCCTTGTCGACACGCCCACACAAACAGAGCCATAAAAACACGGAGCCATGTAACTATGCAGCACAAGTCATGCCAACTGAGGCTTCACTCAGAGGTGTCAAAGAAGGAACAAGCCAAACTTCACAGGGGGAACATGCCCTTCCTGTGAACTGTTCCACCGAGGACCAGCGGCTTTTGCCAGACGGAAGGGTTAGCCAAGTTCAACCAATCCCTCAAAAGCCGTCCGTCTCTGTCCAACACAAGCTAGACCCCAAAAACACCATCGCTGTTTCTTTGAGCTCGCAGCAGGACTGCAACACAGAATTGCTCGTTGAAGAAAGCCAACTCAAACCTAGAAATCAAGGAAGAAGCTTGTGTTCTCTGAACAAAATTAAAACTGTGGCGCACCAAAGCTACGGCTCCAACAATGAAATTACCCCTTGGTTTGCGCAGGTGGGCGCTGATCCGGCCTTTGACTGGCGCTCCCCATCATTCATTTCTTCATTTTCCATCAGTAATGGCAGAAGTCCAAGACGAGTGGACACACAAGCCTCCATTGACTGCGTTAGTCCTGTGGAATGCACTTTATCTGAGTCTTTGACTTCATCTAAACATGTAAACACTGGACAGGAGCAGGTTTTGGACAACCCCACCCCTGCACTGGAAACCAACCTCAGTAAATCACAAGACCTTAGCAGCTTGGCTCCTGCAGAACACCAAGCGGCTCAAGTTACTTCAGGTTCTGGAAACATCCAGGTACATGTTCCCAAAGACCTTCCAGCAGAACTCCCAACTATTCCAAACCCCAGTGCAGGTACAGCAAGATTTTTTTTAAATTATTTTACATCAATAATTCCTTTTGCAGAACACAGTTGAAGTACACACATTTTGTAGTGCAGTACAAATACAGCTACTGGTGTGAAGAAATACTATGGTAAAAGTACAAGTACTGATTCAACTGCTTTACTGAAGTAAAAGTCAAAATTATGAGAAAAAAAAGTCTAAATCAGATAAAAAGTCATAAATATGAGGTAAGAAATGAATAATTATGAGCAAAAGAATCAAAACTATGAGACGAAGTGAACATTTTGGAAAAAAAAAGTCAAAAGTCAGATAAAAAGTGAATATGAGGAAAAAGTCTTTTTTTTTTAGATAAAAAGTCAAAAAAATAGTTCCAATGTCCCTGTGTTCATCAGGTCCCTAACCCTGACCCCTGACCTCTAACCCTAACCTGTGCTCACCAGGTCCTCACAGCTGTGATGTCTGTTATCAATAAATGATAGTCATTCAATAGATGATCAATAAATCAATCCCAGTGTGTGTGTGTGTGTGTGTGTATGTGTGTGTGTGTGTATGTGTGTGTGTGTATGTGTGTGTGATGTGTGTGTGTGTGTGTGTGTGTCTGTGTGTGTTTCTGTGTGTGTGTGTATGTGTTTCTGTGTGTGTGTGTATGTGTGTGTGTGTGTATGTGTGTGTGTGTGTGTGTGTGTATGTGTGTGTGTGTGTGTGTGTGTGTGTGTGTTTCTGTGTGTGTGTGTATGTGTGTGTGTGTTTCTGTGTGTGTGTATGTGTGTGTGTGTGTGTGTGTGTTTCTGTGTGTGTGTATGTGTGTGTGTGTGTGTGTATGTGTGTGTGTGTGTGTGTGTGTGTGTATGTGTGTGTGTGTTTAAAACAGTTGAATGGTATAGGAAGCCTCCAAAGCTCTTCTGGGGTAACATCTGACTGAACTAAAGTAGGGTTGGGGTTATATAGCCTTAACCTTTGACCCCTAACCCTAACTGTGATACAAATATTCAGAACAAATGGACCCAAATGCAGTACTCAGAGACATGTGTAAGATTTATTAATAATATTAAAACATGTATCCTCCTCCACTAAGGTGATGGTCTGGGGTCTAGAGTCACAGTAACCATCTGTAACTACAGGAAAAGACAAGGGAACAGTGGTCAACAAAACAGGGCCGGTACACACGGTCCAGATGTTGGTAAAGGGCAAATTCAACAGACGTTACCGTAAAGCAGAAGGAGGTCAAGCCAGGAATCAGATGTCCGATAAGGTACCAAGAAGGAACCGGCAGAATTAGGGTCAAAATCAGGCCAAAGGTCAAACACTGGGGAAAAAACATGCCAGGACAAGAGGACAAGAGGACAAGAGGACAAGAGGACAAGAGGACAAGAGGACAAGACAAAAAACCAGAGATCCAAGACAAGGTTCTAAGTTCTTATAAGTAACAGACACAGCAGAGAACCAACACACACTTATAAAGGAGAAGGAACAGGTGAAAACAATCACACTCATTAACGAGGAGGGAAAAAAAACACCAGTGACAGGAAGCAAAAGCAGACAAGGTGAACACAGACTAACTTAACAAAATAAAAGCCCGGACACTAACAATGACTCACAAAAAGAAGACGGAGACTAAACAGTGGATATAGATTCATAACAAATGGTAAATAACTGTGGTTAAAAATGTTCATGATACTAACGATATAGGATCAATGATTTTCATTGATCTGGATTAAAACTGAACTCAGTGAATCAATGAGAAATGAAATCTGTTGAACAGAGGGAAGAGTATTGATTATAGATTATAGGATTGATTATAGACTTTAGTGGTGATT